>JAPMOR010095296.1:707687-772237 GCA_026543865.1 Argiope aurantia | reverse complement strand
TTTCAAACACGGTGTCAATCTGGTCTAAAAGCACAATGCTAAGAATAGGTATGACTTATGCGCATGTGCGAGAAATTGACTCTTAAAATTTCGATTAAAAAGATAAATATTTTCAGATTAAATTTTATTTTTGAAGTATATGGTTGGGAATAATTCATACGAACTGTAGGGACAATGGAGAAACATATTTAAAATAAATTTAAAAAAAAGAAAAATATACAAAAATAATGGTCGATTTGTGACTCGAACTGAAGACCTCCAAAAGTAAACGACATATCCTGCCGACCTAGCCATCAAGCCTCTTATCGCAAGAGCGTGTGAAGAGTCTAAGATTCTCATTGCGACTATCCGAAAAATGTTTCAAACACGGTGTCAATCTGGTATAGAAGCACAATGCTAAGAATTGGTATGACTTATGCGCATGTGCGCGATATTGACTCTTAAAATTTCGAATAAATAGATAAATATTTTCAGATTACATTTTATTTTTGAAGTATATGGTTGGGAATAATTCATACCAAATGTAGGGACAATGGAGAAAGATATTTAAAATAAATTTTTAAAAAAAAAGAAAGAAAAATATACAAAAATAATGGTCGATTTGAGACTCGAACTGAAAACCTCCAAAAGGAAACGTAACACCCTGCCGACCAAGCCTCTTAACGCGAGAGCGTGTGAAGAGTCTAAGATGATCATTGCGACTGTCCGAAAAATGTTTCAAACACGGTGTCAATCTGGTCTATAAGCACAATGCTAAGAATAGGTATGACTTCTGCGCATGTGCGCAAACTTGACTCTTAAATTTTCGATTAAATAGATAAATATTTTGAGATTAAATTTTATTTTTGAAGTATAGGGTTGGGAATAATTTATACCAATTGTAGGGAGAATGAAGAAACACATTGAAAATTAATTTTAAAAAAATATATATATACAAAAATAATGGTCGATTTGAGACTCGAACTGAAGACCTCCAAAAGTAAACGTCCCACCCTGCCTATCTAACCGCCAAGCCTCTTATCACTAGTGCGTGTGGAGAGTCTAAGATTCTCATAGCGACTATCCGAAAAAAGTTTTCAACACGGTGTCAATCTGGTCTAAAAGCACAATGCTATGAATAGGTATGACTTCTGCGCATGTGCGTGAACTTGACTTTTAAAATTTCGATTAAATAGAGAAATATTTTGAAATTAAATTTTATTTTTGAAGTATATGGTTGGAAATAATTCATACTAACTGTAGGAACAATGGAGAAACATATTAAAAAAATAATATGCAAAAATAAATGTCGATTTGGGACTCGAACTGAAGACCTTCAAAAGCCGACTCCACACTTTGCCAATCTAGCCACCAAGACTCGTTTCACAAGCGCGTGTGAAAAGTCTAAAATTCTCATTGCGTCTATCCGAAAAAAGTTTTAAATACGGTGTCAATCTGGTCTAAAAGCACAATGCTAAGAATAGACATGACTTCTGCGCATGTGCTTGAACTTGACACTTAAAATTTCTATTAAATAGAGAAATATTTTGAGATTAAATTTTATTTTGAAGTATATGGTTTGGAATAATTCATACTAACTGTAAGAACAATGGAGAAATATATTTAAAATAAATTTTAAAAAAAAGAAAAATATACAAAAATAATGGTCGATTTGAGAATCGAACTGAAGACCTCAAAAGCAAACAACACACCCTGCCTATCTAGCCACGAAGCCTCTTAACACTACAGCGTGTGAAGAGTCTGATTCTCAATGCGACTATCCAAAAAAGTTTTAAATAGGGTGTCAATCTGGTGTAAAAGCACAATTTTAAGAATATCAATGACTTTTGCGCATGCGGGTGAACTTGACTCTTAAAATTTCTATTAAATTTAGAAATATTTTGAGATTAAATTTTATTTTAGTATATATGTTTTGGAATAATTAATAGTATCTATAGGAATATTGGGGAAAAATTAGTTAAAATAAATTTTTTAAAAACGAAAAATATTTCAAAATATTATTACGGTTTCGAGACTCGAACTGAAGACCTGCAAAAATCGTTGATATACCTGGCCGATCTAGCCACTAAGTTGAGTATCTCGACTGCGTCTCAAGGTTATAAGATTCTTTTTACGCCTATCCAATTCAAGTTTTAACTAAGGTGTCAATCTGATCAATATATATACGCTTTCAATTGAACAGTCCAAGTTTGAAACAGGATTCTTCTCTAAATTCCCAATGCTTTGAATGTCAACATTTTCCGCGCATGTGCAACGAATTTAAATCTAAATGTATACTTAATTTATATGTGTAAATTATTTGTAAAACTTTATTTAAAATTTTTTATCCTATGAATAATTTGGTATATTCTTTGATAAATTCAAAATAATCATAAGGGTGAAAAATAATACTTTTTATCTGTTCCGAGTTTCGAACTGAGGACTTGAAAATGCCTCATAACGCACGGCCGTTCTGTTTTCTAAGCTATAGTTTCCCCGAAGTCATCAGTTATTATTAGTTTCTAAGTAGGATTGAATAGTCCAAGTTTGAAATGCGATGGGATTCTGGTCTAAAAACACCATGTTATGAATATCAGCGTTTTCTGCGCATGTGCAAAGAATTCAAATCTAAACCCGTACTTTTTTTATGTATTTTTTTATTTTAATACGCCTAACCCGTGGGAAATGTGCTTTATTTTTAGAAATATTCAGGGAAATAATATTCAAAATAATCATAAAAGAGAAAAAAATATGCTTTTTCATCGGTTCCGAGATTCGAACTCAGGACCTATAAATGGCAACGACGCACAGTTGCCTGCACTGCTCTCTATGCTACCGTGTCACCGAAGGGCGTCAGGTATAAGCTTCTAAGTAGGATTGAACAGTCCTTCTTGTTCTTGCGTACAGCCGTTCACCCGCGCCCCCCCCCCCTGAACGTAGCAGTATCGACAGGATTTGTTGTGGTCGATTGCTTTCCTTAGCATTGTCCATCCTTGCATTGACCGAGTTGTCAAACTGACATTCTCTTCGAAGTAATTAGCCACAAAGTGTTCAATTACTGTCCTTCTTCCTTATCTACAAACTCTCAAAAAGTTAGTAAAAAACTAACAATTTTTGACATCATGTCCTTCAGAGTTTTAAGATTACCTGGTACCATCAGTACTGTACTTAAGTCATTATTTATAATTTCCAGATTTTTTTCTTAACTCAGAGATTTCAATACATTCCTTTAAATAGTGGTAAACAGTACCGATTCCTTCACAAATGCATTTATTTTCCTGCATTATTCCAAATCTTTGGAAATATGCATGGAATCTCCCGTGTCCTGATATAATTTGAATTATCAGTGGATGGTATCTTCTTATTTTTATTTCTGGATTAGGAATAAAATCGAAAGTTACTCTTCCGTTTTTGGACATATACCATCTGTCAAACCATTGCAGCTTTATTTCTTCTCTTAATTCCCATTTGAAGACACCATATCAACACTCTCTTTCTGTGCCGCCAACTTTGCATATTGATCCGCCTTTTCATTACCATATATCCCAATATGGGCCTTGACCCAATTCAACTTTATCCACTTGTTAGTTTTTACACTTTTTATCTTTTCTTTTATTGTCCATACTTCCTTATTACAATTGTGAGATAATTGTATGGCTTGTAGGACTGACAGAGAATCTGAAAAAATTGAACACTTCTATCCATCCTCCACCCTTTCACAATATTCAATAGCCAACTTTAAAGCTTGCACTTCTGCCTGGAAACTTGTGACATGGTTCGATAATTTCACAAGACCTTTATCGATCTCCTTCCCATAGTAGTATACTACTATTGCAGCTCCTACTTTATTTTCATCTTTTGAACCATCTGTAAAAATTTCTATTCCATCCATGTCTAGGATTTTAATTTGATAACCATGAATAAACCATTCTGCAGGATGTTGTTCGAACTTGTCAAAATACATCTCCTAATCTTTTTTGCTGAAGCCATTGTTTCCTATTTTAACTTTATTACTAGAAGTTCTTATTTGAAATTTAGTGAAAATTTCCGTTGCTCTGAGGTCCATTGGCAAAATTCCCGTTATCACTTGAAAGGCTTCTGTAGAAATGGTTCTATATGCTCCAGACATAATGATGAGAGGGCGCCGTTGGGTTGAATTCAATGTTGCTCTGATTTTCTTTAGATTTAGCCTATGTTCCCATGCTCCGTGCCCGAAAAGAACAAATGGCTCAATGGCCCCAGTGTAGATTCTTCTTAGATGGTATTTCCTTTTTCCATAAAATTTATCCGCAACTGTCGCTAGTTTATATGTTAATACAGGATTGAACAGTCCAAGTTTGAAATGGGTTTCTGGTCTCAAAGCACAATGCTATGGATTTCAGCGTTTTCTGCGCATGTGGAACTTCTTCAAATCTAAAACTGTACTTTATATATATATATATATATATATATATATATTAGCTGACTTTCGGTACCTATAGGTTCGCCAGTATTAATGTTCACTAAAATGTTTAATTAATATTTTTTGTAACTTGTTCTCATAATAGGTTTTTCAGCAAAACATTTTTAAGCTTCAAATTTTTGCGCTTCATATTTTTCACTTATACTATTATGGAAGTCTTAAGCCTTTATGTTCATTGTATTACCCGACTCTTTCTAATTTTCAATAATGCCTGTAAAATTCTATTTTAAATTAAAATGGAAAAATGAAATTACAATTAATATAAAGACGTATTTTAGTGAATCTCAGCACGTCTTTAAAAAAAATATGAGAACTCGGCATTCAAGTCTTATGCGCACTACAGAATAATTTTTAATGTCTCAAAGAATTATTCAACAAAAATATCACGGATTCGATAAAAAAATTCAGTTTTTAACTTTATTTTTAAAAGGATGTAAATGATTTCAATAGTAATATTTTTTTTGGTTTATAAATTTAAAAAAAAAATATGAAGTTTAAATTTTAAACAGTTTTTTGGTCCGAAAGAATCATATTCTGCAAAATATTTTTGACTCCCAAACTTTTAAATAAATAAATAAACGTTTCTATCTTTTTCGTTCAAATCTGACTAATTTATTAAATTTTGAATATTGCAATATTAGAACAATCGACATTTTCATAATATAGGCCAATCACTCTTGAGAAATTCTGGATGATGATTAGCTTGTTTGAGACGGTCGATGAAGTGATCTATAGTCACCGGGTTTTGTAAAATAGTGATGTTGAAATTTTCATAAGTCGGTCCGCTTTAGCGATTGATTTAATTGATTGGAATGCAACTCTTTTTATTTAAAATATTAGCGTCTGAAGAATACTTTGTTAAATATGAGTCACAGGGCACAGGTTATATGTAAAAATTTAAAATTTGCAATTCTCCATTATTTACTGACTCAAATTATATAAAAAATAATTATTTATTTCATTTAGACCATGTGTTAACCGATGTGTGTCTGCTATTAAAAGTTTGCAATATAGCTGTTAGGATCCAATTAGAGTAGATATCTTCTACATATTAAATCATGTTTGCCTTAAATAAAGCTGTTTAATTGAATTAGTAATATAGGTATTGTGAAAGATCATCGAAAACGTGTCCTTGCATTTACTTTTCAAAAATTATCATCTTTCATATTTATTTAATTTCATACATAGATGTGTCGGAAATTACATTTTTATATATTTAATTTGGAATGATAGTTAGCTTATTGTTTAATTTTGCAGTGCAATCTTGAAATCAATTAATTTGAGCTTTTGTGAAATTTTGTTTGATAGCAACGCGTTGATAAAAATTATTTTTTCCCCCATTAACAAGCTTGTGCAGCTTAAATTTTATTTTTATTTGTTGATAATAAATTGTTGAAAAATATGATTAAATTACTTTTAAAAATTCATTGAAAATAGAATTTTAATTTGTTTGTTAAAATATTCATATCATTGAAAAGATTATTTTTTGAGCTTCAATGAGATGTAAAATTGTGTTTTATTTTCGGAATTTCTGCTGTTATATTTTCGGAAGTTATAGCCGAAAAACGCCAAAATTTGGCTTCATTTTGTACATTCCCGGCCTCCAAAGTATGCACGTGTCAGATTTGGTAGCTGTAGGTAGGACGGTCTGGCCTGTAGAATGCGGTACTAGAAATGATAAAATATATGTAGGAGCAATGAAAATTGTATGAATTATAATGCTACTTTAAAAAATATTGATGCAAATCACATTAAAATATGTTTTTTTTTAAACAAAGCTAAAAAATAAGCAATAATTTCAACAATAACTATACAAAGTTAACTTACTAAAATGATATAAAAATTGTTTTAGGGTAGTAGCATTGTCATCGAAAAATGATATTTTCTTTATTTTTTAATTACTTTTTTATGCTGATTTCAAATCTTTAGCTATTTTATAAAATTGTGAATCATGTCAATTTTTGTGTAAAATGCACTCGTGCTCTGTCTTTCTAAATAGTTATTTCATAGAGTAATGACTTAAAGCTTGAAAGAACAGGCAGAAAGTAAAATAATTGCTTATTTCTTAAGATAAGTCTTTAATTATGCCAATTTAAGTCTTATGATTAATCAAATTTTATAAGTATGTTAATTTTTATAAAATTCCTTATGATGAAGTGACAACTTTGAAAAAATAAAGTTTCAAACTAAGAAAAGATAAAACGATGCAAGTAAAATTGATACAATAAAAATATGTTTTTTTTTTGTTTTTTTTTGTTTTTTTTTTGTCTTTACTAAGTAAATGTGATAAAAATTAAAAATGAATTTTGTTATTTATGTTTTCTATAATTATTTATTTTTAGGGAAGATTGAGTCGATGAGGCAATAAGAATAACAAATTTATAATTGAATATTAAAATTGACTAACATAAATTTTAATTGACTTATTAAGTAGTGCTATGCATATTTATATATTGGAATAATAATAATATGGTATTAAATGAATGTAAAAATGTTACCTGACAATTAATAATATTTTCAGCTAGCAAATTGATAAAACATTTAATATTTCTTCCACACCGAGAATAGCTGCTATTGAAAATAATAAATTAACAGACGCCTACATTTAAAAATTTAACCCTATATCTTTTAAATCTTTACCATTATTATTTTACTTTTGAGATGATTAAAACGATTTGAAATAATATGCATATTTTCATATTTATTATAAAAATTATTCCAAAAAATAGATACCAATTTTTAAATGCATTCATAGCATTTTTTACTCAAAGATTTTTGAAAATCATTTCTATGGGAAAAATTGAGTTACTTTGTAATAAACAGTTTAGTTCATATCTGGAAGGACAACTGAAATTAAATATTTTTTTAATGTGTATGTGATATGCATATGTCTATCATAAACAAAAGAACAAAGATTCAAATGTAATACTTTTATTTTACCTCACAGACAATACATAAAAAATGAATGAAAAAATAAAAATGACAATCTTTTTTCCCAATGAAATATTTAAAAATTGCGGGCACAGAACATTCATATAATATTTGAAAAAAATTTATAACTGCACTAGGAAATCCCCAATAAGAAAAGTAGAAATTTCCTTCTGTTTCTAAAATAAATGATCAATCAAACAAATTAATGGTTTGAAATTAAAACAGGACACACTGAATTGTATAAAGCAAAACTTCTCACATAACAATATTTACAGTACATTTTTTTTTCAAAAAAATTATAACAATATCAAAACATTCATTTAAAAATGCATAACATTGAGCAGATGGAATATTTCTTAAAATAACATTATAACATACACTTTGACACAAAGGAAAGTCTGTGTGGAAAGTTTCTTCAGTCTTTTCATTGCAACCAAACTTTGCAAGTCAACAAGTGCCTCTTATTTACTTTCAAATCTTATAATTCAAACATTAATTCATCTTAATTGTTATGAGGACATAAAAAAAAATCTCTTTCTATATAATTCACTCATTATTTAAAAAAGCCTAAATCAGAATATGCATTTATCAAAACATTAAATTAAAATAGGACTGATAGTAATTTAAATGTAATTAGCAAGTACGAGATTTAAGTTATAATGCTAAATCTTTTGCTGTTTAGAAGGAATGATAAATAATATTTTTTTCAGTTTTATGATAAAAAAATGTTACAGCAAACAACCAACAGATATGTATCAGAGATGAAATTAGAATGAATAAAGTGAATCAAAAATTGCACTCTACTTTTATTATTTGAAATATAGAACGCACATCATCAGATATCATTTATCATCATATTTGCATGAGAAGAATAACATGTGCAGAAAATTTTCTTTTTTTCACTCTAATTTCATCTCAAGTAGTAAGCTTCAGGTATTAAACATTATTTCTCTTATACCTTATTTATCTATTCAGATAAATATGAATTTCAGTAATAATCATTTCAATTAATACATTGCAAGTCAATAAAGCAAAGCCATGCTTTACCATTACATTTCCTACTAAACAGCTTAATATATATATATATATATATATATATATATATATAGTTATGGAATCAATTGAAATACATTTAAATCATCATTGCATTCTGAGAAAATGCACTGATGATTTAAAGAAAAATTTCATTTTTGAAATAAACTTCAATAACCAACCTTCTGTTAACATCAATATCACTGTATTGTATTTTGTTTCATTCAAAACATTTTACGAACAACTTTTTCATCTAATCTATACTTGCTTTTCATTGTTCTATGTAACAAACTTTACTGGCTACACGTGATATTTTGTACACATCAAAATCGATTGAATGTTTTTTAAATACTTCCAACTGCATAGAAAGCCTGAAGACTTATCGTGAAAGCGCTTGTTAAATTAGAATGATATTTTGGTCATAAAATATTGGTCTCTTAATTAAATGGTTTGGTCTCAAATTTTAAATAAATATTATTAATATGTAGCAATTAAAAATCCTATGAAGTTCTAATAGGAACAAGAATAATGAGCAAATCCTAAAAGCAAAATGGGATTAAAATTATTTTTAATATTGAAATAAATAATTAAAGAATGAACATTGTTTTCTAAACTAGATTATTCAAACTATAATAAAAATAATATAGACAACAAGCTCTTGACCAATAAACACACACATGGTTTACATTTGTATATAGTATATGTTATAAAAATATAGCTACGGTTCCAGTTTAATAGAAAACTGTATATAAAGTAGTTCTTCTACAAAGAAGAATATCAGTTTTCACTCAATGTTTACTTCACCATTCTCTACATCAACGACAAAATACACTTACACTGAAAAGATTTTTACCATGCATAAGTAAAATAAAGACTTATAATTTTGTATTTCTATGCAGGAAATTGAATTATAGTAAAACAAAAATCATAAAGGGTGTTTCATATTTGACAATATAAAAAAAATATTTCAAAACTTATATTTCACTTAACGAGAAATATAAGTTGAAACTAAATGAATTTTGTATTAAGGCAGAAAATAAATAAATAAAAACATATTTAACATAAATTTGTTTAACAACATGTTTTTCACTGTTTGAAAAAGAATCCAATCATATAAATATCCTTGATGCATTAAAATACTCATCAATGCACACTTTATAATTAATAGAGGCTCATCAACCATACAAATAAAATGTAAAGAGTTCATTTTCCTATATAACCTCACTTGAATGAGTGGCATTTAATATACTTAAGTCTAGTCAAACAGAAAGCATGAAATGTAAAACAGACAAGATAAAAAATAGGCTGCCAGCATAAATTTTGTGGCGAACTTTTGTATACTTATATTTGAATTCATATTGAAATAGTAAAATCAGTCTTAAGAATTAAAAAAAAATCTGGAAAACAGCAGAGAGCAATTAAAAGAAATTTAATTCGGCATGATGCTTCCTTTTTTTCAGAGCCATAAAAAATTACCAAACAGTCTTTAATTTTTAAAAAATGTTTTTCCTTATTTAAATAGCTAATAACGGTGAGTTACTTTCACATAGTTTTCTCTGAAGGAACAACCACCAATAACTTCTGCAGCGTTCGAGTGGCTCCATCTAAAAAAAATAAACATAAAATAAATAATGCTTTTAAAGGAATAAAAGAACAAAATTTAATAAAAGCACCCTCTTCTTTATAAAGATAAAAAAAGAATAACAATGAACTTTTATTAATTATTTATTAGTTTAAGTGTAAGCCCTATAATTCCAAAAAATTAAATGACAACAGAACATTTCAAAAAAGTGTATACATTTTCAAACATTATTGTTATTGAAAATTTCCTTTCATGGATCTGATGTTAATGGTTCAATAATGAAACTTCAAAATAGTAAACTCCTTACCGATTGCGTGCCTGATAGCTTTGGGTTTGTTTTCCCAATAGATGAAGATCAAATAGACAGGGACACCCGTTGCGATGATTAGAGCTCCAAAGCCTATGACAAAAACAAAGTGTCAAGAGAAACTACAAATTCATATAATGAATAACAACTACAAATTCATATAATTTGTAGTGAGTCTGAAAAGACTCACTACAAAAAGCATTAACTAATGTAAATACTTAATAAAAAGCTTTTCTGGAATATAATACAAAATTTAAAACAAAACAATCCACCTAAATTTGGATTGAGAACATCACATTTTTCATTGTTCGAAAAATAACCCATTGATACAAATATACTGCAAGGTGTTAAATTATGATTTTTCACAAAAAAAAAAAAAAAAAAAAAAAAAAAATTGAGGAAAATAATATGGCTAAATCAGCTAATGTATTTCTATATTTTTGATTTAGTCACAGCACTTCTGCATTTTTAACATAGAAATCACATTATGATTTAATCACTATTCAGAATAAATGAAAATAGTTTTTAAAAATATACTTTTATTAGTGAACTAAATAGGTTCTTGTTTTTATTTTAATTATTTTCCAATTTTAATGAAGGCAAACTTTTTACAAATTCATAAGTAGCTGCAACTACTAGTTTGAAATCAAAATTTAATTTAGTTAATGATTAAAACATAAGTAGGTTCTGAAAATATCTGAATTCTATATAGTCTTCTATAGCACTTAAACACACAGTTCTAAATTAACATATCAAGAAGAGGATGAAAATTCGATTCTAAAATTCAATATTTAAAAATATAAAACATGAAATTAAATAAAAGTGCTTTAAATAATTGCACTTTTCCAGTCGCAGACTATGTAAATGCAGCAAAAATATGAAAGGGATGTAATGACGCATTCATTTGCAATAACATAAAGCTAATCATAATATAAAATTAATTGCCCCAAACACTTTTTATAAATACTATATCTTTGGTGGTATGAACAAATAAGATTATCCTCTATAAAGTAATTTTTTTTCTGACAGGAAGATAATATTCATTTAAGATTATTTGTATTTTACCAAAGAGAATTTTCTTCTTTGAGCAATAATAGATTTATTTTCAAACGATGTTATATGTGTTTCTACTAGTCTAAGAAATTTACACGACTACATGATATTAACTTATCACAGCATTGACTGTAATAATAGATTAATATTAATAATCATCTATTGTTACTGCTAATAATAGATACTAAAAATAATAATAAATACTTCCATAATGTGTTAAATATTGCGTCTGAATAATAATCTTTAGTATATAATCAGAATAACAATCACTAGTGTATAAAACGAATAGTGTTAGCAAAGGAAATAATTTAAATTCATAGGTATCACAATATCACACTCCACAATTTATGATGATACCAAACATAGCTTTCCCAGCAGTTTGAATAATCAATGTATGAAGCGGCTTGGATTCAAGACACACAAATGGACAAAAGTAATACAATATATATTTAGTATTTGCTATCTCAGATATAATTCATGTCAAGAAATCAAAACACACACTTCATTTTTTTAATGTGAATTCAAAAGTTCATGTGCATAGTCTCTAAATAATTTATGAATTTAGAATTTCATCAATTAAATTTCTCATCTGATAGCTAAAATTAAAAGCTCATCATCTCATGGAACTTCCTAGAAGTAAAACAATAAAATTTTGTAGCTTTTACATAACTCTACTTTTACTTTCTACTTATTATACTTTCTCTTTTGAAACAACAGATGGCGTTACCTTACTTACATCAATGTATATTTCCCAAGATCCTTTTTGGGGGTCATTATTAGATTGTACTCTAAGTGAATGTCGTGTTTTTTCGCATTTGTTTCGTCTTGTGAAATGTGGACTTAAAAAGTAATCAAATAATTGTTCCTGAAGCTCGTCTATTATTTTCACCTACCATATAATGAAATTACAAAGAGTCTCATCCCTCTACTACATTGTCTTACCACAAATCAAATTTATTATTATTTTTATTTTGATTGAAATAAATCAATATTAACAGTACAAAATTTGTATTTGACAAAAAGAAATTGAGCACATTTTTAAGAAAGTCATTTTTCATTGAGTAATTCTTTCAGTTGTAACAAAGTTTATAAACCAGAAAATAAAAATAATGCATAGTGTAGAACAAATCAACTTGTGATCGGCTTTCCAGAATGCAAAAAAGAGTGAGTTTGTAGATGTAAAGGGGAAAAAAATGGGTTACCTGTTCCCACGGGATCAGCCATCATGGGCACAACGGTGATGAAAATAGTGGCAATGATGTAGATAATGGGGAAGAACAAGTTCACCTGTAAGCAGCAGAAGAAATGGAAATTCAGCAAAGTATTTCAAAAAGGCTTCCTAGTAAATTTTAACTTTACTTGTGTTTACATTCTGTTTCAACCTTTATTTAAAAATTTATCTACTTTATCTGAAACTCTAAACAAATGAATAATTTTAATTCAAGCAATTCACAGCACAATGGAAAAAGACTGGGATGTGTGAAATAACGGAGGTGCTTTGGACGATGTAGCTATTTTACTAAGAGTCATCTAATATATCACCTTTGACAGATTGTTTTATTGCATGTTTTATATAAATTCTGCGATTGACAATCACCATGATATTATTTTTATAGTCATTTGTTAGTGTGCTATAAGAAATATTCGGTCATCTCAATATCACGTTCTCCCTTTGGTTCAAATAACTTTCAGTATTTAACACGTGAATTCAGTGGGATTTTGATCTTTTAAAAGGCGAACAATTCACTAATAACATATAAAGCGCACTGCAATATCTTTTTCTGAGGGCTTCAGATCGAAACAAACTGTATGGAAGCTCTCGCAGGTTTGTACATCTCTTAAATTTGATCCGTCGTCAACTGTTACGATGACATCCTCATTCTCGAAATTATTAAAAGATATAGATAATATGATTATTTAATAACATCATTAATAATTAAACATTATTAATAACAATGACATTTATTAGATTTAAAAATCGCAGGAAGTTTAATAATTCTGAGAGCAAAAGATTCTTTTAAAATGAGTATTTAATATTTCAGTCAATCGAATTAATCGAAAAATTAATGTTCAATTAAATTGTGCTTTCTTTATGTATTTAGCAACAGATACACTCCGAAATCTTGTTATTTATTTAGGAATAGCATTTTAAAGGTAAAGAAATGATAACTTATTAATGTATGTGCGTGTAGTCTGTGAAAGCTAAACAAATTACTCCTATTGAAGTGTATAATTATTTATTTCTCATTAGTAAAGCTTATTTTAATAACACTGAAAATAATTAACGAAAATATTCTTTATTCATACTTCATAAACAAATGTAGATATTTGAGTATCTTTTATACACAGTTTTTTTTTTTTTCAATGCTCTTGGATCAATCTTTAATTACCTAATTAATCAAATTAGGTATACCATACGTAATTTCTGATTTAAATCCATTATTTTCACTCATTTCTTCTTTCACATTCAAGAACATCATTTCAGGGCATAGAAACTCTCGCTCCAACCACTTTCCCACTTGATTTATTACCAAGCATTCCATGATGCTCTAATACCACATCGAAAGCTCGTGCCAAGAGTTTTGAATACAATTCGGTTAGTAGAGCTAAAATAGTCGCCAAGCATGACTGTTGGCACTATTTTGCACAGTGGCATGAAAGAATTACTCATCTTTACATTAAAGGCATATGAATTTATCGCTAGGAATAAGTGAAGTATTGCTAAGATTTAAAATTTTTGGATCTCACTAATGAGAGAGCAACGAATCGTGAAACACCTTGTGAAATATTAAACAGAAAAATTCTTTCACCTCATTCTTGATTAATTTACAAAAAAATAAAAATAAAAAAAACGCATACATTCTAGTAGAAGAGGAATAATTCTAACCACTCTAGGTAAAAAGAAACTTATGATTCAGATTGGACAAATACCTTAATCGGTCTGGCAAGATGCGGCTGTTTCCATCTGAGATAAGGCAGACAGGCGACGGCCAATCCAATAGCCAGCCATGTGGCAAATCCTACGTAGTTAATCAGTGCATAGATGTCGCTCGAGCACAAGTACAGTATTGACAGCAAGGCCTAGGTAAAGGAAGAATATAGTTATAACTAGAAGATGTGAACGCCTAGATGGGCTGTTATCTTGTTAACAAAATCTCAGATATGATTCTCACAGATTAACTCCTGAAAGTTCTTATAGGAAATCTCATGCACTTTCGCAGAGTGCTTAAGAAATAATATATATACTTATATCCAAAGCGCACGATTAATTATATATATATATATATATATATATATATATATATATATATATGCACTTTAGATATAAGTATATAGTAAATTAAAAATTTTGTTTAATTGCAGATATATTTTTTTTATACATAATGTTCAACAACACTCAAATCAAAGCTAATCATTAAAATCGAATTGAAATCTAGTTATCCACTAATAAAAGAAAAAAAATTGTAAAGTCACAGCAAAATAAAAATAATAATGGAAGGAAATATTAGCTATAACCTCCAATGAAACAGCATAAATATAAAATTGCAAAAATTGAAAACCTCAGTTCATTGACTTTTGAATTCAACTTAAAAAACATATAACTTATTTGTAAAATGAACTAAGAACTATTTCGAAGAATATTAATTGTGTTTTTACAAAATAAAGTGGAATAAAAACAGTTTCAAAACGCGTTCCTTTAAGATAAGTTTTTTAAAAGCCTTTTTTCGTTAAATCGGTAAGATTTGTTTTTAATTTTAATTACTTTATTTAAATTTCATGATTTATAATTCTTAGTCATATAAAGCTAAAAATTAATTAATTAAAAAACAATAATAAACATTTTTTCCATTCAATATCAGAGGGCGCTTTTTCATTTCGATTTAGAATTTAATTAATTTAATATATTAACTGATAAGTCCTGACAGCATTAAAATGACAAATTTTCATCATAAAAATGTAAGTTTACAAAAATTTTAAATTGTAGTTAAGTTAAATATGAAAGTGTAAAAAATAATTCATTTTCAAAATATTTCTCAGTTAATTACATAAAATAATATATTTTCATCATGCCTTCAATCGTTTTCCTAAATTGAATTAAAAAAATAATCATGATTAAAAAAATTAAATATTTATTTTTAATTACTGAATCAAATATTTTTGAATAGAGAGCTTCATTTGGGAATTTTTAATGTACAACTTACATCTATAGAGGTCATCATACTAACGTGTCGAGTTAAAATAATATTTTCTACTTCAAAATGAGGAATAATTTACTTTGCTAAAATTTTTGAAAAATTAAAAATTATCAGTTTCGACTCCTTTATCTTACGCTTACCTTTCCGCATTAATATAATTGTAAATATTAAAATAAATTTAATTAATTTTTGTAAGAACTGAGCACACTTTTTATACAGTGTTCTGCTTATTTTTAAAATGATGACATTCATATTTTTGTATACAAATATACATGCATTCATACAAAAAAAAACTTTTTTGCATTAATTTTTAATATAACTATACGACAAATATTTATAGAATACTAGGCTATACTGTGAAGTCAGGAAGTATGTATGACGTCAGGTTCCAGTATAAAAAGCATATTTTCAATGAAATAGATAACGAACTCCAGTCTATTTGGCATTTTCGTCATTCGTTCTGCCTTTCCGCCACTTTCTAATGGAATTCACTACAAATCTCCCACATTTAGATTATACTAGCCGCCTTTGGCGACCAGCCGGTTCGCCAGTATTACCGCTCGCTACAATTTTCACTTAAATATTTTAAGTAACTGGTCTCTTAATAGATTCTCAAACAAAACATTTTTAATCTTCAAATTTTGATAGTTATACCAAACTTATACTGTTGTTTAGATCGTTTCGTTCAATTTACTATATATATTTTGCTAATTTGTTGTCATTTCCGGTAAAGCTTCAACTTTAATTTAACAGGAAAATGATGAAATTACAATTAATATAAAGATATTTTTTAATAAACCAAGCGTTTTATTTTATTTATCATCTCTATTGTTATTTATTTATTATTATTATTATTGAATATGAGTATTGCAAACAGAATCGCTCGGTATTCAAGTCTTATGGGAATTACAAAATATTTTTCATAATTTATGTAATATCTCACAGAATAATTCAACAAAAACTTCTCAGATTCAGCATGAAATTCAGTTTTTAGTTTTGCTTTCAAAAGGATTGAAATGAAATCAATAATAATATTTTGTTCCGATAATATATTTCAAAATCCGATAAATATATTTCAATAAATATATTTCAAAATAAATATATTTCAAAAATTATGAAGTCTAAATTTAATGCAGTAAGGTATCATATTCTGAGAAATATTCTGGACACACTAAATTTTAAATAAACGAATGAATGTTTCTATTTTCCAAGATCAACTAAGACTGATTTATGAAACTTTGAATGTTAAAAATTTAGAAAAACTCAACATTTTCATAATCTTAGGCCAATTAATCTTGAGAAACCTGCGCTCTGATTGACGTATTTTCTTTGAAATGATCGATGAAAAATCTAAAATTATCCTTTTTTTCATTGAATAGTGATATTCAAATTTTCATAAATCAGTCAGTTTTAAGTGATTGATTTAGTTGATTGGAAATTAACTATTTTTATTTAAAATATTAGTGTTTGAAGAACATTTTGTTATTCGTAATTTCCACAGCGGAAGCTTAATGTAAAATCAAAAATTCGTTATTTATTAGAGCATTTATTAAATCAAGTTACATAAAATATAATCATTTTCCATTTAGACCATTTTAGCAGATCTGTGTCTTACTAAAGGTTTACAAATTAGCTGTGTGGCCCTGATTTGAATGGATATCCTGTTCATATTAAACAAAACTTACCTTAAAATATAACTGATTTATTGGATTAATGATATAGAGAGTGTAAAAGATCATAAAATAATTTTTCTTGAATTTATTTTTTAGAAAAAATATTTCATATTTGTTTCATTTCCTACAGACCTGTGCCAAAAATTATATATTTGCAGATTTCATTTCCAAAAAGATTTAATTTATTTTTAATTGGAGCTTTAATCAATGTGATGGCAACACTTTGAAAAAAGCTAATTTTTTCCCATGAATGCGAAACTTGCTCGTGCAGCTTAAATTTTATTTTTATTTTGTACAAAAAAAAATTGTTGAAAAATATAGTTAAAATATTTATTTAAAAATACATTAAAAATAGAAATTTGATTTTAAGGTTAAAACATTGTTATCATTTAAAAGATAAATTTTTGATCTTTAACTTCATGTAAAAATCTTTTTTGTGCGGTAATATTTTCGGAAGTTATAGCAGAAACACGCCAAAATTTCGCTTAATTTTTAAATAAATAAAATTCTAATTAAAAATTCGAAAAAATAACCCCCAGGCGCACATTCCCGGCCTCCAAGGTATACACGTGCCAAATTTGGTAGCTGTAAGTTGAGTGGTCTGGCCTGTAGAGCGCCAACACACACACACACACACACACACATTGAGCTTTATTATAAGTATAGATTTATTTTCACATGAATCTTATAATTGGAATGCACCATAAATCTCCTACATTTTCTTTTTATATTCATATGTCTCTTATTATTGCCATAATAGCATAGCGCAGCAGGCAGTAGTCAGCATGAATACGCAACTAATCACAGCTCTTTACACTATTGGTCAGATGGAAATATAAAGGTTTAAATAAACACATCGCAATATTATTTTTAGCATGCAAAACATCCAAGGACAGCAGAAAACATTTTCATAGAGAGAGGCGATGGCAGTGACGCACAACTAGGCAAACATCGTTACTTTCCGTAACTATACTTTGTTTCGACTACACGGGAATAACTGAAATGTGCTAGTTCTAACTATAACACGGTCACATTTGCGAGGCAAAAATAGGGTGGTGACAGCGCCGTTTGAAAACAGTTCTGTCCTAAAGTGGTGTCATTCCATCCGTTACATTGGACGACAAAAATGAACAAACGGTCAATAAAGCAGAAGGAATTTAGATTTTGATTAAGTAAAGATATGAGTAATTGGGTGATAATAGTCATCAAAATTGGTCATTAGTTCCAAGTTAGTATCTTTTAGTATCTTAGTATCTTTAGTCATCTTAGTATCTTTTAGTCATCAAAGAATAAGAGGAATGTTAACTATTTCAAAAATCGAGAAAATAAATATGGTGTAAAAATCCGACACCATTTCGAATAATTCAGAATACTAACCCGACGCATAAGCACACATGCATTTCAATAAAATGATTAACTTTTCAAGAATTTACATTAGAAAAGAATTTGACATCTCCATTGAATTTGATATCATCTAAATTTTAACAATAACTTTATGATATATTTTTAATAATAAATTTGAGATAAAAAGTGAATCGGAAAAAAAAAAAAATCGGAAATTCCGGATTTGAAGAAGTAAAAATCTCGGAATATAATCACCTCTGAGACATTTCTATTTAATACCTACATTATAAAAAAAAAAAAAAAAATCAGATAAAATTTTTGATACTGTAACAGTTTCTTCAACATTTCCTATATAAACCATCACTATAAATCTCGGGAAAGAAAATAAGCATTTAACAGCAGAAATTAAATTATAACTTCAACTCTTAAGTATGGCAACCTTTTAAAATCCAATTGATAGCCAATTTAGTTAAGAAGAAAGCTTGTAGAATTCACATCTGAACAGTTTCGTGAAGCTATCTTTGATATAATGATGAAATAATTATATATGAACATAAATAATTGAATTTAAGAACTATGAATCACGAACGGTATATGAAACTTTTTCTTGAACGGTTAAAAACTGAAGATTTGGTTTTGTATCTTTTTAAGCCAGAACCTTTTCCATCCCCTTTTTTTCCTGGACTACCATCCTTATACCACTTTCACCAACTTTACTTACTATGCCTAATATAAAACATTTTACCTGATGAAGAGTCAGTTTAATAAGCTCATATAAATTTATTCAAATAATACATTAGCTTCAATGTAATTTCTTGATTTTATATCTGATACCACTTTCAAAGCCTCATACCTCATTCCACTTTACATCTTTTCTCAAGAAGAACAAAAAAGTGAATATCTATCTATATATAAAATACTAACGCACGTGGCACAGAATTCGTTCGTATTACTTATTGCCGAATGGCAACAATCAAATGCAAACAAACCTAATACAAATTTAAATGCTTTTACAGCTGCAGTGAATTGAACGCTTCACTTAGTTAATTAATAAAGCTGCAAAATGCACTCAGAAATCTTCTGGAGAGCCATCGTCATGTCTCCCAAAAAGACAATTCAGTCCGAGAAAAGAAGATACAAAAGAAATAAAAAGGCTTTACAGAAGATTCAATCTGTAAAGCGTAAAAATAGGCTTAACCATCACTAGATGAATAATCGTTATAATTTGCCTATGGAAATTGCTGTTCATGTCTCCCAAAACAACTAATGGTCATCATGTTATCTTAAAACTCAAAAAATTACCTATTTATTAATAACAATCCCATCTCTGTAATTCCCCCCCCCTTTATTTCAATAATATTTTTAATTCAATTTGTCACTCAATCGAAATAATGTCTTTAAATATTATGATGGAATTCAAATTCATCCATCAAATCATTAAATCATATGCTTTTAACTCCAATGTAAAATTTTCACTCTGATTTCATAATATATATATGCATTTTTTTCATTTGCGGTAACTGAATAAAATTCAATTCATGATTTTCACTCATATCACAAAACAGGATGAAATTTCTTAAAAAAACTCATTCCATATTGTCACGTGGATACTTTAACGTGGGACTCAATGACACACAGGAAGTACAGCTAAACCAATTTATTAACTCAACTCTGAACTCAGAACACCGTGACTGAGAAATCTTCGGTTTTTATACCAGAAGGAAAAGATCCAGAATACTTTTCTAGAGACAGTAAGAAAAGTCCAAAGCACTTATCTGACAAACTAAAGAAAGGCCCAGAATCTTCTGGAACACGAAAAAAAGGAGAACTTAAATCAAGGAAAAATATATACACAAATCTTGAACCTCACTCGAATCTAGTTGGATTCGAACTCACGATCTCTTGATTACGAGACCAGTGTGATGACCATTCGGCTATGGAGAATCAATTGCTTCTTTTCAATGCGCCACTATTAATAATTTAACAAACTAAAAAGACAATTTCGACTAGTCACTAAAAGTGGCAAGTATATAATAATCACAGAAACATATATCTCAAAAATAATTTAAATCCACATTTTTTTCTGGTTTACTATTAGCAGGTAATTTTTTCCGTCCATATTTATCTCATCCTCGTGATGAAGACACTGATAATTTAATACATTCCCATAATTCAGAGAAGCTTATTCTAAATAATTTAAATTCACTTTCTAAAACCAAAATAAAAAGAATTTTATTGTACAATATTAATCATTCATAATATATGAATATCCGTTTCATTACATAATTATTATCACCGAAAGCGTGGGAAGGTCAGTTTCACAGCAACCTTTCTCCGCTACGAAATCGCTCATGATGCGTCGATGGCGTGTCTGAATTGACAGTAAAAGATAGATGAAAGACCGTTTCCGCGAAGTCAGCGGTTCTGACAAAAGGACAATAAGATCGACGTCATGAGGAAGCCAAGAAGTGTTCTCAAAGTATTAAAAGCTGAAAGAGTGTGAGATTGATTACTAAAGTAAATGCTGGAGAATTTAACACGCCCGTTTTCAGAGAACACAAAAAAAAGGAACAAAATGCTCGTTTGAAAAATGTATTTAACAAAAATTATGTATCTCTTCATGAAGGAATCCACGCATTTCCATCCTTATACTTAATCAGGACTTATTTCGTTAAATAAATTGTATCGTATTTATAAGCACTCTTTAACATTTGTGCATTCATTGCAGTTAAATGAGTACCTAACATGTAGTTTTAATTAATCAGTTACATTTATCTGCGATGATAAATAAAATACAAAAAACATTTTTCAAAATAGCAAAATAAATAAAACCAGGAAAAAGCATAACAAAATGAGAGTATAGAACAGAACATAATTTTTACCTCGTTTAATATTTTCTAAAGTAATATTTCTTTTGTTTCGTTTACCTCGAATAAAATAATCTACGGAATTCATCAAAATTTCAAATATGAAAAACGATAGAGCAAAGTGAAAGTGACGTAAGTGAAATTTTATTTTTTGACTGTTAGATGATTTTTATTTGCGTCGACAAAAAAAAAAAAAAAAAAAGTTCCAGTGACTATTATTTAACGGAGAAAAAATTAAGAGAAGGCTCAAACCTTCTAGTTCGAAGCATCATAGCATGATTGGGCTTTAAACAAGCTTTATATATCTGGTCTTCGATTGCTTTGATTGCAACAGATATTGCATTAAATGCATGACAAATTATACATCATAGAATGCACAGAAAGGATGATAGCTAAAAAAATATTATGTTAAAAAAATGATTTGTTTGTATATTTGTGTATCCGATGTAGCAGCATTCTATTCTAGTTTCTTAATGAAGATTCAATAGGCGACAGATCTCTCAAAATTCAGGATACTGCGCTGTAATTTATTCGGCAGTTTCAGCTCATGTTATGAATGTCTAGAGAGTAATTCCAATTTTTAGTAACAGCATCTTTTTTACGGTCAGAGCTACTGCCTTAGTTGTTTTAAATACTGTTATTGTGCCTGATATGTTTTTGTTAAAATATTATTTGCGGTTTATACGGCCTACAGTATGATTTGAAACAATAGCTGGATCATATTGATAAAGAGAATGGCACAAAATGAATATTAGTACATATAAACGCCAAATAGAAAACTATAAGGAGCAAACAAGGCAATATGATGACGTCGTCAACACAACCTGCGCATTTTCCCCCGATTATAAATGCTAAAAAATATTTTTTTTTGTAAGAATTAACGAGAATAAAATATAAATACTAAATAATAATAATAAAAAAGTGTTTGCCTAGTTCAGTTTAGTAATATTAACGTCCCGTTTTATAGCAACACTAAGGCTATTTTGGGACGGACCTCATAATTTTGAATCTCGGTCCGATGACGAGGACGACACCTGAGCTGGCACCTCCCTCTCCACACACCAAACCAGCAGGAGGACGTTTGGCCCGCTTATACGACGACTCTTCGGTGGAATCGGGTCACGAACCTGAAACCCTCTAGTTCCGAAGCCGAGAACTTTCCACCAGGCCACCGCGACCCCTGTTTGTCTAAGATAGTCATGTATAATAAAAAGTAAATAGAACATCCCCTTACTAGTTAGATAAATCTTATGCTGCAAGCCTCGAAAATTTATAGGTCTCAATCAAGTTTCAACAAAATCCATTAAGAGAAATGCTGTTCAAATATAAGTTAGCACAACAGCTACAAAATAAAGAGTGTTATATTAATAAAAATTCGGCATATAGATTTAACACCAATAGGGTAGACAGATGCCTATCCATTTTTTAATACCAATTTAACAAGTTTGACCGTCTGTCGGTCTGTACTTTCAAAAGTATGCAAGCGAAATAACTCAAAAACGCAATGGCTTAACTGATATAGAATTTTCTGACTATAATTTAAATTCTATATCATTTTTTTTTTCATTCGGTTGCGAAAAATGCGTTTGTTAAAGATATAATTCGCCAAGGATCAATCGCACTACAAATTCAGTAAAAATGCTATATTCTCGCCATGATCTGTATTTCACAATTATTTTAGGCCAATTTCATGTAAGGCGATCTCTGCTTTATCCAAGGTGCACATTTTATTGTGGGGGTGGGGAAAGGAGGGGAGGGATAACTCTTTTATTACAGAGTATGCGAGAAAGTTATATTCAGACCACTCTAACTGATTTATTTTTAAGTAACCGAATATCTTCTTTATCCGAACATTAGCTGTATATTTTATTCAACAGAGAAATTATAAAGAAGGTACTAATTGATTACCATGGCGATGACAGCTGGCGCCGGCGTCAAGTGTTTCACCTGGATCATGGACAGGATACGAGGCATCTGGCCTTGCTCCGCGCCCGCATAAAACAACCTGGAAACAAAAACTCACTCATTACAAATACAATGCCATTTTAATACAGACTCGATGGAACTTAAAGTGGATTATTTTTAAACTTTTTCTCAGAGAGACACTGAGAAGAAGAGAATTTATTTTGCACTGATTCAGTCTGTTTCTAAATTAAAATAGCACCTACGACAAATAAATATCATATCATAGCTAATTAAAATATTAGATAAAATAGTCATCTACAGCATAATTATTTGCAAAAACTGCTCCAAGCAGCAGGTATTACAGAAATATATTAATTATTCACCATATATTTAATGATTATGTAGATGTAACCAGATTCCGTTTGAAATATATTCATTCTAATTTTAAATAAGCTACATTTTTCAGTTTTATAATAATTCTGTCTTAGGCCATGATGTTTAACTTTCATTAACGATCGTTGTATGCACTTTTTCTTATATTTTATTTATTTACTTATTTTTACATATAATTTAAATCTGTTTGAATGCTGTCAGATAATTATTTATATGGATTTCCCCCCGTTAATACATTCTCCAGATTGCATGTTTTAATCGATGATGATTAAAGCGTACCTCTATGATTTTATGATCTCTACCTCTGCTAATGAATCTTGAAGTATTATGTATATGCATTCATTGCGTCACTACGTCACTAGCTATTTAATTGGTCTCCTGCTTGATTATAAAGAATACTAACAAAGCAATTTTACCAGTGTAAAAAAATTAGACAGATTTAGCAATTCCCTAAGATAATTTTAAAAGTAGCAAATTATATATATATACATATATAATTTGCTTCTGTTAAAATTTATATTATATATATATATATATGCATAAGATGAGAAACATTGCAATATAACAGATAAAAGAAACTAACATCTGCTTAGTTAGAAAAGGAAACAACTGGTTTCACAAAGTTTATTTTTCATTAAAATTGAAGAAGAAATCAGGGAACTAGGATTCATGGTTATCTGCAAATAACTGATAACTTTTATTTTAATAGAATAGTCTAAGCTTAAAAGCAAATGAAAATGCAATTTTTAGAGCACAAATTTTTACTCAATAATTCGAATGAATACTTACTTCAATT
Source organism: Argiope aurantia (assembly GCA_026543865.1). Lineage (NCBI taxonomy): Eukaryota > Metazoa > Arthropoda > Arachnida > Araneae > Araneidae > Argiope > Argiope aurantia. Next base: position 747,717 of record JAPMOR010095296.1, on the reverse strand, counting down.
ATAATGGTGTGAAAGAGATGTATATTTTATAGATTTCATATATATTATGGAAAATAATATATATATATATGTAATATTAGATACTATAAACGATTTTCTCACCTGGATGAGGTGAAAAGAATTCCGTTGACTCCTCCGTAGGTGGACATGGCCACGAAAACAGGCATCACCCACGCCATACTGCCGTACAAGCTGTCGGCGAACGTCTGAAAAAAAAGTAATTCAACGTAACAAATGGTCTTTAAAATTCTAGAATAAGAAATTATTGGAAATAATTACTCACAATATATCTTTTACACCATTATAATTGGTATGCAACGTCTAATATTTACAGATATGGATCGAACAAGTGAAGACGAGTATTTTGATACATAACGTGCGGGGTCTCCGAATACAGCATCATAGTCTAGTTAAACGAAGAACATCAATTACGAATCCGCTAGTTTGTATTCCAAATTACGATGCATACGACAATCGTAGAACATGGAAGCTTCCCTAGGCGACTATACAAATTTGTCAACCGATGGGAGGAAAAGTGTGTTTCAAATTACGATGCATACGACAATCGTAGAACATGGAAGCTTCCCTAGGCGACTATACAAATTTGTCAACCGATGGGAGGAAAAGTGCGTCTGCAAGTGAATATACAAATTCCCGCCATGGCATATAGATAGGGTAAACGATTATTAGTTTATGCAAAATAGTACTACACTTCACCACACTCAGCGAAACTTCGATCTCTTAGCGGAATATTTTCACGATACGCTGATTGGGTTGGATTTTACTACGAAAAGGCGGATTTTACTATCGAGTGGACACCATACTCTCCGGATCTTAACAAGGGCGATTTTTTTTTTTTGGAAGTCTGAAAGATACAGCATATCTCACACAGCCTTCAACAAAGTTGAACGACTTGACAGCAGCAATTTAAACTGAGGTCGAGGAAATTGGAACAATTGTTTTTCTGAAAGCAATTGCGAACTTCGATTTCAGACTTCGCCATGTCATTTGTTCGAATGGCCGACATTTCGAAAATCTGTTATAACAAGTTCTCAATAAATATAGATTTTTACTTCTTTCTTTCTCATGTCTTGAAGTTTTCATAACACAAGGTTCGCACCTAAATTAGACTCTGACGCTGCATTCAGGTACCCAACATGTTAGGCATCAAAACACTCGTCTTGACGTGTTCTATCCAATCTGTAAACATTAGACTTTGCACACCTTGTTCCAAATTCATATAGGGATTTCTTCCATCCTTGCCGATTTAGGAAAGAGAATCTTGGGAACCTTTGCAAGAAATGCCGTGGGAGTTGGGAATTTTTATCCTTTTGCTTGCAGCTCAAAAATTAAATAGCCAGCAATTTTTTAAAGGGCGATTTAGAAATAATTAAATAAAAAGTGGGATTTAGATTTAAAAAAATTAAGAAAAAAAATTTAGAATAAAGTATTATGGCTAATTTAAGATTAAAAAACAAAAAAATTAACTTAAATTCAAATTATATTAAGAGATATCATTACATATACATAACAGAGGGGGTTAACATAGCTATATCAGCAAGGTTTCTCCCCTCTATGAAAAATGTTATCATAGCTATTTTCATATGTGAAGAAGATTTGATTTAAATTAAAGACCATTTAAGGGTTGAACCTTAATTTAAAATTTCATTACATTTTCCATAATGAATTTGAATAGAGAAAAAAAATGAGCATTTAATCCTTTGACAGTTAATTTTCCAATAATCAGATTCCCAGATCAATTTTGTCTTGTAGTATTGTTTTGAATGGAAATCATAAATAGGCAGCTAAAAGGGGCGAGGAGTTGTAGCAACGAGGAATGACATGAGGGTATGTTTCTAGACATTTTAGGAATTAAGAAGGCGTTGTGCAAAATTAAAAATTTCCATTAAAAAAAATTGCAGGACGCGGATCGTCCCATAACAATGTTTAAATAAGTTCTGATTATGAAATACTTTTATACAGATTAGGACTATTTAAATTGTTATTTTCAACTTAACCCTTAATATCCTAACTGTATTGGAAAATACCACTCTAAATAAGTTTATATCTTCAGAATATGATTGTTTTCACTGATAATATTCACAAGGATATTAAGAGCGTAGTTCAGATACTAAGCAGTAGATGGCAGCTGAAATTTTTTTCAATGATTATGACTTTCACCTAATATTTGTATTAAATTATAGCGTCTGTGAATGATATTATTTTAGTTTATAAGTTTTAAAATAGGATACTTGTATTCTCACGTGAAAATTTGATAAATGTTAGTTGGTTAATTCATGAGATACCATAATGTCAATGGATTTCATGATGACACACGATATTATCTATGGTCAACAGTTTATGAATGAGTCTCTTCACTCACCACAGCTACTGCTTCTGCCCCCAGCACTTCGGCAACGGAAAGAGTAGTGTGAAAAGCCACCACGGTAAAAGTGTACACCACGGTCACCAGGATGCAGGAGATGAAGATGGCTCGGGGAAGATTGCTGCGGTATGAAAAATCTCCATTAGCACTAACGAAACTGCACTAACACAAAATATGCACATTAACTTTAACACTAATGAAATTGCTCTAACACTAAATGTGTACATTAACATTAATACTAATGAAATTACACTAACATTAAATGTGCACATTAACTTAACATTAATGAAATTGCACTAACACTGTAACATTAACGCTAATAAAATTCCACTAACACTGAATGTGCACAACATTAACACTAAGGAAATTGCATTAACATTGAATGCGCACATTAACATTAACACTAATTGCTAACACACATTAACACTGACTGAGAAAATAACACTAACAATACAAAACGAAATGTAATGAATACTCACACATGAGGATTTTTAAGTTCTTCGATCACAAAATTCAGGTAATTCCTGAAAATAAAAAGAGTAGGCAATGATTGTACCTGTGATATCTTAACAAAAATAGAGTTAATAAAGCTTTATAATCAGACATTTCGTTTTGAATATCCCTATTCTTTCACAAAATGTAGTTTTAAATATGTGCTTTTATCGAAAAACCAGTGTCTAATTTCATGTATTAGTAAATGTTGTTATTAAGTCAGAGAGAGAGCAACAACAACAAAGAAAAACAATTCTCGTAGCAGAACAAAGGTTTCCAATCCGTGATATGCACATCCCAGCTTATACACGACGGACTAGTTCGGTGTCTAAGAACCAATGTCTATATTCATTTATTAGAAAAATTTCTGTCAATGTCTAAATGCATGTATTGGAAAATTTTGCCAAGATAGCGAGCAATAAACGAAATTCTCATATCAGAACTAAACTTTCAACCCAGGTATTCAAATCCCTACTTATATATGATGGATTCATTCGAGGCACACAAAAGCTTTAGAGATCTGAATGAAACAAGCCAGAATGGTCTCCCTGAAGCTTTCTCTTATATTTTCAAATAAAGGGATTATTCTTCGTCTTCACCGCCGCATAAAATCGTGGAAATCACAAGCACGGGCGGAAACATCCCGAGTATTAAATTTTTATCTTCAGAGTCCCGCATATGAGGGATATGTACTTTCTAGCGAGCATAAAGAAAATTGGTATTAGTATATTGTTAACTGGATGGATTGGTGAAATAAAAGTTGCGGGAGAGTCTATTAGCGTTGGCAATGAATCGCTAGCATGGGGTTATCGGAAAACGGAATATGTATTTTGACACCTTTGTTCTGACCAATTGAAATCAAAATTAAAATGATATAAATCGGAAAGTCTATTGAATAGCAGGTGAAAAAAGTACAAAGAACACGGAGTCACAAGTATAATTAATTTATAAAAACTTGAACTTAAGGGCGAGAATATATTCATCTTCTGCGTATTTAAATAACAAATATCGCCGCAAGCTTAATGCAGTTCCAGATTTAAGGTCATATCTGGTTTCATTTGAACTTTATTTTATGCAAAAAGCTGAAGGAATTGCATTTAATCCTTTAAAGGGCCAGTTTTTTTCTAGTCATATTATGTTGAAATATTTTTAGGCTTGAAATTAGAATAAGGAAAGGGATTCATTTAGTTTATTAGATAAATTTAATTTGATTAATTAATTAATTTGGTTAATTAATAATTAAGTAACAAATCAAGACACATCATTTTGTGTGAGATAAAGAACTGAAGCATCTAAGTTTCTGTCTTTCTAAAAAAATTTGTCAGAACTTATGCCAAATTACATAATTTCATACAAAGATTGATAAATTTGGTGGGAAGCATACTTCCCACGGCCCTAGGAAGGGTTAATTTGTCTTTCATTTCAATACCTGAATATCACATTGAATAATTGTTAGCTTTCATGTTAAGCTAAAGTGAAATTATATCCATATTATTCTCATTCATTGGGGCGTCAAATGAAGGTTATTAGAAAAACAGAATAATAGGAAACATAACAAAAAAAAAAAGATTCTACAAATATCATTACTTTGAGACGTCTGACATTAATTGAACCTAATATTCATTTAACAGTGCTTGTGTTAACTTCGGTTCGGCTGTTTGGCAACATGTATAGGGGAGAATATAATTGGTAAGTAATCGAGCATAAAATTTCTAATCAAGGCATACGGGAGGAAATCATAGCTGCGAGTCAGCATTTTAAAAGATATCAACTTTGAAATAACTATAAACAAATGAGGCCTACATCAAAACTACCATTATTTTGAAAGGATTAATGTGTGTATTGTTTTTTTGCTGCTATCACAAAAATACTGGGTTTTTTTTCTACCTAGGAGCATAAATAAAGATTAAAAGAGTTCATGAAAGCTCTGAAGTTTTAATTTAGATTACTTATAATAAAACTAGTTATTAGTTTAATTATATTAATTTTTTAGATTCTCAAAAATATTTACCAAGTCCGTTATCAGCTGGAAAAAATAAGATTCATTAATATCATTGAATGAATTCAAATCAACTATAAAAAAGAATTTAAAAAGCAAATTTTTACTACTTAGATCTTTTTTTCAATCATGCAATTATCACAAACAAAATGAAGACAAATCATGTTTATATGATACGAGTCAAATGCACTACCTGAATTTATTATTAGAATCTGTTGAGTATATTACATATGGATATAAAATTAGAGTACACCGTCAGAAAAAGTGCAGTTAGTTAACATGCTTAACCACATTCGTTACATAGCAGGGAAGACCTGAGAATTGCTAACATTACATGCTAATGTATTCAGGAGAAAAAATATTCATTGCAATAATTATCCAATTAGATCATTGGCGGATTTCGATTGTTTATGTCCCTTTTAATAGATTGGTTAATTCAATTTCATATTTCAGCACAGTTTTAATATAATATTATTTTATTTTAGATTTTTTATTTTTTTTATTTTGTTAACTTTGAGAAAATGTATTTGTTTTTATTTATATATTATTACACCAGACATTCTGGTATCTACGTTTATAATATTAATGGAGCAGATTGCCAATGTTTATAAATAGCCTAATAACTAAGTGAATGAAATAAATCATATAAAAACATGATCAATCATATTTGATAAAGGATTTATAAAATCCTAATATTTTATAATTCATAAAATTTTCATTTTATAACAAACCTTTTTATTCCGTAAGTAGGAAAATAAAGTCTTTTAATTGACTTGTTGTCATCTCATCTCAGCATAGTGACTCTCGACAGCAGTCCAGTGATCCTTGTTAGTTAAGCCTAATGACCCTAGGTAACTGTTTAGTCGGAAAACCACGACCGAATTAGATGCCACAAAAAAGTAGCTTATACAGCGCTCATGCAAATTTTAATAATTCGTTACAGATTTTGGATATGCTATAAAAAGCGCAGAATATGACATACGTAAGATGACTTGCACATGTCCAATAATTCTATGGCTTCTACAAAGTTCTGAACCTATACTGTAATTCTAATCTAATGTAAATCTAATATACGAGGGCGAATGTTGGTGAGAAAGTTGATAAAATCTGCTTTTAACAATAATTCAGCATTTTAACTTTTTTTCTGTTCTTAAATCCCACTAAGCAAGATGAATAGATCAGCATCGGATCACGTGTAGATTTATGAAATCGATCCTGTCTAAACTTAAATGCAGAAATAGGCGACAGTAACTTTCCCTCTTAGTCTTCCTCTTAATCATGAAGCTTAACAATGGAAACGAATTATTTCGATTCAGCTAATTATTTTCATTACGAAAAGTTTGCAATTAATATCTCAAAAAATTCTTTTATCTTTATGGAATCTCAATGTCAAAGGAAATACAATAAACTCCGTTTAAACGCCTTTCAAGGTATTTAAATAAACGACATATAAATGGAAGGTTGCGCAATCGAAATATTGCTACATTTATTTGATTATAATAAAATTTAGTGAATAAAATGTAAATTCAATTATAAGTACTAAATTTAATTTAAAAAATGGTCCTAGTATATTGTAAAAAGTAATTAAATTTTAAATTAAACATTTATTGCAAAAATGAGAAAAATCGCACTTACATTGCATATCTGGATTACTAATAACATAATTTTTTTTAATTTTATATGATTTATGCATAAAAAGGAGAAGTTTGATCAAAATATTTAGTCACGATAAGTATCTTTCAATAGAAGTGTTTTGCACTTTCGAGACAAACAGAGCAACAATACAGAAGAAACTTTGGTGCTCAAACACATTTTAAAATGACATTTCAAAATGCCAGATATAATATATAGATAACTCTGGTGAAGAAATCCTGACTTATCCCTCCCATTACGCGTCATTGGATGCCATTAGATGTGTTATCCTTCCTGAGTCCTTTATTTGGAAATAACAGATGAAAAATTAATATTATCCTCTATGCTTTCTAGGGAGGATAATTTCTTTATTCCTGTTAAAGCTTCCCTTAGCAGGAATAAAGAAATACTGACAAAAACAGAAAATTTGCAACTTTTTTTTAATGGGGAAACGATGTATAATCAAAGCTTTGCTTCTTTATAAACGACATATTTAATCATTAGTAATTATGAATGGATTGGAATAGTAATGAAATAAATATAAACGATGTATATAAATGAAAAATGCATAAATGGTGCATTAGTTTTATCAACGCTTTAAGATCTACCGCAAATTTCTGCTGTTCTTAGAACTGCTTATATAAAATGAAAATCCTTTGAACATTATCGGAACAACAGAGGGATGCATGCTAATTTATGAGATATTCTATCTAAAAAGGTAAAGCTCTACATATATAGAATACTTTAATCAACAATAAAAAAAAGCGACATTGGTCTATATCAAAATATTAACCATCAAATTTTAAATGGCACAATTGATGTTAAGATACTGATATACTTTCGGTTATTGATAAGTATTTGGTTTTGATATTGATCTGATCATAGGAGAGATAATAGTAATATTAAGATCGACTAATAAAGCACAAAACAATCTAAAAAAGACACATTTTTTTCGTGAATCATGTTCGTGCTTAACAGCATACAAATAATATTCATTAACATCCACTTCTCCCTCAAATATATGTATGCATATATTACTAATAAAATAATTGTTAAATGAAGCTGGCCAATGCAAATTTTGGAAATTTGCAAATGCAATGCAAATTTTGGAAATTTGCATATTAGTAAACTCGCAAAACAGACAACAGGAAAAGCAATGAGAGATATTCATCTGAGGATATTAAAAATTTTGATTAAATTTAAAATTAAAAAAAATTATCAAAGACTGGAAGCTAAGATGAGCGACTACAAATCATTCTAGATTTCTTTTTGGACTGATATAATCTTGATAAATAATCTAATTACTCTGATAAACTCTTACATTAATGCTCTGATTACTCATTAATTACTCTGATATGCTTTTACATTAAGGTTTCGATGACTTGTATCTGAATCAAGTTTTTGCGACAAACAGCTCTATTTCGGCTACCATCATACAGGACTTCTATATGCCTATTTCAAGAAGGATTCAAGCGGTTTTAAGTGCCAATGGTGTCCCCACACCATTTTAGGTGCAAAATACTGTTTCTTATATGAGTTTTCCATTATTTTCCACAACACCTGTATATAAGAATGCGAAAAAATAGACATACCATCCGTTATAGGCGAAGAGACCCGAGTAGAATGAAAGCGCTATTTTAGTTACGTCCGTTTCTGATCCCTCAAAGTTGAAATGTTGGGTCTGCCCTGGAAAGAAAAAAACACAGATATTCAGATTTATTTCATCCTTCACAATCATCCTAAAAATTTATATGTAATTTACAACTTTAATATTATACTGCAACAGTATTGATAAATATTTCATAATCAAGTAAGAGATATTTTTTGTACGGCAGTAATTACAATATCGCTCAAAACTGCGCAGACTCAGGTTACTTGTTTTTGATAATGAAAGTTGTCAAAAAATAATATGTGTGTGTTTGTGTGTGTGTGTGTGTGTGTGTGTGTGTGTGTGTGTGTGTGTGTGTGCGTGCGTGCGTGTGTGTGTGTGTGTGTGTTTGCATTGTAACTGCAACAAATTTTTTAGCTATTACCACAACCACGTTGATTTTTTTTAAAAAAATTTAAAAAAGAAAGAAAATGGCAAATTCGAACTCAATTTTATTAAGAAGAGTAAAAGGCTTGCGGTCATTGATAGTAAGCATAGAATTACCAGTGATTGTATCACTATATATAGCATAATATGTATTTATACATATCAACAATTTTAGAACTTTTTAAATATTAGTTGCCTTTGAGCAACCGACATGTTCTTCGGTAATAGCGACTGAATTCCCTTTCAATTGATTCACTAGAGCATGATTTGATACACGAGCTTTTTTTGAAAAAAGAATTATTAAATTTGTAATTCCTATAGATAATTAGGGTGTATTTTTATAGTATCCTTGAATTTCTTTTCATTGGCGCCCTAAAGACGCTTCAAATAGAGACACATAACATGAGGCAATTGTTTGTCCCGTCTACCATCTAGTAATTGCTGATTGTCAGTACCAGTTTCTCTTTATTTCTTCTCATTCAAAATATGCATCTGATACTAAAATAGTATGACGCTTTTTAAGCCTAACAACATGGTAGTTCGATTAAATTATGCTGAGAATTAACCTATTCATTCAGATTACTGATGTATTATTATCAATTATATCTAATGTTTTAAACAGTTTTATTTACAGATTCTACAAGAAACTTAATGAAATAAATAAAAGAAATAAAATTCGTCAGGATTCTATTAGAAAATATGAAAAATTAACAGAATCATATTAAAAAATGTAAATGGTTTGAATTTCATTGAAATATTGAAAATAATCGTTGCATTGGAAAATGTAATAAATTTTCCTTCATAAGTTTATAATACCATAAAATCTTGAGGTAACTTCAAAAAGAATTTTCCCATATATATTTTTTTATTTTAAAGAATCATAGAAAATTCAATTATTATTTAATTTCAAAACACTGGTACGATTTTTAAGCGAAATCAAACAGGTTCTTTTTTTTTCACGCACCAACAATTTTAACTGGCCTTTAGCAAATGACCGTAAAAGTCAATGATAATCGATCGCAATTCTACATGAAACCCATAAGTTAACTTTTTTTTAAGATACTCCACTTTTTTTAACTCTTCATTGAAGAATTTTATCTCTGTCAGTTCTGAGAAGATTCTTCGGGTTGCCGATAAACTGCACTCTGAGGATCCACAGAGGGCCGAATGGAGTGTCCCTTCACTCCTCCGATGACAGACGGACCCACTGCTCATCTCACGGAGATAAGATAAGATTGCCGGTTCCACGAAAAATCCATCATTAAAAGTAATAGCTCGACTATTCTAATAAGAAACGCTATCTTAAGTATCACACAAGTAGACCGCTTAAAAATATAATCCAACTATTTTAAGGAAAAGAGATGTTATCAAGGTTGTCTGTGTCCCAACGTAAGATCTTCGAGTTCAATGACTACTAGCAGCAAACAACTAAAAATTTCAAAGAAACATTATTCACAGTGACGCATTTTCTCGGAAGATGCTCAAGCATATGATTAACAATTCTTTACACACCCACTTGAAGAAAGAAGTCGAAATACGAAATTGATTTTCATTAAATAAGAATAAGGGACAATTGCTGAAAAAGAAGAGATGGTATTTTTTAAAATTGATTCACCTGAGCTGGGACTGTCCTGATGTTTGATTTATTATCACGTTTCAAAAATGCCTCAAAATTTCTTTATTTAAATGTGCTGCACTTCAGATAATTTGATTTATTGTTTGTAGATAGGCCGACAAAATGGAGTTCTGAAGGTTGGGAACATTCACCTCGGAGCCTTTAGTTTGCTTTTTTTTTTTTTTTTTTTAAATTTTGACATTCGTCTCCCACATAACCTCCATTATTATTACAGCACCAAATTTATTTTTACGCCATCTTGAAATTCAAAAACTTTATATTTTCAATAATGTCAGTTGAGATTCGTACTAATTTTTTTCTGAATTTTGACAACTTTTAAATATAATTTTCCTTTCATTTCCAGTGATAAATTACAATGTTGATTGCGCCTAAATTCAAACCGTTTCATTATTCCATCCTATATTTAATCGCGTGACTTTCTTTTATTGCTGAAAGATAAAAAAGAAGTATTTTGTTTAATATCACGTACTTTAAGAGACGAATTGAAAAATTGAAGTTATAATACCGTGAAATCAAGATGACAGATGAACCGCACATTTACATTTTTGAAAGCGCTATGATGCTTTGGAACTGTTTCCATTAGAAAAAAAAATCATATACACTATGAACAGCATATGTAAGACAATTAAAATAACATGACTTCAATGTCCAGAAATTCGATGAAATCTTGGATTTAATTAAATTAAACATAGGCAATATATCTGGCAAACCGGTTGATCGCCTTAGATAAATAATTAAATATATAATTCATTCTATATTTCAGTTTCTCAAATATATAGATCTTGAAAAGAAACGAGCAGGTATCAAATCCTTATTTTCAATGAATATATACAGACACCTACGATACGTCACCGGATACGATACATCTACACCTACGATATGTGACACAAGAAAATTCGGAGATTTATTTTATGCATTTCGCATGTGTTCCATTTGTTATGTGACGAACGTTGAACTGGAAGTTCAATCTTTCTTACACCCGATGCAATTGGTACCTGGTTAGTGAATTCATTGTTGTAGCAATTAGATCTCGCAGATCTTGTAAATTATAGATGGTACATACATACACTATGTTCTCTCACAAAAAAATTCGTAAGAGATAAGATCTATGAAGGCAGCTTTGTAGATGAACGAAATAATGCTGCCCACCTTTTCGATCTATTGTTCTGGAAAAGAGCCATTCAGATAGTGGAGCATCTCAAGGTAAAAGTGAGGTGGGGAACCACCTTGTATAAAGATGATTTTATCTCGATGATACCGATTTTGTGGGGGGGGACCAGAGAAAGAGTAAATCTAAATATGACTATTCCAGGAGTTCTCACTATTAAAATGAAAGAGGTGTATGTCTGATTAAAAATACTAGTAAAAAATAGTCAGCTTTGGAAGGTCTCTTGTGTTTCATGACTATGCCAGGATTTTCAATCCCCCAGATTCTGATGATTTGACTACTCATTTTACTAAAATTATGAAGGAATTCATAGAGAAAAAATCTAGCATTTCAGAAAAAGTGTCGATTTTCAAATCTTCCAAAATTGCAGAGTAAAATTCCAACTCTTTTTCATGATCGCCTGGATGCAATGCTTATATTCACTGCATCATATGTGGCTACAGATGCAGGCATTTTTAAGCACACACCACGCCTTTTGTTCCGGAATTCTAAGTTCTTCCTTTGCTTGCGGATTTCCAAGAGTTACATTCAAAAACAGCTTGAAATTTCTTACTTGACAAGAGAGAACGTTGAGTGTTTTTTCCTTTTGCATTTGCAATTACCTCCTACGAATTTCTTACATCTTCTGTTTATGGCAAAGCAGATCCTTTATGAACTTAAAACGGTATGGACAATGGTTTTACTCTTTTAAGACTATAGAAGAACAACCTGAGGCGTCGCTATTTTGTAGAAAACAAATAATAGTGTTGCTTTAATTGGGGATTACCCAAAGGCATAAAATAAAAATGTGAACTTTCCTCTATGCAGTGATATATCATATAAAATTTATCGTAAATAATAATGTTGTGATAAAATTTTGTTGCCATACTACCCATTTTTATATACAATTAAACCAACTATAAACAAGGTTGATACTGTTTTTTATAAAAAGAAGGAAAGCTTTCTTTTCAGTTTTTCGAAATATTGTTTAGTCATTGTGGTATCCAAAGATTTTCAGTGAATAAGAAAATAAGCATGTGACAAGATTCCCAATAAGATAGTAAATTAATGCTATTCAAATATTACTACATGTAAAATGTTCGCAAAATTTTAATTTAGGAATCAAGTATGCTTTTTACAAAAAAGAATATTATAAAACAAGAGTTAGATGAGGTTTATTGTCAAGTTTATCATGTGACTGGGATGGCATAAGAACTGATTCATTAGCTTAAAATCAAAGTCATAATAAATATGATATAAAAAACAAAAATGTTTCAGAAATTTGAAATCTTGTATTCTTTGTCAGATGTTAAGTAAATCAAATATATATTAATTCAATTAACTGACTTTGTATGACTCCATGAGAATACAAATGATCTAATTTGAAAGTTACAAATAAATATTTATGAAAGAAATTAAACAACTGGTTAAGAATTCTTGTTTGGAAATAAGGTTATGAGCAAAACAAGGTTTTTTAGACCATTAACACATTATTTAAAAGCATTTTTACACCTTTCTATAAATAATGTATACAATGATTTAAAATCAGATAATACGAAGGCTGAACAGGTTTGGAGACATTGTTAAAAAAGCAAGATATGTATGCAGGAATTCTTAAATGCAATTTAAGAAATATTAAAGGCAATAATTTATGCGATCATGTAAAATTTGCAAAACGTTCCAATGATTTTATTTTTCAAATAGCTTACTAAAACATAAATAGATTCTTTTAGCACAAATTTACTAATATAAGATGCGAAAGGGACAAGAATTCTACGATTCAACGATTTTTTTTATATTAAAATATGTCATTTGGTTACTGCTAAAATTTCAAAAGTCATTAATATTCTCAAACATCAATCTCATCAAGTTAAAGACTTATCAAATTAGCTAATTGATATCTTCAAAGTCAGAAATTAATCATTATTCATCAACGAGCAAGAACGAAACCTGGCGTCATTCTTGCATAAGAAAGTGACGCTTTTAAGGGTTTCTTGAGTAAATCTTAACCAGAGGATAGACAGGATCGCATTTGTGATTCTTAAGGTTAAACTGCGATTAACCAAGGTCGTAATTTAATGAATTGGACTAATTTATTAGTCGCAATGAGTTTTGAGGGAATTTAAGACGCAGTATTTGCATGAAAGGAAATCTTACATAGGTCCATTCGTTCTAATCCGGAGAGTGCGGCGCCTGTCACTCAAGAGAAGCCGGAGCGGAAGTTTTGTAACAAGAATCACAAGGAGGAAGATAAATTTTGTTTACTTAAGGAAAAGATTACGTGACGATTTGTTGCAAATGTCATCTTTAGGGGGAAAATCGGAAGACATACGATGAGAGCTTGGTTTCAAGGCTGCGATTATTTTTTCTCATTAGTAATAACAAACGACTTGCGCTTCAATCGATAAGGCATTTAAAAGATATTAAGAACTTTGCATGTAACGACAAGGACAATTTTTTGAGAACTGAGGTAGATTAATTGCCCTTTACCGTACTGATTGTACCAGCTGGTCATTAGGATTTTTTTTGTGGTCCTTATTTCTTGGAATTGTCTAATAGGTCGGTATAATAGAATTAAATCATGGAGAGGATTGTTGCTAGTAATAAGATAGGGCAGGAATTCTACAGGAAATCGAAAAGAAAAATCATCTGTTATTCGCAAGACTTGAAAAGAATTGAAGAACAATTTTGTTTCTTCTCTAAAATCTATTGCCCATGGAAAAGGCCTTGAAATTCCCATAACCAACTTACTGATAAGATCTCAGTCTTAAAAAAAAAAAAAAGGAATTAAAATTGATTTTTTAAAAGCATGAAACATATGCTATGCTTTTAAACCAGATGAATTTTAACTTCCTGCGTGTAAATAACATTGCTTTTTTTTTTTTTGGCCATATGTTTCAGTATCAATAAAACAAATTATTCAGACAAAAATCCTGGCTTGAAATATTTCTTGAAAAATTTCAAAATCAACTATTAATGCGTAACTGCAACTGCATCAATGACAGTCAAATTACTTCACAAAAAGACTTGTTCAATGAGTCGATAAGTCGATTAATAAATTGTTCATCGGAAAATCGACATTCCATTTTACAAATTAACAAGAACTGTTCATCGGGATGTCGATGTTCACTTTTATAAATTAAAAAGAACAGTTTACTGGGAAGTCGAAATTCGTTTCTGCAAATTAACAAAAAGTTTTATTTTAAATTCCACATTTATAGTGAAATGTATATTTAAATATTGTTAAATCACTCAAGGAACGGAAACACCTCCGATGACAAATGCGATATTTATTCCTTCGCAATATAAATTTTACTTTGCACAAATAAAGAACAGTCACAAATAAATTTGCTTCGCTACTTTTCAAAAGAAATTCACTTTCAGGAATATAGATTACTTCTTTGAAAATAGAAGCAGCATGTTTGTTCTATCCACACATTTCTTTCCCGCGACACAAGATTTCACGGAATTTTGGGGGCGGTTGATTACTCCACCGAATATGGAACAAATTCAGAGTAAAAAACAACTATCGCAGTAATGAACTAAAAAGAAATACTCGAGATATGAGGGGAAGTCTATAAAAAGATTGAAACTCGCTTTTGACGACTGTTCTTCCGTCAGGGAGCAGACCGCAGAGTTCATAAAGGTGATTTCGTGTTGTGCGAGTTATGCATGAAAAAAATATGCTGTGTAAAATAAATTAATCTCTATATTCCAAAATTTCTGATCTGACTGAATCAGGAAAAATTATGCTATTTTAATTTTTCTTATACAAAGTATAAAGTATTGTAATCGTAAAAAAAAAAAAAAAAAAAAAAAAAAAAAATCCGATTGAAGAATTTGGTGAATCTCTACATTTAAAACTTTCCTGGGCTAAAAATAAATACATTTTTGGCATAATGTCTGTCTGTTTAACCGCATCTCTATGACAAAAATAACTCAAAAAAGCTTTGAGCTAGAAGCATAAAATTTGACATACGGATTTAATACCAAATTGAATGACTTGTCTCGGATTTTGAGGAAATTTTTATAGAGTAAGTCTCTCTGTCTGATTGCTCGAATGAAAATTCACACGATAACTACAAAGCGAAGAGTGTTAGATGAATAAAATTCGACACCCAGATTTAACAACTACAATAAGGACATGTATCAAATTTTCGACAAAAGAATGACTATCTGTTAGTTTTTCAGAAACATATAAGCACTGTAGCTCAAAAACACAATGAATTAAATATAGAAGATTTAGTATGCGATTTTGCATCTACAAGTATGCATCTATGTCAAATTATGCTTTCAGTGTTGAGAAGAATGCGCATAAAATACGATTTCGATTTTCGGATTCTAAGCATGCCAGGGATTAATCACTAAAAAAACTCAACAAGGATCACACGATAAATTCAGTAAAAATGCTAAATTCATTCCAAAGGTTAATACTTCGTAACTATTGTACACCACTGCCATGTAAGACGACACCTTTATTAGAGAATATGCGAGAAGGATTTGGAGATATCATTCCTGCTGGTTTAGTTCTTATACCACGATAACCCAAGGCGAACTAGACAGATGAGATTTGGTATGAGATCTTTTCATCAAAACTGAGGATCAGAATCAAATTTTGGATTAATCCGTCAGCGAGGAATCTTAAATCCATGGGAGATTTTCTTCCCTGTGCCATGACAAAAAAAAGGTAATTTGAGACTATTTGAGGATACGAGCTATTGTCAAAGTGAAATGAAAATATTATTATTTTATTTCAGTAATTAATTTGAATTTGAATACATTTTTATGATAATTTATAAATAATTTAATAATATATTTATAATTTAAATAATTTATACACATAATTTATATAATTTAAATTTCATTTTATACAGTTTATTCTTATCAGAAAAGCGTAAGAAGCATATATAAAGTTCATTAATTTCAGTGAAGCCATTCAATACAGTAAACTATAATATAATACAAACATACTGGATAAATTTAAAAATTTCAAATTTTTCGTTTTTAATCAAAAATTTAATTAAATTTTTGAAACACTCTTTCTCAATTAGCACTCACTAGTCTAACAGAGAAATCTAGGATTACAAAAAGTCAAATTTATTAGTTCCCAAATAAAACTGGCTGCCAGGTAGAATATTCTGTACGATTTTTACATTACATCTAACCATTTTGTCGTCATTTATAGAAAGTGTAACATTTTCGTTCAAAGAAAATGCAGAACATTTAAATCCCCTATTGTTCCAGACAAAATCTCCTAAAGACAGTTAAAGCTACAACCGCTTTGAGAGTTTTGCATAAAAGCAGCAGATGTAAATCTAACGGCACCTCTACTCTCCGACAGGTGTGTGTGGAAGAGTATTCTCCGATTCAAAACCGTTGCACGATAATTAAACGCGAGCGTACCGAGTGACGCAATTGCATCCCGACGATGCGGAAACCATGGTTTCCTGCACGCGACCTTGGCCGGCTTCCTTGGAACGGCTTCTTCAAAAATAAAAGGATGCTTAGAGTATCTTCGCCTTCTGCATAATGCCAAGAAAAGTCTCGCGACAAACTTCCTTCGATAAAACTGTAATGGAGAAGTATTAAACTAAAGTAATTAAATTTTCTGAAATTCAATAAGGGTCTTCCTAGAACCCAGTGCGTTAAGTGTAAAGGGATAGAGATTATTCGAAAAAATAAATAAATAAAATACAATTATTTATAAAACGATGAAGCTATTATTAAATATTTTTAAAATGAAATAGAAAGCTACAAAGCAGCTTAAATGGAACGAATTTGAACGCTTAATTTTTATGGAATTATTCTTAATATTTTTCATTCTTTTAGATACAAATACATTGGTCATATTCAGATGCCCACATTTTATTTGCAAAGACATTAGAAAGGCAAATTGCTTTAAAAGTTACCCAAAAATCAGCGCTATGTTGCATAGCCATTTAAAGAAGCAATGATGGAGCGCAAACTGAAATAATAATAATAATAAATAATCCTGCAAAAGATATTAAAAAAGATTCTTTTGTTCTAGCGAATAATAATAAAAACACAAAATTGTTTATTATTTTCCGAAATAAAATTCTTATATTTACAGTTAAATTTTAATTTTCTTTCCTATTTTTGCATTTAAACAATAAGAAGAAGCAGCAATTCAAGTACTTAAAACTTGCTCTATTCTCATTTAAAAACATGGTCATGTTCTAAAACTGAACTTTAAAATACGGCTAATTATCTTTCTAGATATAATAATTAATTGATAAAATAAAATTAATTGATCATATCTGGTTAATCAATTTGAAGGAAGACAAAAGAAAGAAACATGTAAACAAAACGTAAAAAATAGAAATGCATTTTTTTCCTTACCAGTATTAAAATGAGATAATTAGAAAACAAAGCGAAAAAACATGAAATAAATGAAAAGACGATTAAAAATAAGAGGAAAAGAAAAGTCAATTTCTTATTTTTCATACGATAAGGATTGACTGTCCGTAGCTTCGATATAGAAACGTAGTTATATTATATCATAGATTTACAAGATTACAATAATATTTTAATATTTGGTATGATTAATTTCTATAAAATAAGGGGCGTTGAAATGTTTTTTCCACCGTTGAAAGGGGGCAATGGTCCAGAAAAAGGTTAAAAAGCTCTGACAATTTATCTTCAAAAAATGCTTATTTTCTCATCATTCGAAACCTGGTTCCATTTTTTTTTTAACTTCTGCGTTTCGCGAGCTTAATTTCCTACCACAATTCTAAAATGTACCGACCCAATACACTGTAATACAGCAAATTCCCTCCTAAAATTATATATGTTTAAAATATTTATAACCTCTATTTCATGTTTCTGTTTTCCTCTTCGGACTAAGAGTCTTGTTGGGCATGATTCTTACAAAGAAATCTTAATAATGAATAAGAATTAGTGTTTACCATAACTTCACAAAGAATTAAAAAATATATATTAAAAAATTTCATACTCTCTGCTACTTTGATATCATGATACATCATTAACTAAAGCTTTTACGGACGACAAAAGATTATCGCAACCAAACTGTGTTCGTAGGCTGTGATTAACAAAATATTTAAAATCGCATCATAAAAATTGCAATGACGCTGCAGACTGACTCAAATTAATGACAGAAACTTTCTGCAACAATTTTCTTTCCACTCTTTATACTAATGAAGCCAACTTAAGCCATGGTCTCCCCAAAATTTTCTCACGTATTCTTTAATAAAAGTTCTATCCCCTTTAACCCTAATAAAATTTTGGACTTTGGGTAAGAACTACGAATGCTATGCATGGCATTAGCGAACAATAGTTACAAAATATTAATCTTTGGCTCTAATTTACCCCTTATATTAAATCCTTCGTGTGATCCTTGGCGATTTTTTAGTAATTAAACTCTGGTATGCGATTGATAGTAATTTTACCCGAAAATCGAATTTGAGTTTTAATTCTGTATTTTCCACCCAACAGAAACCAAAATTTAAGATAGAACTACAATTGTAGTCTTAAAGTACACATAAAATTTGAATTATTCAAGTATTGTAAGTCATAGTAAGTTGATAGTAAGTCAAG
Source organism: Argiope aurantia (assembly GCA_026543865.1). Lineage (NCBI taxonomy): Eukaryota > Metazoa > Arthropoda > Arachnida > Araneae > Araneidae > Argiope > Argiope aurantia. The sequence continues at coordinate 728,815 of JAPMOR010095296.1, read as the reverse complement.
CCCTTAACGAATTTAGTTGTAAATCTGAATGGTATCTGCACTTTAGATGTCAAATCTGAGTACCAAATTTTATCCATTTAGTCTCTTCGATTTGTAGTCATCGTGTTAACTTACACTCAGACAAGCTGACTTCCTCAGAATGGATTTCGCTAAAAATTTGATAAAATTCAATAAATTTGGGTAAAGACCATATACCAAATTTCACCAACCTCAAAGCGTTTTTGAGTTGATTTTTGGCCCTGACTTATAGACACAATAATAGAAATGTGTTTCCCAAACTCAAAGAGGTCTAAAATGCAGAGATTCGTCAAAATCTCGTTTTCCATTTTTTTTATTTTGAACGATTACAATACTTTCTCCACACTTCGTATACCAAAAAATAAAAAATGCTTTATTTAGTTATTCTTTTTAGTTGGCAGGTTAAAAACGCCGCAGCCAGATAGACCTAAAAGATGCCTACTTACCATAGCACAGTTGCACGACGCCTGTGAGGATGATGATGACGAGAGCAACCAGCTTAGCAAAAGTGAACACGTTCTGCACATTCATGGACCATTTCACGTCCCAGCAGTTCACAAATGTCAGGATGCCTACATTAAGAAAAGAAAAATAAACAATGAAACGTCACGTACAACAACATTTTCATAACAGCAGATTATATTTTTAGGAACTATTTGTAACGTCTTTTGATTTTAAGAAGACGTTTTAGCTACGTCAAAGTTAACGGAGCTTTTGTCCACTCATGGGCCTTATTAAAGTGAGAAAATTTTGCTTTACGCCATTTTTATTCAAAAATATTTAGTGTGCTTCCAGAATTGGTAAATAAACATGAAATATTAAGCAATAGTAAATGGGAAATCAAACGAACCTCAATTTGAAAAAATTATTCAGCAAATTTAAATAATCAGCTTTCAATCAAAATGGGTCTTTTGACAATTCGTATATACGAATAGTTTTTGGAAAAATGGCAGCTAGTCGTTGTTGTTCTATTAGAATCTATTTGGAACTAAGACGTATAATTTAAGAAGCTCATGCCTGTGTAGATTCTACCAATCCAAAGCAACATTGTGCTTCGATAAGTTTAATAAAATTTAATTAAATATATAAAGACTTTAATCATTATGCAATGCATTTGTTTGATCATTAACTAAGGAAGAGAAAACTCTCCATTTTAAAAAACCAACATTTACTTCAATAGACTTATAAAAGTAAAAGGGGTTAAAAAATATCACGGGAAAAGAAAGTGATTGGTATTATCATTAAATTAACCAGTGAAATTTTTCAGTTAGTGTTTCATATTGTTAAAATCATGTGCAATTGAAAACATTTAAGTTTAAATAAATCAAACGAAACTGATTCCTTTTTTTAAAATCTTACGGTATATTTGCTTATCCAAATCAAACAGATTATGTTTCAATAGATTTCAATCATATTATGCACAAATGATAAAATTAATCTATGCATCTTTTAAAATAAACCACTCCTTAAACTACAGTTCTAATGAACAACACAAACTTTTAACCCTTTGCGTTCAGAAAAGTAATTCGATGCATATTTATTCATTTAAGACAAAAGACTTGTTTGTTCATTGCTCCAATATATATAATTGTTTTAATTTATATTTTCCCGAGTTATTTTGTCCATCATCTTACCACTTTGAAGATATTTTTAACAATTAAAATTTAAAAAAATAAACAAATAAAACGACAAAATGATCATTAGAAGAAGAAAAAAAAAACGCCTAATAATTGTAATTTACTTTTAACTCCTAATGTATTACTATGAAATTACTTATCTTAATGAAAATGAGGGTTCCGAGTTGATGAAAGCTAGAACGTACTGCCAACGCGATCTTTCTACGATCTTCGTTCATAAATACATTACCGTTCTTTTCATTCAAATGTGTCAAGAACTGAATAACTGGAATTGACATCAAATCATAATATAACTTTATTGAATCTTTAAAATAAGAGATTCCCTAAAAATCAGTTTTTCGCCATCTCAGATAATTTCAAATAATATATCAAGTTTGGTTTGGTTTAGTTATATTAACGTCCCGTTTGAAGCAACACTAGGGCTATTTTGGGACGGACCTCGTAATTTTGAACCACGGTCAGATGACGAGGACGACACCTGAGCTGGCACCCCCCTCTCCACACCACACCACACCAGCGGGAGGACGTTTGGTCAGGACGGATTTAACGTGCAACAGACCCCCTTACACGACGGTTCTTCGGTGGAATCGGGTCTCGAACTCGAACTCGAGACCTTACCACCAGGACACCGCGGCCCTTCAAATAATATATCAAAACATTGAATAATATAATTTGCATGCGAATACAATTCACTTTTCAGATGCTCTACTTATCCAAAAATGGAACATAAATGCATTTATATAAATTATGAGGATGCTATAATTTTAAACGCAAACAAAATTTTAATACTGATATCATTGAGATGTTCGATGAATCCTGGTTGATCGGACTTCACCTTTAAAAAAGAAATCCGAGTCGGTTTGTCAAAGGAAACAGTTCCTCGCAGATTGATTTGCGATTTCAGTGGTTTGACGAGGTGATAGAGGCGATGACGCGTTCCAGAAGTGGCGGTCATTATTTTCAATAGACTGCCGATGGATCGGAGTGAGGAAACCGACAACGACAATAAAATAAAACGAAGAGCAATATTCTTCGGCGAAAGATGCTTTCAGGAAAATATTTATGAAAATGCATTTTTTAAATAAGTTATTTCACTGTCGATGGAATTATTTTTCAACATAGCTCCCTTTCCTCTAACAAGGCAGACACCTAGTCGATACGGGACGGTTTTCCTGGATTTTATACAAATATATTTTATTGCAAAAGTAATTTGAATAATTTGCATGAATTGTTTATAAAAGGTCGTTAAAAATATTCTATGATTTTTTTAGCAGAAAACTTTTAAACAATTTAAATTAATATATTTTTTTTTAAATTGAAAAATTAAATTTCTTAAAGTTGGAGTATTATACAGACAAAGACACACCTTCTTTTCAAAAAATGAATTTATGCTTGATTGTTGTATACTAAATTAACAGTTTATTAGAATAAATGATTTAATAATCAATTAAAGCAATTTTTATCAATAATTATTATTCTGGGATTAATAACTAATAATCAAAAAATAAGGAATGTTATTTTTGTTATACGAATGTTATATTTGTTTTTATATAAGGAATGTTATTTTTGTTATTAATTTATCTTATCTAATTCAGTAAAAAAGAGAGATCTAATTCAGTATCTGAGATTTTTTTCACAACGTTTATACGAAAAAAAGAGCAATATAAAATTTTAAAAAATGAAAGCAGAAATGAGCAATATATATATATAATCAAGGATGGATTTAAATTTTTTACGGTCCTAGGCAGTATACCTTATGAGACACTTCTTTTAATAAGAAATCAATTTAGTTTCACATTTTTAAAATGTTAATGATTTATTTTAGATTAATATATTTTAAAATCTATGAAATATTTGGATTTTTATTTATCTATTATGACTGCAAACCTTCCGGCATTCTCATAAATATACAATATTTTAGAAGAAGTTTCCCAATTTTATAAATATTTCAATAACAAAACAAAAGTAATGAAACATTGGAACCTACCAAATATACATGATAAAGGACTAACCTTTTTATCGGCCACAGAATTTGTATTTATTAGAAATTTTTAATTGAAGTGCTTGTGACACCTTGTGTATTTAATGAAGCATCATCAAATTGCTTCATTGAACATTTCAACAACTGCGTTGAATTTAGCTGAATTGACAACAGCTGCGCTGAATTTTTTTAGAATTAGATTAATGAAGCTGTAAAATATTATTAGAAATGTTCTGGAATGTTCCAAAAAAATCCGTTCAATCGGAGGGGAAAAGATATAAAAGAAATCAAGAAACAGGCTTCAAACAGAAAGTTTAATGAAGCGCCAAAATAGGCTTAACCGTCGCCACATGAATAATCGCTGTGACTTGCCTAAGGAAATTACTGCTCATATCTTTCAAAACATTTATATTATAAATTTAATCTTCGTATTATTATCTTCGTAAAACTTTTTAATGATACCAGTTCCATTTCCGTACATTATTCTCCCATAATTTTCATAATTTAATTTGTCATACAACCTAATCAATGTCTTTAAACATTATAATGGAATTCAAATTCAAATACATTCACCCAAACTTTCAATTAAGTCCTTTTAATTCCATAGTAGGATTTCTATTTCCACTTTTATTTTGTATATATGCCCTTTTAATTGGCAATAAAGTAATTTAATGAAATTTATGATTTTCAGTCCATCACATAACAAGAGTGTAGCTTTAAAAAAATGCTTTTCATTTTAATAATTTAACAGTTTTAATTCAATAATTTGGGTGAACAAGTTGGTCGCCAAAGGTGTTTAGTCATTTTTAAAAATTTTAATGAGTACTTCAGTTATAAAAATACCGTGGTCAGGAAATACCAACAGAAATCTTTCAAACATCTTAAAATTATTAGGATTTATCAAATTCTTCCAACATATACTTAAAGCTATAATCCCGTAAATTACTTTAAGGCTAGAATAATACTCTGGCGAAACTTTATATGTGAACTTTTCTCCTCTGACGGCACGTGCGGAACAAAATTTATCAGACGCTTGTCATCAGGCCACACTACACGCCCTTAGCTTTCCGCTCCACTTGTCAATTTCCTCGTCACAGAGTTTCAAAGTTATTGACAGGCGTTATTTACTACGAATGGGCGTGATTTGGGTTTTATTCACAAGATGGGACTGCGTAGGATAACGTCAGCAACAAAGAGGGTAATTCAGTTTTAATTATCTTATTAACCTACTGCCTGACAAACAGCTACCTATCCGACGGTCAAGAAAAATCGAGAAAAAATAATGTCTCAGTAAGCTCCAAGATGGCAGTTCAGACGGAAGGAAATCACTATCGAAGAATTTATGTAACTTTATATTCAATAACAACTTGAGAGTAACTAAAAAGCTATAAGGAACTACATCGCAGTTATGAAACGTTTTTCTAAGTTGTTTTGCGAACTATAATGGGTCATAAATCATAAGGATCATAAGGGAAAAACTTCTTTAAACTATTCGATTCAATTTCATTACAAATATATGTTTTTGTTACTCAGAATCTTAATTAGACATTTAGAGCTAAATTTCTTCCAAATATTTCAAATTTTTTAAAATATTTTAATATAGAATATAGTTCTATTTAAAATATTAATTTTTATTAAATTTTCTTATTGAATTATAATAATTCAGTACCACTATAAAAACGACAAAAAATGTATGTTTTCCTATAGTAGTGAAATTTCTAATGAGCAACTTATGATAGGTCATAATTTTCTAATTAATCAAAGGTAAAATATAAACAGTAAAAATTATCAAATCAATATGATTACTACGTAAGGGATTAAAAACTGGATTCTAATGTTTTGTAGAAGATTATCCACGAATAATTTGAAATAAAATAAACTGAAAAGGATGAAAAAGTTGTTTCAATTCATTTTTAACTATAGGATGGTGGATTAAAATTTAAATTGTATTTTAATGAAACAGAGAAACTATTTAAAATAATCTTAAAGGTTTCACATTTTTATCAGTTAAACTATATATAATTTCCAAAACAAACACGTGAAAGAATACTTCGAAAACAATTTCGATAGCTCTGATTTTATAATATTAGAATTTTTTTTTAACAGAAAAGAAAAAAAAAATTCATAAATCGGTAATATTTGTTTCTTAGACAATGGATTAAAATAAAAATTTTGATGAAATTTCACCATTTTAATCACATGTTCTAAAAAGTTTCGCATTTTTATTACTCAAACTGCATTTATTTTCCAAAAGAAATGCACGCATGATTACTTTGAAAACAATTTGGCTTACCCTGATTTTATAATATAAACATTTTTTAACCTAAAGGATACCTTTTTTGTGGGTGTAGTTCCTGATTCTAAAGTATTTTCTTTTTCCTGTTGAATGTTCGGTCACCGACTTGGTTTTTGATTTCTTTTTCGGCTGTACGAACTTTTTTCAAGTGCAAATAAATAAATAAATTTTAAGACAATAGCTAACAAGAAAAAGATTGTCTCCGTACGCCCACACAGTCCACTTTGAGTCTGAAGACAATGGCAAGAGGTAGCTGGTATGGCATAAACTTCCAAGATCGGACAGAGATACGCGAGTCTATTGAACGCCCGTCTTTCCTTATACGGTACAGAACTATACGTTGCTTCTTTATGTGGATAAAACTTTTTAACTTTCTAGATAGAATTTAAAAATATTCTCACTAGAAAACTAGATTTTTCACTGCCTAATGCATATACTACGGATGTTTAAAAACGATTTCTATTCAAATGCATCAATTACTTTTTAATGAACTCGAAACATATACAAGACTTTTTATTTTCTCGTATAAGAAATACATAAAAGCATAGGAACGGTCAAACAATTTTAACATGAGGTTTTGAAGAATCTCCACATTTTAGATCACCCTGAGTTCGAAAAACACGTTTTTGGCAATATATCTGTGCCAAAAATAACTCAAAGATGCTTTCAGCTAGACGTATAAAATTTGGTATACGGACTTTGCACCAAATTTCTATATTTTTATTGAATTTCTTTTTCTATTCGGAGCAAAATCTATTCAGAGAAAGTATATCGGTTTGTTAAGCTGCTCGAATATCAGTTAACATTATCATTATAAAACGAAGAGAGCGAGATACATAAGAGTCTGTACACAGATTTAACATCTATAGTATAGACATTTATCAAATTTTGAGAACAATTCAACTAGAAGCTGAATGTCTGTCCATCTGTATTTTCAGAAGCCTGTTAACGCGATAGCTCAAAAACGCAGTGATTTAAAGATATAGAATTTTGTGGCTGCAAGTGTAGTTATGGGTCAAATTTTAATTTCAATCGGTTAGGAGAAACGAGTCTAAAACAAAAATTTGATTTTCGCTCTCTATTAATCCCCAAAAAACTAATCAAGGATTACGCAACAGCTCAGATAAATATGCTAAATTGGAATCAAAGGTTAATATTTCGAAACTATTGTAGGCCAGTGCCATGGAAGGCGTTCTCTAGGATAACTCCTTTGTTAGAAAGCATACAAGAAAGTTTTAGGGAGACCTGTACCACTGGTATAACTTATGACCTCAGCCGTAGTGTCAAGTAGAGTAATTGCTGACTACAGTGAGACAACTAAAGATAATTAAAGCCTCAGTAAAACTAATATATATTTTTGTAATTTCATAAAATCTTTTACGAAACATTCAAAGCTCTAAAACTGCAATGGGTAGTAAAATTTAATAAATAAATAAAATATCAGGAACATTAAAGCAGTTAATTAATTAAAAAGTTTTGTTTTTTAACTCAGCAATAAAAAATGATGGATAAATACGATATTTTGATACTGCATGTGTCCTTTCCCCCCCCCCTTTACGTTGATCATATCAGAATAATCATATTCCAAGCATTGTTCAAATTAGAAACTAAATTTTATCGACTTGTATTATTTGTTATAAGTGTAGATCGAGCAATCCTCAAAAATTAATTCAAATTCGGAATACATTTTTAAGAGAGGCCTTGGTTGAAACAGGCCTGATTAATAAGAGATTTCTGATAACTTTATAAACACAAAAATATAAAGCAACTGAGGAAACACAGATTAAACAGAATAAAATTTAAACTTTATGTCCGAAAACTCAAAATGATGCAGTTGCATTAAATAATGCAAAATATATAATTTCAATTTCCAAAAATATAAAAATAAAATGTATTGTCATGATACACAGTATAAGACAATAACACAGTATAAGTCCACAATAACTGGATGAAATTTAATAAATAAATGATACATCAGCTAATCCTTTCATCTATGCCATTTTATTCGTCTTGATACTTTCTTTAATTGTCATTTAAACAGTCATCGGTCAAGGAGAATTAGTTTCAAATAATGTATTTAGCTCAATTTTTCGCCCCTAAAGCTTTTCAAAAAATTTAATTAGCGAATATGTTTTTTAGACGATTGATTCACGTGTCAATAGCTCGGACAAATTTATTTTGGACACATTTATTATTAACAAAGATCTCCAACTATTATTATTATTTTTAACCCTTTTTTTCGATTAAAATTATTTAAATTATTTTTTTAAAATTATTAAAATTATTTTAAAATTATTAAAATTATTTTAAAATTATTAAAAAAATTCTTTTAAAATTATTAAAAAAAATTCTTTTAAAACTATTATTTAAAATTATTTTAAAATTATTTTTTCCCTTAAAATTTAAAAAAAAAAAAAAGAAACTAATTCTTTTCAAGGTGACCTACAATCAAATTTTTATTATTCAAAATTGCAAGTGTATTTATTATTTAAAAAATGAATTTACAGAGAAAAAGATCAAGCTTTGGAATTGTGGAGAAAACGGTGCATGTATTAAGGGGTTTTGAATGGCTTAATTTGACCCTGGCAGCACAGTTGATTAATTATGTAGAAGGCAGAAAGATTATTTGTTCGACTAATGCTATTCCTTTACCGGAAGAAAGCCATAATCAATTGACTAAAAAATAGAGTTTCCAGAAACGCGATATGAAACTTTGCAATAAAAGGTCATACGGCCTTCTACCGCGCCCTCGAAATAATATATGAAACATGATAGTCAAATCCATCTGTCGCCAGTTGAGACCAAAAATAAAATTCCGCCAATGTCTAGTGAGAAGAATCGAATTCAAAACCACGGTAACTCGACCGGTTTTTACCTTTTACTCATCTAACCCCAGACCTCAATTGTCTGACGGAAGGTTTCACAAATTACGCGGAGAAGGCGTTCAACTATGCGTGTTCTATGTTCCAAGGTTGGAACAAAGCCAGTCCATTTTCTTTCTGCTCCAGTTTGGCCAGGTATCGAGCGGGAAGAGCTATGTCACGTGATTCTCCCAACCCCTCTTTCGATCGGCACCGGCTGACGCAATTCATACGAGCAACGTCGTCAGTGTCTTGCATCAGAAGAGAGAGAACCTTTTCCACGTTTTGTCTACCGTTCCGCCGAGAATACCGACAGTGGGAACTTACCGAGTCACGTGATATTTCAGTAGGACACATTTTTCGACTTCCTTTTTTTACCAACAAACCAAGCACCCCGCTGTATCTTATTCATATTCTTGATTTTTTTGTCTTGTTTATGTCATTCATATTTATAATTAGTGCCAAATTAAAGAGTAGAATCTAAGATTGCAGACACAGATTCATTGACCTCACATCCAATATTATTATTATCTGAGATACATGTGTGTGTCTTTTATAATGGTCTTAATTTTTTTTTTATTGTGAGCTAGTAAAACATTCTGGACTACCACTGGATCTGAATAACAATAATGTTCAAATTTGGATATACAAAAAGGTGTGTACGATTTCTTTCCAAAACATTAGTTCAATAGAGATTATTTTAATGCATAATGGTTCTGCTAATAACTGTTGCTCCTTTCCTTTACTTACGTGTAATAGTATTGGTATCCAGTGCTGGATAAAGATCTATAGAAACCACCAGTTTTACTTTTCGTTTTGCCCCACTTTCAGACATAAATTATTTTATTTTTGATTTTAATTTAATATCTATATAATCTTATGGTAAGTTAAACTTTATGAGAAACCGAGATACAAAGCATTTAATTTTCATTGAAATTCAAAATAGTTAATTTTTAGAACTCGAGTACAAAAAAAAAAGGTTTTAATTTTAAACTAATTTGCAAAAAGTTATACATTTTTCACTCATCTTTTTTTCCATTTAATACAAATTTTACTAGAGCTGCTAACATGTTATTCAGCTGATGAGAAAAAACAATCTACTCTTCAGCACGCGACTTTAAAAATATATATATAAAAAATGCATATTCCGGAATTTAAACACTACTTAATTTTAATAAATTCGAGCGCGTGGCTTTTGTAAACCAAATGTAAGCATAAAATTAAATCACTTTGAAAATACCCAAAAAAAATCATATCCCCGAAAGTTCACAAATTTGCTGAGCCAATTCGCATTTGTCTATTTGATAATTCAATATTATTTGTATCAATTGTTAAGTCACTAAACTTTCCAGTTTTGATTCTTTTCCTGTTTACACTCTCTTAAGTTCCAATATCAATGTTTTTTTCACTAAAAGAATCTCAAAGCTTTTGGCATGAAATCGACCAATATTTGGCATTTTTTAACGAAATCAAATGAAAATTATAAAGGTCATTTAGCTAAAAGGGACAAATGTAAAGGTTTCTATGAAATGGAAAAGATACTTAATTCAAATGGTTTGTTTTCTTATTTATTTATGCGTTTTAGAATGTTTGTACCCCTTCTCTTTTTTGTTATGTTCTTCAAATAATATCAAGCCACATAGAATGACTATTCTAGAAATACAACAACATTTTATAATGGAGCTATTAATATCTCTGAAGAGAGGCAAAATTTAATTTTTGTTATGCTAACGTCATGTTTTAACGTACCACTAAAACTGTTTTCGTATGGACCACGTAATTTTGATGCACGCAGTCAGAAAAAAAGGACGACGCCTGAGCTGCCACTCCTCTCACCGCACCCTACAAACAAGCGCGCCAATCCAACGGGAAGATATTCGGCGTGCACCAGTCGAGCTTGCACAGTGGTTCTTAGGTGGAATTTATTCTGGAGCCTAGAAACCTACGATCTCGAGCCCTTATCATCAAGCCATCGCGGCCTTGCAAGACAACGAATATCATTTAAGTGGAAGAAAATGATAATCTGTAATATTTGGGGGGGGGGGGGTCGATAGAGTTCCCGGTTCTATCGCGTCCATAAAAAATAGAGCAAAAAATTCCGGAAAGGCACTATCATCCAAGCATATAATATAAATATCAGACATAGATTTTAATCATTAATAGCAATTAACAGCAATTAAACAGAAACTTCCCCACTTGTTTTATTTGAATGAGTTTCGATTTATAGGTGATGTGGGTATTCTTTAATCATATGCAACATATATAGTTTTAAATAATTGATAAAATAGCCGGACGTAAGAATATCCACGATCAGTTAAGCCCGCTTTATTTTATCCTGAAAGTACAGGTAATAACAGCTACAGCAACTCTGGCACACTTCCCTCCTATCAAAAGAGGGTTGATTTGCGGTTGTTAAACTGTTTGTTTAATGCTCTTACTTTCTTCCAGGTCTTTCCTGACAATTCAGCTTTCTAGCATACGAAAGAGAAGAATACAATACCGCTTTGTATTAAAGCTCTCAATATGCGAATACAGCAGTTTCACATGAGCCAGATTATTGAAGTTTAATGTGGTCCAGAATGGTCTCATTTTAGACTAGAATTTTTCTATCACTATCACTATCTAAAATAAAATAAAGCGAAACTGAATCCAAAGCATAGCTGATTTAAGGTAGTGATGGACAAATTACGATCGGCTTAAAGGTCCTGTCTATCCTGATATAGATTCTAAAATCATAATGCGATAACTTAAAATAGTAATATAATACTATTAAGAGAACATCCATGTTCAAACTAGATAATAGGAAAATTTAGATAGGCCTTTCATCCCTTCAGTGGGCCGATAAACTGAGAACTATCCATTCTTGTGAACTAAACATTGGGAAGTTTCGCATTAGGCTGACCACCTAACCGGGACATATGCCTGGCACCCCAGGGCCCTCTGTCAAGAAAGCAGAATGTGGGCACTGTAGGCCTTGGCCCAAATGGGCTGTCCGGCCACTGAGTATGGTTTTTTAGTCGCAGGTTCAGTTATTGGATTAGTGCTAAAAATTTTATAACAAATATTTTTTTCTTTAATATTCACTGAGTTTCATTTTTTTTAAATTGACCTACATTTTTTTTTTTTTTTTTTGCCACTCTTGAAAACATTTGCTTTCAGGGCATTCACATTTCACATTCAGAGCATTTCATTGCAACTTCACAAATAAGCATGTGTTACTAAATTTGCGCATTGCTTATATTTAATTTTTATTTCTTAAAATTTTATTGACCTACCTTTGTCGGCATGTGGATCATGAATTATAAATCTGTAACCGAAATAGGTCATTTAAGACAAAAATTTTAAGAATTTATATTTTAGCATAAATAAATGTAAAAAACATCAGGTAATCTGGCTGAAATTTTTCTACATTATCTGTTTATCACATTTTTGAAAGAAAAGGTGAGCATTTTCTTCATGAAACGAGAAGGAAATCGTTCTTACAAAACTGTTATCTGCGCCCAAGTAGACATTTCCTCGTTGTCTCCACTTTCCTCATAATGCTCCTATTTTCGGCATTTCACGGTACCTACACAAATGCTATCACATTTCTAAAGCACTTGAATTCTCAGGTAAGAATTATTTGATTTGAACAGAAATAAATTTTCAATAGCAATTACCAGCATCAGTTTTCTTAAAAACTTGAAATTTAAAAAGAATTTTGATTCAATTCATGAATTTCTTACTTCAAATATCTAAACATACAAGAGTATAAATCTTTAATCACAAGTGATTTAGTCCATCATAGATTTCGATGTAGTGCCTTTGTAAGCATGTAAACAAAAGCATATAAATCCTCATTCACAAGTAATGTAGTTCATCATACATTTCTAAGTAGTGTCTATTTAAATTCATGCAGAAGTTGTTGTTTTTTTTTAGTTCAAAAAATTATGTTACATTTAATATATTAATTTATTTGAAAACTGCCCGTCGTTCAATATCAGATGTTTCAATCATCGATTTTGACATTTCCAACTTTATTTTGATATTATATAAAATGATATAACTAAACAGTTTGTAATAGTCTGTACCAGTAAACAATTTAATGAAATCTCTGAAAATTATAGAATGATTACTGATTAAAAATAACCTCAATTGTCAACGAAACCTTTTTTCTTGAAATGATTAAAAAAGCGAAAACCGGTTTTCATTTGTTTATACTCCAGAAACAATGTACTAAAAATAAAACTAAAAACGATCTTATAAATACTAGATCACACTCCTTTTTTCCTCTTGAGCGGCGAGGCGAGTGAACCGGCATCAAGAACCAGTTCTTAATAAGCGGTTATCTTTATTTTTCTTTTAGGCTCAACACACCCCCGGTTCCACGTGGCCGGCAACTCGAAGGGCGTCTCAACACAATGCTAGGAACAGAAAAAAAAAAGAAAGAAAAAAAAATCCTGCGGCTATTTAGAGTCAATCCGACTTCAGCCGCAATTTATATTTCCCAAAATGTTTCTCCCATAATAGTGTGTGCATCAAGCTACAATCTTATTGCAAGGTAAAATTAAGGACAAAAATTAAACTATAAGACACGTTACACATCAACCAGCTGATTTAGTGCCACGAGTAGTGAATGGGACTAAAGGAGTAAATTTGTCCTCTCACACTATACAGAAGATCGTCTAGTCAATTTGATACAACCACCTGCATTTTCGGGTCGCGGAAACAGCGACAGTAACTACTAATTCTTCAATAATAGCAGGAAACGAGTTCTCTGACGAAACCTATCCAGAAATGGAGCGATTCATTAAAATCTTATACAAAAGTATACCCAAATTTTTTTTCTTCTTTTTATCATTAAAGAATGTTTCACTTTCTTGTTTTGTTTTGTAATTTATAGATATATTTGTGGTAGCCTTCACCATGCCCCGCCCCACCAATACAATCATTCCTAGATGAGATTGCATAGTAGTTGATGGAACTAGATAGCAAGGGTTAAAAGATTTTAGTAAGTCCACATCGGATTTTGCTCAAAAAAAGCAGTATTTTCTCATTTTCTCATTTTTACTGATCTAAGTAAATAGTTCTTAACTAGAAATAAATGTATCTTTTGAAGGTGAAATAGATTTTAAGGAGAGTACCAGAAACCAGATGTATATTTATAATGCGAATTATTCACGGATATGTTTTTCAATCAATTTCCTTTTTCAAAAATTGGAATATCACAAACATATATATGAATACATTATTTTACAAGTATTTAATTCAGTAAGAATTTAAAGAAATCAGCAACTCATACAATATACAAAAATGTTTCGAAACATCGTAGCATGTCTTAGACTTAATTCTTTTGCCTAGCCTTTATCTTGCATCAGCCAGCCGAAAATTCTGAACAGAATGATTTTTATACACTTGAATTACAGAAGCAATGTTTTTAATATTTGTTTTAAAGCAATTCATTATAATATTACTTTCTGCCCCCGCCCCTCTTTTTCCACTGAAGATTGTCCCCATTACGCAGAACGCCACCCGACTACTCGAGAAGATGCAGCATGTACAAATTCGTGCTTTACATCTTTCGGAGCACTTATGAAGCCCGCAACTTTAATAAACAGTGATTTAATTTCTTACAATATTTCTATATATGCAGTGGCAATGGTCAAAATAAAACTCTCTCGTACACTCTTTAATAAAGGTTAATTTGTGTTTTAGGCGTGGTTTTCCTGAAACAACTAAAATCAAAATTGACACAGAATTATAATAGCAGTCACACAATCACATACCAAATTTGATGCATTTGAGTTTTTCAGTTATTACATTAACACGAATCTGAAAATATAGACCGACAGGCAGTCAACACTTGGCTGGATTTGCAAAATTTGACAGGTGCCTACATTAAAAACGAATTTATATTTTAGACCCATTTTTGCTCATTCAACTGAAACAAAAATTTGACTTGCAGTCTCAAAATTCCAATCAAATTTGATATATGTTGGTCATTGCGTTTTTGAATTATCGCATTTTATGTTACTGGAAATACGAAACGACAGAAGGTCAACTCCTAGTTAAATTTGACTCAAAAGTTGACAGGTATCTACACTTTGGATGCTAAAATTGTGTTTCAAATTTTATCTGTCTAGTTCTCTTCCTTTTGTAGTTATTATGTTAATTTATATTTGAACACCCAGACAAAAAGACTTCCTCTGAATACTGTTGATAGAAATCTACAAATATGTTGTAAAGACCGTATACCAAATTTCATCCGTCTAGCTCAAAACCTTATTGAGTTATCCTTGTCACAGATAGACATAATTCCAAAAATGTGTTTTTCGAACACAGGGGAGATTCAAGACATGAAGATTCGTCAAAATCTCACATTCGAATCTTTTGATGTTTGCAATACTTTTTCTATGTTTCGTATGCAAGAAAATAAAACAGGAAATGAAATTATTATAATTATGCAGGAATGTTACTTATTTAATATTTTTGGCTAAGATTCGGTTTTATTTTTCCCTTAGGTTTCACGTGTCATTTCTTGATGACCTCAATTTTCACAACAGGTTCTCTTTATTCCCTTTAAGGAAAGTACTAGGGGTGGAAGAACTCTTACCATGAGATATTAGATAACATGTATTAAAATTTTGTCTTATATTGCATGTCATTAATTAAGACAGTTGACAAAAAAACTAATTCGCATGAAATTTTTTACACCGGTCATCATTCATGTAACGTCAGTAAATTGTAAAAACTAGATGAACGCAACTTATCTAATGATGGCGATATTTTTTTATTTATTTATTAGGTGATTTAATTTAATCAGATAAGCCTTGCAAATAAAGGTCGGAAATAAAATAAAAATATCTTAAAAATTCTAAGAACGAATTTATAAAGAATACTTAGTTCAACAAAATCTTTAAAGTTATAAAATAGAATATGGATTACAGACGAATCAAAAGATTGAAATGGGGCTCAAACTCAATTTACAAAAGCTGTCACATGATTACATGGATTATTTAATAAAACCATGCTGGATATTGAAAGAAATGTTGTTCATACATATTATTTAATAATCAAATTATATCAGTTGAAAGCAAGTTTTTTTTTTGTAGAGAAATAAAAATTTTGGAAAGTGGATTTGTATGAATAATATTATTCTGTACTCCAAAATTATAAAATTCCACAATAAAATTATAGTTTAGTATTAAATTTACAATAAAATTATACGCTTTTTATAGAAATGCATTTGGCTGCGATTATAAATGTTAAAATTAAAAATAAAATCCTATATCTGTATATTAATGCATAAAATAATTATGAAATACATCGAATGTAAAAATAATGTTTTGAATGACAGCATCTTAAACGCTTTGTTCTCCTCACCTTTTTCCAGTTCAAAAAAATTTGATCACTGCATCTTAGTTCAAAATGGTTGTAATAATCAAATAAATGATATTTAGGTGAAAAATAAATTTAATTAAAGGTAGTTTCTGATAATAGATTTTTATTAGAGAGCTAAGCAACTTTTTTAAAAACATTTTTTACTTTTGTTACTTTAAATCGATTCTTTTTCTAATCCACTATCAAGTGGCGCCACTGACAAGGATTAAAATGATTAACTGATAGTTAAATTCTAAAAGTATTAAAATATTATAGTATCATTTAGAATAAACAAGTGTACAAAATTTCAAACTTCTACCGCAAGTGAAAAAAAAATCAAAAAAAAAATTCCATCTTATAAACATAAAACAAGTCTAGTTAAATAAAAGTTTATAAAATATAAGTCTTAACTAATGACATTCTAAAAGAAATTTGTTTAAAATAATTATTTGATAAATTTTATAATATTTCAATTCAAGATGATTTTCTAAACGGTTCTTTAGTAAAGATATTGAAAAGAAAAAAAAAGGGGGTGAAATAAAAAAAAATAGACGAAAAATGTTTAGATAATATAAAATCTTCTAAACGACCCTGCTACTCCCTCTCTCAGATTCATCTAGTGATTGTGTATGCAACGGTACATGACTTTTTATATACGGAAAAGTAATTGAAGTTTTATATACAACATTTTTTTCGGGTTTCTAATTAATGAATTATTATCAACTCCCTCTCAAGTGCTTTTTATATCTGATTAACAACACTCAAGTCAAATTTGATTAGAAGAATGAGCAGCATTTTCTGCGTTGGCCTTTGTTTGAGATAAAGTCCACCTGTCACAAATGCCAACAATAAGCAGATGCATAAAAAGTAAAGCAATCAAATTTCGTTTAATGAACGGTGCACTAACTAGAAATGTTGCGAAACCTATGCATGTCTGCAACGTCAGCGATCCAACATACAAGACTCCTAAGACAGCTGTACCCATCCGACATGTTTCATAAAGTGTCTTTAAGAGAGAAAAAGTCACGTCAAAACTGACCTCGAAGTAACTTACTTTCCCACACCGCAGCAATGTCACTGCAGTAATTCTTTGATTTAAATACTTTACTAGAGCAAAAATAGTAAAAAAGGATGAATGTTCCTTAAAAGAATAATTGAAGATGCGGAAGTGTCACAGTGTGAAAGGTGACAGCTCGATGCACTGAAATTCGCTAATCATCATGACACTTACAGTTAAAAAAAGTAAGCTTCGGGGATACCGAAACTTCTGCAATTTCCGGATAAAGATTCACTTGAGAGTGAGCTCTTTTTTATTAAATGTCTGCTGATAATATTGACATTTCATTCGTAGGAAGAGATTGAACGTTTGAATACCTTTGTTCTAGTGGTATTACAATTATGGTATGCAAAAATACCGAATAAATACACAAAACTCTGTTTCACGAACTTGGTTAGAACGCAGGTATGCCGTCCAATAATATATAGTGGCTATAAATAAGTTATCCTTTGGTTCAAAATTTCAAATTTTTTTCCAATGGAATTCATGAATATCATAAATTCCAGCAAATGATTAAAGAAGTATTTTATGGTTCTTTAAAACTCTCAGTTATTAGAAAAATCGTTTTTATCTATATTTTTTTTATCATTTATTATTCCAAAAACCAATTATATTAGTATTCACATTCATGCATGAAGTAATTAAAAATTAAACAGTTAAAAATATTCCACTAATTCTTGCTAGTGTTATATTGTTTTACATTAAAAAAAATTTCTTATTAAGGAAATATGGATAATTAGAAAAAAATACTGCATTACATTTAGTTTATTTATAGTATATAAACGTCCCGTTTTTAAAGTAACAATATGGCTATTTTGGGTCGGACCTCGTCATTTTGAGCCGATGACGAGGACGACACCTGAGCTGACATCCCCTCTCCAAACTTCCGCGCCACACCAGTGGGAGGACGTTTGGCACCGACGGATTTAACGTCCAGCCCCGCTTACAAGCTCCTTCGGTGGAATAGGGTCTCGAACCTGAAACCCTCCGGTTTTGAATCCGATACCTTCAACTAGGCCACCGTGGCTCTTTTATTGCATTACGATGCCAATTCATAGGTAGGCCAAAATAATTGTAAAAATAAAATTTTTATATCAGATTAATCAGTTTCGTCACAACAGGATCTCGAAACTATAATCTTTCCTTTTTTCTTATTTGAGATCTCTTACAGGAGAAAATAACACAAAATTTGATAAATTTAAATTTGAAACGAAAATCTTTATTAATGTATGAAAAGATTGAAATTCTTTCATTTACTTTTTAAAACCTTTTTTGTCTTTAGTTTATATTTTGTTATTATAAATATTTAGCAATTTTAAATTTCCGAAATTCACTGACAATGAATACTATTAGTATGAATTAAAATTTTATTTAAAATAATTTATTGATTGATAACGAAGCCCTTACAATATTTAAATATTATAATGTAATCGGGAACTCACAAATGTAAAATAATTCATATCAGGAAGTGAATGAGGAAAAAAATGATTAGAAAATTCCATTTTTCCAAGCATGAAATAAAACAGTTTATAAAAACAATCATTCAATATAGATACCAGCATTCATCATTTGAAAAAAACGTAATTTCTCTCAGTCTTAACCGGCAGCTCTTTCTCGCTTCTGCATTTCGAACCTCTGATACGGAAGTGTCCTAGTCACCGAACCGCGAGCTGGATGTGATCCAGTAACTTGGAATCGAGATCTTTCACATCTTATCTTCATTTAAAGCCATGTAATCCGAGGGAAGTATTCATCATCTGACATTGAGTTGTGTATTTTTTATCTTGATATTTGACGAATGCTTCAGAGCGGATTAGGAACGATTCGATTGCCATTCGATGTAACATTAGAATTATTATGCCAAACAAAACTGGTTTTGAGAAGGTGAGTGGTCTTAGATCACAGATAAAATACCTGCTTCATCACTCGTTACAAATTGAATATAATTATTTCTTTAACTAAATACAAGAGAATAGAGTTTAGAATATAATAATTTCTTTAACTAAATACAAGAAAATAGAGCTTAGAATGTAATTATTTCTTTAACTAAATACAAGAGAATAGAGCTTAGAATGTAATAATTTCTTTAACTAAATACAAGAAAATAGAGCTTAGAATATAATTATTTCTTTAACTAAATACAAGAAAATAGAGCTTAGAATATAATTATTTCTTGTGATGAAAATTGTGTTAATTCTTGATATAAAATAGTAAAGAATAAATCAAATTGAACTAACTATGCAAATGTTTTAGCCGTAATGAAGATTATAATAGAATGAAAGCGACTAAATTAATTGGAGCTCGTTCATTATTTCCCGTAAACGTATTTCACCAAATGTATTTCGTATATAATTTAAGAAACATATTGCAGCATTTATTTTTCTTGCTGAAGTCAAAGTAGTTAAGTACAAGTGTAATACTTTCTCATTAAAATATAGCAATGATGTATATATTAAATGAAAATGACTGAATGCCAATTTTCTGTTGAAGATATTAAGAGTTTTCCCAATAATACTTCTAACCATTTTTACGGGAAATGTGTTCAAATGTGTCCCTAGATGGTTTACTTTTATGTATAAAATAATTTCTTTAGTGCTACAAAGAAAATAGTTTATTGAACAGTTAATGGGATGTAAAATATATAACTGAGATATTTCTAACATCTAATAAGAATTTTATGTTAAGGATTTATTGATATTAACGGCCGATTTGAGAGGAGTGTCAAGGAGTTCTTGAACTCAAGGTTCTTAACCTCCGGAAATAATAGGTGAATACATTAATGACATGGCAATGAGATTATTTAGTAAATGGTTGTGTGTTTAGAAAAATGAAGGATTTACTTAGTAACTTATTATAAATCGGAAAGAAATTGAAGAAAAGGGATAATGGATTTTACATGAATGAAATCATTAATGTTAATATTAGTAAAATATTAGTAGAGATATGAAACATAAAATCTTTATAACTGCCAATGTCAAAAACAGGATATTTCTAAATAAATTTTTTATTACGCATTTTTTTCTCCAAGGATACTCTGCGTATTTCGGTAAACAGAAAGTAATGTTTTTTTTTTTTTTTTTTTTTTTTTTTTTTTGCGTAAATCATCATTATTACGAAATAATTATAACTCATTTATAATCATTTTGATTGCAATTGCAGCATTTCTTATGCCATCTTAAGCGAAACCGAACTTTCGCATTTAAAAAGCACACTGAACATTTAGCAAAAAAAGAAAGGAAAATAAAACAGAGACTTTCAAACAATAGATAATTTTAGTGTATTTTGATTTTCAAGGCAAGCATATTATAACTCCATGTTCCGTGTCTTGAAAAAAACCCACTCTTGAAGCAAGAAAACAAAGAATAATATTTTCTCATTTCCGGAATTACTTTTCAGAATGTTGGTTTTTATTTACTTACTCTTGATTTTATTGCTATAAGACTTGTACAGAACATTTCATAAAATTTATGCTAAATACTAAAACAATATCTGGTAAATGAGCAAAAGGTTCGAATTTTCAAAGATTCTTGGATCAAGTATTTTATTCTTATTTTAAAAGCTATAAAGTGTATTACCAACAATTAATTTTATATAAAAAAAAAGAAACATTATGTGGGTATTTCACATGTATCAAAATAGTCCAATAAGACATCGATTCTTCATTGTGAATCAAAATATCGTCAAATTTAATTTTATCATCATATGATATTTTGAACATATAGATTATTGTTAATCGAAATTTAAGATCGCTTCCTAAGATTTAGATGCTAAGCCACTTTTTAGAACAATGGAAAATAAAATGTGTATTCATTTTCGATAGTTTGTAGAGTTATCCATTCCCGACTTTTCTTAATAGCAATATATCATTTATCAGATATATATTATGTGTGTGCATGTACAGTATATATATATATATATA
>JAPMOR010095296.1:668451-707587 GCA_026543865.1 Argiope aurantia | reverse complement strand
ATAAGTTTTTCAACAAAATATTTTAAGCTTCAAATTCTGATAGTCATATAATTCACTTATACTATTATGTAGGCCTTAAGCCGTCCTGTTCATTGTCTTACGCTTCTCTCCCTAATTTTCTATTAGCTCCCGTAAAATTCAATTTGTAGAGGGACGTGACTCTTTATTATGTGTTATGCCATGGATGAAAGAATGAGTTCGGTTTCAGGAACTACTTTTTATTAGCGGGTTAAGTTCCACGGCACAAACATTTAACACAAGCATATTGAAGAACAAGGCATAGAACAAATACACACGGCAAGCAAGGACAACACAAGAGACAAGAATGAGGAATCATGGGAAAACATGGCTCTTGATAGGTGGCTCTAGTAGCGCCATCTATGAAGAAAGGAGAAGGCAGTAATTGTAACCGCTACAAATTTATTTTTGTCACAGGAAGGCATGACTAACACATAGGAACACGTCTGCTAGCACAAGAAACAAGAGAGAATGTTAGCGAAGTTGTAAACACAATGCTTTTACCAAAAGATTATTTGAGGGATTTTTATATGCGTGTCGATTTAGGAAATCGAATCTTAGATACCTTTGAAGGCATGCCAGGAGCGTTAGGCAATTTTATCCCTTTTCTTATAGCGCGATCATTATGAAGTCCGCAATTTTTTTAGAGCGCGTGATAGAAATAATTAAATTAAAAAGTGGAATTTGGATCAGGAAATAAGAGAAAATTTTATAGTAATTTGGGATAAATTGAAGATAAAAAAATAAATTCATTAGGATTTAAATTAAATTAAGAGATATCATTATACATAATTCATTACATAAGTAACCAATTTAAAGTAAGAAATATTTGAAAACGAAACGAAATAGTTTCGGAATTAATTCTTATACAAACTAAAACCAAAAAAGGAACAGAGAGATATTTAGAGAGCGCAAATGCAGCTACTTCTAAAACACAGATGAATTGAGACAAAAGTATTAAAATCAAGTTAATAGGAAAATCAAATAAACCAAATAAAAAAAAGAATCTGGCCGGAATAATGAAAGAATCCGGAATTTTCAATTTATATATATATATATATTGTAAACAAAATTTGTAGGTGCGTGGTCGAAAAGAAGATGAATTAGAAATTTAATTTCATTTTATTTTTCCTTCTAATGAGAATGAAGATAAATAGACATGTTTTTTACATCGTGATACAAAAGCAAAATGAAAGTCATTTTTTTCCCGAGTTCTTCTACTAAGAGATTTTGACAGAGATTTCCTTGACACATGCACCATAGGAAAGGGGCTCTTAGATAGATATCTTCGAAAGGTTATCTTAGGTGTCTCTTTCTATCTCTTTGCTCGAAGCGTGAATTTTAGAGCCCGTTTTAGTAATAATTGTTAAATAAAACGAGATAATTTAAGATCAAAATTAGGAAATTAATTAAATTTAAAATTTAAATTAAATTTAGAAATATTTATATATATATATATATATATATATATATATATATATATACACACACACGCATAGTATAAATATTTATAAGCACATTGTAAAATGACGCCAGAAAAAGGGTTCATATTACATTTCCAGATTCTTGTGTTCCGATTCAATATTTTCTAACTGATCCCGTTCGAAATGAAGAGAGGCAATCGTGACAGGATATCTGTTTTCACGAGTCTATATAAATCAATTTTTTACGACGGCAGACGGATGTCGCGTGCCATTGTATTCCAATGGAGATAATTCTCGCTCAAGTCAAGGCCATGCATGGGAAAAATGCTCACAGCAAACAACTCACTCGAAGCACATTAGAGTTAGTTGCTCGCCTCGACCGTTTAAATGCCTCATTCTGAGTGTCACCCTTCTTTGATTACTGGTGTCATTTGATTAATAATACCGTTATGTGAAATACATCGTCTTAAATTTAGATATCAGATGAAATATATCGATTGTTTACAACTAAGCTCCACCTTGCACTGAGAAAGAATGGGTCAAGGATATTTTCAAATGAATCACAGATTTGAGATTTTAATATCATAATAGCGATCCAAATTCAAATGTTTTTATTGGAGGCGCCTTTAAAAGTATCATTACTCATATCATTCTAATCTCCATCAATATAGGCATACCGAAAAAAAATATTTTGTTTCAGAAATTGTATATGGAAAACAAATTTTTTTAGTAAATAAATAAAATATCCGCATCACTCTATCACGCTTCGAGAAAAAACACATCATTTTGAATTTTTTTTTATAAAAAAAGTGATTAAAAACACATAAAACTTTTAATTTATTTCAAGAAGCCAAAGCATGAAATATGCATAATTATTTGCAAAATTATGAAAACTAATGACTCTTTAAGAGTCCGAGGAGGAATGGCAATTAACTGGATTTAACGATCGATGGAATGAAGAAGTGAAATGGACTCTACAGAATATCCGTCACGTATATGGACACATTGCATGTTAAATATGCCGTAGCAGGGGAAGTTTGGAGAGTGGGTTTGCTGTTCATACTGTATCTTAGTCATCTGAATATGGTTGGAAATTATGAGATATGGTCCAAAATAACTCATGTAAATTGGAGCTTTACTCAAGCAAAGCAAAACTCTCTCTTAAGGAGTCTAAGCTTAAGATAAGTTTTAAAAAGTTCTTAAGGCTTTGTTTAAAGAGTTTACATTTACTTTTTAGTTGGTAAACTATTGGGACTTTTTTAAGTCTATATAGTTAACAAATACTTGATTATCGAAGTCAAGTATTTGATAAACTATTATGGACTATAAAAGATAGATAAAAGGTGGAATAATTCTGAAAATTGACAAAATATTAATGCAAACTTTATCAGATGGTCTTCATTCAATGTTCGTTTTTAAAAAAAAAAATTAATTACACTGACATTTTTTTTAAGAATATCCACGACACTATAGAAATCATTTTTCACAAGTACTTTCGAACCATTTCTTTGTATGGATCTAATTTATTCCACTATTTGAGTTTATTTTAAAAGGTATTTAAATAGGCGAAATTTGACCTGAGTTTACCAGGTTTCAAATATTAGATGCATCATCACCCTTATCATCAAAAATTAAATTTTTACTCAAAAATATGTATGTGATAATTAATTTTTAAGACTTTTAGAAGACAATCTATAATTCTGATCAACTCATATCTAGTATTTTTAATCCTCACAATTAAACGAAAGATACATTCTATATTGCAGGAGGGAACTAGAAATGATAATAAAACGTTTGCTAATTCCAACTGTATAAATTCACCATCGTGTTTTGAAATAAATGCTATGTTTTTTTATGAATACTATGTTTTTTTATGAACATTTCTGCCTGTAGTAAAGATTATATTATGCCAAATTAAAATTATGGACAGAAAATAAAATTTAAATGAGTTAAAAAACACCGCTTGATGAAACGGTAAATTGTTGATTTGTAATTATTTCTTACAGTTTTTAAATCTCTTTTTGTTTTGTAGCCGCTCTTGTAATACTAACCATACTGACTATGATGACGTCAGAGAAAGCACCCTTTCATGCCTTGTCGAGCAATGGTGATGGCATGTGCTGCATGCTTTGATCCATGTTCTCCTCTCTCTATATATATATATCTTAAAATTATTCCAAACTTTTGTATGTAAATTGTCTGTGTATAACGTAACCTGTAAGTAAATAACTGTTACAATAATTCGAGCTTTTATTGAACCCCTAAATGCCTCCATAAATTTTCAAATCATTTTTTTAAAGAAAAAAGGGAAAACTACTGTTGAAAGAAAAATATAAGTAGTTTTCGCTTTTGCATTCAGCTTTCAAAAGAAAACTTCCGTCCCTACAACAGTTTTAAAAAATCTAAAGGGACATACAGGGGATATTATAAATTAAAGACTACGTTGGGAGGTACATTTTTTAAGATCTGTTGCGAAGGGGGAAAATATATTTCGAAATTATAAATGAAAAAGAAAATATTTCTTACTACACCTAATAAAATCCTGGACCAACAATTTCGTTGGAAATGTTTGAACACTTGATTAATCTTTAGCGAGGTCGAAGCGTGATATTTTTATCGTCCGAATCAGTAGCTTTTCCCGAGGTGGTCTACGACCTCCGCGACAGGTGGTCTTGGCCTTTCTTTTATCACAACGTCGGTTTCCTACGTATCTTCAACCCTTTTAAGGGCGGTGGTTACGATGGAAACCTCCCGTTTTAGGAATTTATAACTGCAGGCAAGTCTTTGGCGTTCTTGGAAGTTAGCAAACCGCTAACTGGATGGAAGAAAGAGGTTTGCTTGGTCGTCGGTTGCGTTGTTCTAATACCATTATTTTCTGTATTTTTTTTTCGTTGATTCCATATTTTTTTATAATAAAGAATTACAAATTAAAGACTAAAAAACAGAAGTAAACTAAAAAGAAATTTTACATTTTCATTTTAAAAATTAAATCATATTTAAATACTAATTATAAATTATAAACTAAAAAGCAGAAAAGAATTTCAAAAAAAAAAACACTTTTAAATTATTTTCAGCTTTTGCGATATAGTAATAAAAGCGTATTTTTAAACTTTTTTATAGACGTCTTTTTTCCAGAAGTTATAATGTTACATAGAACAATGCAGCTCACTACATTGGTTATATCTTCATTTTTTAAAAATAATTATTTCATTATAAAATTACTTTTTACATTTTTAAATAGAAGAAATAAAGTTTTCAAATAAAAAAAATGTTAAACATCGAAAGTCATGTTAATCAATTATTTCTCATAAAGATGTTAAGTTGAAACTTTTTATTAAAAAAATCTTTATTGCTAACTAGAATGAGCATCGATGTATTATCACCAAAGGCAAAGAAAAAATTTGCGCCCTCTCCCTTATCTTTTATACTGTTTAATCATCATAAATGCAGTTACATATTTATGATGTGCTGTTAATATTATAAAGAGCAACCCTTATTCAAAGCTGAATTATACCAATTTATAAAAATTTGAGATATGGAAGTTCAAAAGATTGATACAGTAAAACAGAAAGTTATATATTAACATATATGTCCCTCTTGATCCATATATCTCAGGTGGACATACATTAAAAAATGAATATCCACAAATTAGGATGAGCAGTTTCCTGAAATCTCGGCTCAGATATCTACCAGTATTTAGCAAAATATAATTGTTCTCAAATATATATATATATATATATATATATATATATATATATATATATATATATATATATATATATATATATATATCAGAAAATGTACAATTTATAATTGATATAAATTACTTATTAGTAGAAATTAAAATAATTTAACATTAAATAATGTGAACAATGACGTTCATTTCCAATTACTTTATGGTAATTAATTTTATTCTATTATTCACATTCATTCAAATATTTTTAACTTCTGGGTTATGTGCTTAAAGATTTTTAAAAATATAATATTTTAGAATTAATTTTATTAATCACTTTTTTTTTTATCGATTTTAATTTCCATTTTCAGAAAATAAATCTTGCAAGAAGCATAATAACAATAAACAAAAGAAAAGAACATATTTTATATTAGACAAAAAGAAGAGAGAGAGAGAGAGAGAACCAAAGTTATTTCTCCCTCGTATGAATTTCAAACAATCCAGAGATGAAAAATTAAAAGACAAGCATGTCTTCGCTTTATATCTTCTTCAATTGCGATGTATATTCTGTACAAGAGGGTGGAAAACGCTTTTATTCAGCGTGGGAATAATTCTTAAATGAATTATAGGTGGGTGAAATACGCAGAGAAGTGTTCGTACATCGGGCATTGCCTCCTCCTCCATTCCCCTTCACCTCCCTCTTCTCGAAAACCCACCTGTTTGACCCGCCGTTTCAAGGGCAGACGGAAAAAAAATTCATTTCCGATGAAATAGATTTGGTCCGCTGTCGCTTTGAAAAGCTGGTTTTTTTACCAGGAAACTTGACTTCATTCACTCACTTTTAAAGGCGTTAGTGGCAACAATTGAATCTGGAATTCAAATATGCTGCTTTCCTATGGATTATATGAAATAAAAACTGCACATTATATTATTCCTCGAAATGACGTTGTATACGACTCGGATGGAAATATTTTTCAAGAGAAAATAATTAGAGGCTACGAATTTAATTGAATAATTCCAAAGATTGAAATTTATCCTTTTCACAACATCAAAAAATCGAAAATCCAAATTTAATCTTTTAGAATTAAATGTCTTTTAATCCTCTAATTCAAATGATATTTTTTTTCGAAATATTTTGTTTTGATTCAGCTAAGATTTTTGTTCTACAATTTTAAAACTTATTTAATATGTTTATGGATTTCTTAAACTTTGCATCGAATAATAATAAGCGAGTAATTTAATTTTACGCAGATGCATTGCACAATTAATGCTCTAATTGCACAACTTTGTTTCTTAAATTGTGCATAATTGTAAAGTCAAAATACATACCATTCAGCGAACTTACCTTTCTGCTTTTAAAGAGTTAATAACATGCCATTCTTTATACAAGCAGAAAAAAGAGAGGAATCAATCAAAATTATTTTTAAATAAAATAAGATGCCCCGACTTACACCGTTCGCAAACCAAATGTTAAATATCAAACGATATTATATTAATAAACATAATTCATTTAAATCACTTCAAGAAAATACATTTTTTAAAGGAATACTAAAATTATCAAATTGTGTAATCTCATAAGAAATTGGAATTTTTTTAATGTTGAAAAACTAACATTCCTTATTTGAAGTAATAATGTTGAATATTGATTTCTTGATCACATTTTTAATGTCACAGCATATAACAATAATAGTAAACGAATCGAATTTCGTATACGTATGTAAAGATTCATATAAATATAGGTGTATATTTCTAATATTTTCAAAAAACTGAATAATTACGATGGCTCCATACTTCGCCAATGGAATGGCGGCACTTCCAAACTTATTATAACTGCGAAAAGCCGATCAAAATTGGAATAGTGTGGAATAGAAAGTTGGATATCTTCCAACTGAGCGTAGGAATTGGTATGGAGTGTAAGTGAATGACTAGCTTAAATGCATGGGCTAAATAAAAAACAAAATGGAATTGCATGGAATATTATTAGTGATTGGCTTAAATCAGAGTCTAAAATTCGAGAGCGACTATGTCATGCACGTGCTCATGGGGCGTATTAAATCAGTCAGAAATAACATCCCATAGCTGGCGCAGAGAAGTTTGGATGGGATGCTTTAGCAAATATCGCGGTCAGTTTTCGCTGGGGAAAAAATACAGTTAAAAAAATTTCGATAGCTAACATTAAAATCAAATAATATCTTAGAAAAATATTTAAATTGTCTAGTTCAAGTTGTATATCTTTATTATTTAAATTAGCAGTAATTGCTTGCTTGGTGAAAATTAAAAAATAATAATAATAATTGCCCTTTAATTGTCAAATTGTCCATTAAATGAAAAAAATATTTAAAATATTTGCAGGTAATAGTATAATGTACATCTGTACTATTCAAATTAGTAGTAAAAAATGAGAGTCGCTTCCCTGATTAATAAATAAACATCTCTGAAAAATGTTTTTTCTTCCACAGATTTACAGTTTTCGGGTTAAAAAGAAAAAAAATGGTGACATTATTCATGGGTGAATGCATCGCGGATTTTGACACGGAAATTTCTTGCATTCTTTTTTTTTTTTTTTCTGTATGTGAGGGACAACGGCCCCAAGTTCAAAGAATGATGAAAAGATACATAATTTTTCGTGAAACTGCGTACCGCTATATAACGTCATGTAGTCAAAAGATTCAACTGACAAGGAAAGAATTTCACCAAAATATATCTTTAAACAAATTCGCCATTACAAAAACCAATTGAACTGATAATAGCTGATTTTGGCAATATGGTGGCTAAATGCCATGTAAACTAACCATATATATAGCTGAGACCGATTAAATGACGCCACAGCACAAAGTCATCTTAAAACAAAGCAATTCTTCATTTCGCGCCGTTTTTTTTTTTTTTTTTTTTTTTTTTTCTTCCTGTAACAGGGATAATAGATTACACTGTTATTTAATCGGAGCAACGAATTAACATGCACTCCCTAAAATGAATTTACTCCATTATAATAAGAAACATTTTTGAATTATATAGCAAATATTAGACAAACAAAAAAACATTTTACACAAATAATCAAATAGTGTCAGAAGAATTAATAAGGAACTTCAGCTTTTGTCAGCAAGAAATTAAATAAATAAATATGGATTCATAACCGAAAATTAATATCCTAAGATTAATTTCATGAAAAGTCTCTCAGACAAATGAAAGGTTTCTTTTATATAATTCTGAACATTTTAATTTAGAATTATACAAAAAATGAAGGTATCATGTCACCTAGATTGTAGCCATATGGTAAGAAGTTGGAACACAGGATTCATACACAAACATGATTCTTACATAATAGGATTCTATAATGTGATAGTGAAAATTCTTTAGAGATAACTTCTTCAGACCGAAAGCAGTCTTTAAACTAAACTTTAAATGTTTTAATATAAAAAAATAAAAATCCACATTACACAAAGATTTAATCATTCCGAGCATTCTAAAATGTCCTTTAAATGTTGCCACATTTCGGCAATCGGAATCAACCATCAATTTGAGCTAAATTTTATAACCTGTATCAAAACACAGTAAAATGTCCATGAAAAAGTAGTTATTTATAATCTATTAAGCCACAAATTATTTATATATTGTTCTAATGATTTTGGAAAATATCGGGATTATGTTTTAAATGTTTGGAGAAGCTGAATATATCTTAAAATGTATATTTTAGAGTTGGTTTCATACCTCATAATTGCGCTCTTTTTTGAAAAAGAAATGACACTAATAAATAATTTGACAAAAAAAAAAATGGTGAAACTCAGGAATGGAAAACTACTGCATCATCAGAGACAGATAATAAAAATTAACCAATTAAAAATATTTTTCCTAACTTTATAAAAAGATTCTACTGGTTAGTTAGGATATAAAAGAAGTCTCTCAAGAAAACTTAACCAGTTTATGTTGAAAAATCATGCCGCTTATACTGTGTATGTATTTTTAAATAGATTCTAAAATATTTAAGGATAAGAACATGGCACTGTGTACTTTCTACTACCATTTCCATTTCCACACAATTTCTCCTCATAAATCTCAGAAATCTAACCGGAGAGTAGCCATATCCCCCCCCCTCCCTCCTAGCACTAGTTATCTAAGATCGGTGAAATATGCAGAAAATTGCAATTGACATTTTTCACTGAAAAACCCAGCAATATTCTATACATGAAAAACAGGTAAGAGTTATTTTTTAAAGAGTTTCATGAAAGTCTTTTTTTTACTTAAATCAAATTATCATTTTTTTTTTTTACATTTATATTTTAAATGGTACAAATACTCGGTTTTTGTTCAGATCCATTCTATTCTTTTTAATCTTAATAACCTATGCTGATTATAGAATCAGCAAAAATTGCATCTTTTTCGCAATTTTACTCTCTTCTGTCGCTCGAAAAAGTCAGTCAATTGCAATTTTTAAAAAAGGCCATGCATGATATATGTCATAGGAACAAGCATATTCAGTCTGCATTGTGGCAGTCTATACAAAAAAAAAGAAAAGAAATCTTATTATTTAAATTATGGTG
The DNA here is from genome assembly GCA_026543865.1 of Argiope aurantia. Classification (NCBI taxonomy): domain Eukaryota; kingdom Metazoa; phylum Arthropoda; class Arachnida; order Araneae; family Araneidae; genus Argiope; species Argiope aurantia. Next base: position 697,934 of record JAPMOR010095296.1, on the reverse strand, counting down.
ATAAGTTATTCCATTTTATACAAATAATACATCACGGTTGATTAAATTTTTTTTAAAAATAAACTAAACTAAATTTTTTTCAAGTCAACTAAATCCTATAGAAAAGAATTCGCAAGTAAATTTATAAAAATAATTATCTCACATGCCAAGGGAAAAAAACAAACGATAAATAAAGTTAATTATAAATATATAAAGAACTGTCATTGCTAAATTTTACAAAGAGAGAGGCATGAAAATAGGTCTTTTATAAAAATGTTAGCTATTGACTTTTTTTTTGTTGTCTATTTGTTTCATTATTATTAAGACAGTTAAAGGCAAACTCATTATTTGCTCAGCAAGTCTGTTAAATAAATCTTTAGCAATTTTATCATTCATCTAATCCATGATTGAATTTTCATTAACAAAAAAAAGGCATGCCTTCATTCCTTTACTAATTTAGCCATTCACGCAAAAATACATCTTTTTCGAAAAATTTGTTAATATTGTACATAATCAAAACGAAACTTTCCTGTAGGAATATGCAGCAATAATCAACAGTAGTAACAATCATCATTGCATATAATAAGTGTCAAAGAAAAAAATTGCTTAAAAAAATATTAAACCTGGCAGACAGCCTATCTATTGAAAACAGAAATAACAAGAAAGAAAGAAAAAAAACTTTTCGCAGCTTCGAAAAACATATTTATTGTATGTATTTGTTTCAAAATGTTTTTCAATAAAAATAACTTATTTTCCTTAATGTACAAATGATACAGCTTTCTTGGATTCCTTTTACTCTTTTTTGATATGCGTGATTGCACGTTCTTTGAGCAAATAATAAGCTAGATGACGTAATCTCCCGAAATGTGATGGTTATTTTATTTTTAAATGCAGTAAAATTAGGTTAGAGATAGGAAAAATAACTGAAAAGAATGCAAAACTCGAAAAACGTATCATTAGAGACTTAAATATAAATGGCATGCGTGGATAGTAGAACTGGAATCTAGACAATAAGAAACGCAGCAGAGCTGAAATCAAATGGTGTCAGAATAATTGCCAAGCTGCTTCTGCTTTTGTCAACACGAAAATAAATAAATCATTATAGATTTATCAACAAACATTAAGATTAATTTCGTAAAATTCTAAAAAAATGAAAGGTTTCGTTTAAGTAATTCTGAACACTTTTAATTGCATATGAACAAAAAAAAAGAGAGAGAGAGAGAGAAACGGAGGCATTATGTTGCTTCCTGACAACCACCGTCTTATGAATCATTTACGTGCTTATTATCCAGCTTGCCAATCGTCCTAGATTGTAAGCATATGGTAAGGTTGAACACAGGATTGACACGTACATAATCGATACCTTTGAACTTTCTAGAAGATGCTAATGAAATTTCCAAAATGGAAAAAGAAATTAATTGATAGAATTGCATTTTTAAATTAAACTTTAAATGTTCTAATAAAAAGACTAAAAATCTGTGCAACATAAATGAACGAATTTTGATGTGTGTTTTCAATTAGATATTTTAAATTCTATCAATTCTACATATTTGTAATGAGAAAATTTTACTAATGAATACTATTTCTTTAACTAAATTTTTTAAAAGAAAATTAGAACAGATAAAAATATAAATATTAATTAACTTTAGAACAGATAAAAAAAATATAAAGATTAACGAATGTCCAAACTTGTATGGACATCCGTTATATTCGCTCATCATGATTTTTTTCTTCTACAATTTTGCAATCATACATTTTTAGCCAACATTTAATGGAATCTTTTTCTAGGTTCAACAGAACCGAAATTCTCCTAAACATGTTCTGATCTTAAAATATATTGAAATGAATAAACACATACATACATTCAAATTTCAATTCACCACTAAAGTATAAAAATATCACAAGGTGTTATAAATTAATGTGATTTAAATCACATATTCACATAAAGATTCTGTATCACACTTTTGAAAATATAACGTGCACAAGAAATACATACATACATACATATGTATTTCTCGTGTACGTTTACAGGCAGATGATTTTCTATTCAGGCTTTTAATCGTAATCCATTTTTCAATAGAATCAGCTAAACAAGCAAGAACGTTTAATCAACTTAGCATCAACATTTTGAATCCTTTTTGCCTACAGGTTTGGACAGCTGCTCTTATAATGTCATCACGTATGGATTTTTTTCTAACTCAGCCACCGCCATAGAGAAAACGTGAAATACTACGAGATCGATGTCTTCTGGCATGATGCCAAGAAAGCACCGCTGTATTGCATCATCACTGGGAGTGCATAGAATCGGCACGCCGAAAGTACCGTTTTTATGGGAGAATCCGTGGGATTCTGACATGCCCACCACCATAATTTTTTAATCATCGGTTGTATGCGGTCATATGCATCATAACCCAATTTAATGGTGTTTCTTTTTTTTTCACAAACAATAACACGAAAATGTTCAGATTTTTTTTTTAATATAGTAAACTCTCGATTATTATTGGTATCTCACAAAGAAAATGATTGAATTGGAATATTTGAGGTTAAAAACAAGTGAAACAATTGCACTAGAAACCGGTTCATATGATTTATCTTTCTTTCCAATTTTATTTTCTATAGATGATACTGTAAACTAAATATTTTTTATTACACTTATTACTCACCTAATTATTGCTCTCATTTTCTAAACTATAAACGTTTTCTATAATTTGATTGTCATAATGCTAAATGCGTTCTTTAAACCATATGCATGGCATACGTTTGCATAATTTAACTATTCTTAAAATCCTTCAGCTTTTTAATACATGGGTATTTTTCCCTAATAAAGTTGACATTAAAAAAGCAATCATAGTTTTTAAATATTTCTTTTAATGCTGAATGAAAATATCGTATGGTAACAAATCCATATGGACAAGATGTTATGACATCTGCTGCAGTAAAATAAAAATGTCTTCGTCAAAATTTGCTTATTATTTTAAATAAACGATTAATCTTTTTTAATTCTAGCAATATATCATTTTCAACTATAAATTATTTATTATATTTCTTATTTTGCTTATTATATTACTTACTTTGCTTATAACATTATTTACTTCCTTTACTTATTATATTACTTAATAACTTTACTTACTATATTTGCTTATATATTATTGCTTAGTTTTAATTATACAAAATTATATTTAAGGGAGAAGATTTCAAACATCAAATGTCGTTGAACTGGTTTGAAAACCATGCAAATTGAAATGTAGAAACTTAAAAAAAAAATGCTAATAAATTTTTAAAATGCCCACTAAGAGCACTGATGGGATTTTCAAAATGTCCATTAGGAGAATTGATTCGATTAATTGTATTAAGAATGCTTTAAAATAGTACTCGATAATTGTAATAGTACTTTTCGATTTTTATTTTTCTATTGGAATTCAAGTAAATCTAATTTTCATAAGAATTTGGACTTAACGAAGATTTCAAACGAAATTGACGGTAGGTTTAAATAGAGGACGATGAATGACACCCTTTAACAACATTTACAATCAGCTCATTTTCTCAATATATTGAAATAAAATTAATTGAAAATCTGAAAATTTCTATAAAATACAAACATCTTTGTATTAGTAAAATGATCGTAACATTTCCTTTAAAATAATCAAAGTCAAACTGAACCATTTCAATAAATTAAAAAAGCATTATAGTATCATTAACTTAAAATAAAAAATATAAATAGATAAAGAAATTAGCTCACATAGAGTTGAGTTTTGTAAAAAAGATTAAAATATAAATTATTTTCAAATAAAATGTCTATTTTTCGAAAATATATTTGCTAATTTTTAAATTGAATTTTTTTAAATAAAAAATGATGCGAAATATTAACGTGTGTTCATCAGTAACTTCGGAGCATTTATTGCATTAAGGCAAATTTATATTGCTTTAAAAATTTTAAACGATAGCTTTCCGGAACTACCAACTTTATTTCCTTGCAGTTTTTTCTTTCTTATATTAATACTATAAAAATATTTATCTATACTTATAATAAAGCTCAATGTGTGTGTGTGTGTGTGTGTGTGTTAGCGCTCTACAGACCAGACCATTCAACCTACAGCTACCAAATTTGGCACGTGTATACCTTGGAGGCCGGGAATGTGCACCTGGGGGTTATTTTTTTCGAATTTTTAACTAGAATTTTATTTATTTAAAAATTAAGTGAAATTTTGACGTGTTTCTGCTATAACTGCCGAAAATATTACCGCACTAAAAAAGATTTTTACATGAAGTTAAAGATCAAAAATTTATCTTTTAAATGATACCAATGTTTTAATCTTAAAATTAAATTTCTATTTTTAATGAATTTTTAAATAAATATTTTAACTATGTTTTTCAATAATTTTTTTCGTCAAAAATAAAAATGAGGATTAAGCACGTTTCGCATTCATGAGAAAAAAATAGCTATTTTCAAAGTGTTGCAATCACACTGATTAAAGCTCCAACTAAAAATAAATTAAATCTTTTTGGAAATGAAATCTGCAAAAATATAATTTTCGGCACGTGTCTGTAGGAAATGAAACAAATATGAAATATTATTTTTTCTAAAAAATAAATTCAAGAAAAATTATTTTATGATCTTTTACACTCTCTATACAGGGTGTTTATTCAGTCCCGGATCCATTTTGATATTTAATGACTCATAAAATAATGAAGATGTAAACAAACTTATGGCATTTATTGATGGAATAACTCATATATTTTCCTTTTCAGGTTTGAATATTTTTACTTTTGTAAATATCGTCTGCGCGTGTTTTTAATTTCAGATAATTTCATTTTCCAGTCTAAATATCTGTACTTTTCTAAATATCGTATGCTTATTAATTGCATTTTTCTCTCTTTTGTTTTTGGCAACTATTGAAATGTTATGTTTACTTTTGATGTGTTTGTTCTATGTAGTACTTTTGTATGTGATGTTTTATTCGATCGGATATTAAGGAGAATGCATACACCACAAGAGAAAGCACAGATTTTATGGTGGTCTCTAGAGTTAATTTCCAATCAACTAAATCACTGACTTTTAAGAGTTAATTTCAAATCACTTAAACTGACTGATTTATGAAGATTTGAATATCACTATTCAATAAAAAAAGGACAATTTTGGATTTTTCATCGATCGTTTCAAAGAAAATACGCCAATAAGCGCGCAGGTTTCTCAAGATTAAATGGCCTAAGATTATGAAAATGGTGAGTTTTTCTAAATTTTTAACATTTAAAACTTCATAAATAAGTCTTAGTTGATCGTGGAAAATAGAAACATTCATTCATTTATTTAAAATTTGGTGTGTCCAGAATATTTATCAGAATATGATACCTTACTGCATTAAATTTAGACTTCATAATTTTTGAAATATATTTATAAGCAGGAACAAAATATTATTATTGATTTCATTTCAATCCTTTTGAAAGCAAAACTAAAAACTGAATTTTATACTGAATCTCAGAAATTTTTGTTGATTTATTGTTTGAGATATTACATGAACTATGAAAAATATTTTGTAGTTAACATAAGACTTAAATACCGAGCGATTCTGTTTGCAATACTCATAATCAATAATAATAATAATTAATAAATAACAATAAAGATGATAAATAAAATAAAACGCTTGGTTTTATTAAAAAATATCTTTATATTAATTGCAATTTCATCATTTCCACTTTAAATTAAAGTTGAAGTTTTACGGGAAATGACAACAAATTAGCAAAATATATATAATAAATTGAACGAAACGATCTAAACAACATTATAAGTTTGGTATGACTATCAAAATTTGAAGATTAAAAATGTTTTGTTTGAGAATATATTAAGAGACCAGTTACTTAAAATATTTAATTGAAAATTGTAGCGAGCGGTAATACTGGCGAACCGGCTGGTCGCCAAAGGCGGCTAGTACTTAATAAAAATACTTTCCAATATTTTATTTACAAAGCTTATACAAACGTGTGGTGCGACGATATTAAATACATCTTCTTTGTGTGCGCGTTACGGCTACTATAATTAAGAAGTACTTTTTAAAAATTATTGAGATACACAAATCAAGCTCAACACATTATTATGCTTCAAACCAGACATTCGAATATATTTAAATATTTCCTCCACAGTTTTTTGAATAAAAATACTCCGATTCTAACCATGATATATTTAATATCATGTTAGAATCGGATGGTAGGCATTTGTATTAAAATTATTATTACGAAGTGAAAAACAAAACACTTACATATGCAGAGAAAGGCAAGGAAACGGACCGCTGAATCCGGGGGCTCGCAATCCGGGAACATGGGCCTGAGGACATAGAAAGAAAAGGTGAGGGCAACTACTGCTTGTGAGCAGGGGCGTACGATCATGCATTCCACCCACAAACGGATGAAGGCCACGAAGGGTCCGAATGACTCCATGATGTACGCATAGTCCGCCCCGCTCTTGGTGATCATGCATCCCAGCTCCGCATAGCAGAAGGCGCCGATCATAGAGAAGACACCGGACGCCACCCATACCACCAGGGACAGACCCACGCTGCCTGTCCCCAGCAAGACCCCTTTCGGGGACACGAAGATCCCCGAGCCGATGATGCTGCCTACGATCACCGTCACGCCATTTAGCAGGCCCATCTTGGGCTTTAAGCAGATGGCATCTTCGTCTTCTTTGGGGGCAGCCTTGTCCGACATCTCGACCCCTCGGTATTCTCCCTTTGAATCGTTGGTCATTTTCTTAGATGGATTCTCCTGCAGTGGTCAAGCTCTTAGAGAAATGTGTTCCTGCGAGAGCGATCCGCGTGTTCCTTCTGCAGAAGATAGTACTGGAGTGATGCCGGTCTTTTCACCACGCGCCAGTTTACTACTGAGGAAGACGCCGCGTGGTGGGAGGAACGCTAGAGCGCATGCGTCAGAACCGAGTGTGGGCTGATTTAAGAAAGAAAGTGTTGGTTTACTGCTCATGCGCTCCAGATTGATGGGTTTCTGAACGCTGGTAAATCGTAAGCGATTTGCTTTTTTTTCCCCCGCCCAAATCTTTCTTTAATTATTCTTTTTACTTTGGCAACGCATAGCTCATTGTTAACGATTAAAAAATGTTCTACAAAATTTTACGCTGCATCGAAAACGATAAATCTGATGTAAAGCTTGCATCAGAATTTATTTTTCTAAACTGTTAAAGCTTTACTCCAATTTTTATTATACTCGGTCACTGAGAAATTAAATAACAATATTTGTTAAATGCATCAGTGCCGACAGATGTCAAAACAATTAGTTTAGGGTCCATTTTTTTTCTCTCCTTGAATTGCAATAAATATGAAAGAAAGGTTTTAAAATTAGGATTACTGTATAACCTCCTTAGATGTAATGTAAATGAAATTTCGTTTAAGAAAAATTACAGAAAAAAAGCATATATTTTTTATTTTAAATTAGAAAAAGTGTGCATGAAAATTTGTAAATAAATCACTAAATCAATATAACAATCCTGTAAGGGGAAATTTAGTTAAATAGTGGCCATTAAATTCAATGGCGCGGAAAATCGATTTGCGGTGGATCAATAACTTAGGCATGATGCAATCAACTATCTTTCTTACATTCTTGTGTTCTATTGTAGTTTTCCGACAAGGATAACAATTAATAGTTTTTACAAAAGCGATTAGTTCTTCTTATGAATGCAATTTGTTTTCCAAAATCCTTGTGTATTTTATTCCATCAGGATAATATTATAGCTTGAAGTTAATTAAATATCTTAATTATAAGTAAAGGGATTTTTTTTAAATCTATTTAGGATTTATAAAACTTTTTTTATACGATAACTTAAATTTTCAGTCTATTCGGTTCTTCGTAAAGTATATTCTAGATTTAAAAATAATGTTTTTAAAAAAAAGAAAATTTCATATATTATATTCATGTAAAATATTTTAAGAAATATTTAAGGTAAAAACAACTCTTAGTTAATTATTTTTTTCAAATGAGAAATTTTTAGATCAGTTACTCCCATGTCTCCCTTTTAATGAATATGAATGAGATCGAAGGTGGGGGTGGTAAAAAATAAAATCTAAGTATCAAGTATCTATCTATGAGCTAAGTGTGTAAAATGATCACAATTTGAGAGAGATCCGATTATTGATTTTCATAAAAATGTAGACATTGTTATTCCTCTCTGGACTAAAAACATACTAGGCCCTAAACTTTTTCAGATACCATATACTGATCTGTTAAGCCACTAGTCATCTTTTCCGTTTACTATCGATATTCCACTGCACTAACTGAAACCTAATAGTGCGTTCACACGAGGCCAACTACTGCGCGCAAGTTGTCTTTATGCTGCGGGACTGACAGCGTTCTAAACTAAACATTTGGGATAATTGATCGGGACAATAGCACATAATTGCACCGATGAGACAATTATTTATTATTGATCCCTTAGGCTTTTGATTGCGCCGCAGTAATTGACCTCGTGTGAATGCTGCTTAAGAACGAGTGAAATCAAGATTGGATTAGCCCTTATAAGGAGCCCTGAGGGAAAATGATCCCTCTTTTTCCTCTTCAAAAACTAAATATGTTTTATCGTATCAAATTTAATTTCTGCATAAGGAATCTTTTGATGAAAATTTTTCATGATATACTGAAATGACAAAATATTTTATCAAGAATCATCTTAAAAGGGAACTGATTTCAGCATCAAATGCATCAAAAATTAAATTAAATTTTAAACAAAGTAATACAAAATTTACCAAAGTTGTAAACCTTTTTAATAACTATTTCAAAATTTAACAGAGCATGCTACAATAACTCGATCAACAGTGAAAAGATTTCGATTCCACTGATCTGTAAGCGAGTTTGAAAAGATTTTTAAAAAAATCCGAAACATTATATTTTGAAATTCTAAACAATACTTGATTTTAAGTAAGATAAAAACGTGCATAGTCTCTGAAAATCAAATAAAATTACAAAATTGAATAACCCTGAAAATGGCATAAAAAATTTGCTAGGGGTCCCTTAAAGGGAGCCTGTAGGTAGTTGCCTATATTACTTATTTGATAATCTGGCCTAGTGAGCAAAATTTTAATTTTTAATGCAATATTACAATTGCTAGTAAGAAGGGTATCCTTTTCTCTACATGGAGGAATTCGGAACTAGTGTAAGAATGCAGTAAAAGAAAGACAGATGCCGGAAGTAAAGGAAGTGAACAATGCCGTTTTAAATACTCTGAATTGTGTTTTGGCTTCCTTTCCCTTTTCTTAGTGAAAATTCTTCGAGCAGAGCAATCCTGAGTGAATCTCCTTGAACTAATGGTGTGTTATAAAACACACTATAATTAAAATTATATGTTTAAAAAAATAAATCATTTTTACTTAGCAGAAAACAATTTAAAAATTTGGCAGTTCATTCTTATTTGAGAAAGATTTGTAATTTTCATATTAAAAAACAATTATTTATCATTTTCTCGTATACGAAGTGTAGAGAAAGTGTCGTAAACGTTAAAAATTTGATTTCGAAGTTTCTTTGAATCCCTACGTTTTAGACATCCTTAAATTTGAAAAATGTATTTCTGGCATTATATCCATTTGTCTTTGAAAAAGATAACTTAAAAACTCTTTGAGCTAGGCAAATTTGGTATGCTGTCTTTATACCAACTTTATAGATTTTTTTATCGAATTTTGTTCAAAATCCGTTTAAAGGAAGTCTGTCTGCCTGAATATTCGAATACAGCATGATAACCACAAAACAAGGAGCTAGATGAATAAAATTTGGTATATAGAGATTTAATACCTATCTTCTAGACTTCTATAAAATTTTGAGCCGAATCCAAGAAAGTGTTGAACGTCTCTGGGTATTTGACTTACGAAAGATGCAAGCGCAATAACTCAAAGCGTATTGACCTAAATATATCAAATATGGTAAATAATTTTGTTCCTATGCTTAGTCTCCTATGTTTTTTTTTCCTTCCTATTAGTAGTTATGTTAAAATTTCCCTTTACTATTAACATATAACTATCATTAATTGCATGCCAGGTATTAATCGCCAAAAAAAATCGCCAAGAATTACAAGGCAAATATAGTAAAAATGTTAAATTCAAGTCAATGATGAATATTTCGTAAATATAATATGTCAGTGCCGTGTGAAACAAGACTGATTTACCCAAGGTTCACAACTTTTGTGCTCATGAAATGGAATAACTTTTTCAGGGGATGCGAGAAATCTTTGGAAAGACCATTCCTGCTATTACAAACTGAAGTATTAAACAATTCAGGATATTTACTTTGCCATGGCTATTCTTAGCTAAATCCAGTGAACATTTTGTTTTGAGTGGAAGGAAGTAGGAAAATGAGTGGCAGCAAATATTGTCTGATCTTTTAAGCATCAAATATCTTCATTACCTGGAAATCATTCCTCTCTAACTCTCTCAATAAGATGTTATAATTTAATTTCTGAAACTTGAAAGAATATATAAAAGGATGGATGTATAAATCAATGTAACCATCAATCTGAAAAAAAGTTAATTTTACAAAAACAAAAATGTATATATATATATATATATATATAGTAGTTAAAATAAAGCTCTCTAAGAATCAACAGCATTACTGAATGAAACAGTAAAGAATTACTAAAGAAAAAAAATCAAATGTTACCATGGAACAATTATAATTATTATATTTTCATGGAACAAATAATAAGTTGTCTCTCAATGACTAAATAATATTGTCTTAAATACATAAATAGATCTCCATTGTCTGATCTAGCTCAAAAGTCCAAATAAACAAACTTGTTATTTCGTTCAATTTTTTCCTTTTTATATAATTTTCGTCATTGCAATTTTGGTTTTCTCTCAAATGAAAATGTCGTTTAATAGCTCGTAGAAGAATTTTATAAGCATCATCAACAATGAATAGGCATAATTTTTTCTTAAACTATAAAAAGTACTCTCAAGTCGCAGTAAACAAGAAAATACAAAACTAACTTTTTCCCCATAAAAAAAAAATCTAAAACTTACATTGCATTGCATTTAAAAAAAAATCTTGTTATATATGTAGTGACGAACACCTGATGATGAGCGCCATCTGCTGGCCAACAGGTGTTGATGCTTGCTAGACGGATTGCAGACGAGACGGGTCAGAACGCAAGTAAAGACGTGTGAGACGAGACGGGTCTCTAAACGAAAGACGCGACGTAACATGTGAATTAATCCTGCAACGTATTCGACGAAATCTATTTAATGTTCATTTCTTTTGTTAATGTAATTGCCCGTCCTAAATGTAATTAAATGTGCGTGATTCTAAATAGTAGTGATTCCCGAGTCCTACATATAAATATTGATATTTGATAGAGGATCATAATACGGAATGATTGCTTTATAATTCTTTTATATGAGTTAATACAATTCAGTTATTGTTCTAGAATATGGAAAAAGTATATGTTTAAAGAATGCAAATATACTTTTGTCATCAATAATATAAAACAATATTCGAAACAAACATTATCTCAATTGGAACAAAAAATATATGCGATATTTTATTTTAAATAATTTTTTTTAAGAAAACTATTTCAGATAAAATATGGACATTTTATGTTAAATTTCCTATATTTATTATTCACTTTTGTCTTTTATTTAATGGAAAACTCAGTTTAAAAAATAATAAATGCTAATCAAGAAATGCAAGGAAGCTTACTTTACAATACTTCTGCAATAAATGCAACTAAGACAAGATCATTCCCTTTTATTCGCATTTCACTGGCCGCACTAGAAAATAAACGCTCCGAAGAAAAGTTTGTGGTTAAGATGAAAGAATAATTTTTTTTTCTTAGCATTTCTTCAGAAGGTCATTCATACCGGTTTAATCCCCCCATGCTTTCTCTGGACAAGAAAAGTAAATAAAAATAAAAAGTAATAATTCTCGCTAGACACCAACAGTGCTGTCGGAAGATTAAAAATTTCAATAGCCGTTCTTAAGCTAATTAAAAAAAAAAAAAAACTTTCATATATAGTTGCTGGGAGCAAGAATGGCGTAAACATTTATCTGAAAATGCAAACAATAAGTACTGGAAATGCCCCCTCCCCCCCGCAAAGAAAAAAACTTTCTCACTCACAAATGGGCTGTATGTAAAGCGTAGGTCCCCCTCCCCTTTCTCTTTCTCTTTTTTTCCCAATGTCGATTTTTGTGTCGCATGAGAATAAATAAAAAATTTTATGCATCAATGAATACTTTAAAAAAAACTATTCTAAAATCAAGAAGCAAACTTCAAACGCTGATAAAGGATTCAGAATTAGAATCCTTTTCATGATAGAACATGCATCGTAAAAGCAAAAGGAGATTTTTGCCAATGGAATATTAAAAAGAAATGGATGCAAGTGATAAAATTTGAACCTTAAATTTCATGTAACACAAATTTATAGGAGAACAAATTAAGTAATACGAATGGCAACGTGCGAAGCATGTATATTTTTTCGAGAGCAAATCCTTGGAATAATATTTTTAAATTATAAAAATTTTATTATTGATATTCCAATTACTTGCTTTTTTATCTCTTATACTTTACGCTAACATATAATAGTGTTATTTACGCTATTGTGCCATTCCAAAATTGTAAATTTTCAAATTAAAATTCCGCTGCATACTTTATCTGATATATCAATTTCTTTAACTTCAGTATCAGATATCCTCCTGTAGCTGACATGCTTTGAATTCCCCCCCCCCCATGTTCTAATAAGGTACTAAACATAGCAAATGGAATGTAATTCGAAACAGAGGGAATTGTCTCCCCAAACTTTTTTTCGCATCTCTCTATCGTCTATGTAATTTCTGTAGGCGTTTCAAGGACACTCGTTTTCCCTACTCTTCCTTTTTTTTCCTCCGTTGCCATAGTTTTGACAATGTTTTTTTTTTTTTTTTTTTCACACCAGTACGGTTCGGGAATACCTTAACAGCCGTGTTAAAAAAAAGAAAAAAAAAGTCACATTGTTTTTATGAGAGTCTGAATTCTCCAAAAATTGCTCTTATTTAGCTCCAAAATGGCATACCAAACTAATTAAACTAAAATAAATCGCCAATTACTTCCTTATCGGTTCTTTAAATCTATCAATACGGAATGGCCGCAAATATCCCTTCAACGAAATTACGGAACCCATCCGAGTCACCCAATAGCATCGACAATTTTACCTTTTCGTGAAGTGTGATTGATTGAATACCCGAGGCATGCTTTGTTAGTTAGACTTTCGCACAGATGGAGTTGGGGCAAAGGGCCTTTTTCTCGAATACTCTAAGAATGTTCAAGCATAAATTTGCTTAATAACTATCAATTGGAAAAAAGTCTTACACAACAACCATTTAAGGACAAGCGCTGTCAATACAGTTTTTGAGGGGGGTGGGGAATTATTATTATTATTTTTTTTCTTATCTAATAAACTCGGGCTTTCCAGTATTCTGAGGTGCCTGTATTAAACTGACCTTATGAATGAGAAAGTTAAAACTGCTTGCCTGCCTTCGAAATATTTTTTTTTCTTGTTCAGACGTTAAAAAAAATCCAAGTTTAATTAAAATGAAATTCAATATCGTTTAATATCTCTCCTGGAAAACTAGAGATATCTATAAAAAGCAGGATACAAAATCAAAGTAGCTAAATGTAGCTGATCGATGGGTCAATCATGGCTTGATGAAAAAAAATTTGAAGAAATATTGGCATACAAAGCACGTAAAAATTTGATACTAAAAAAAATCCAGAAGAATCAAACTGCCGACGCAATTTTATCGGCGCTATCGATCATTTCATTACCCCATCAGATATCTCTCGTTTTGTTTATTGAAAATTTTTGTCGCTCGTTTGCTCGTCGTTGAGAGCTTATTGAACAGAGGTCAGGGTTTCCCGCTCATGTCACAATCGTAGAAATGATATTACTTAATTTTGATGAGTACTAACTCAAGATTACAAAATTAGATGCACTTGAAATTACTACGATTTTTTCTGTATTTATGTAATCAACATTTTCAAATAAATAAATCGCATTTCACTTACGCCACTGAAACTCCTTTATCAGTTAAACAAATATTGATTAAACAATCGTTCTTTCTGCTGAGGTTAAATATTTTAATTGTAAATATCTATTTTTAGGATCAGTGCATTTTGCTAATGTTATTTGGGGAGCCTTGATACAATGATTATGTTAAATTACAATAATAAGGATTTTTTCTCTCATCTCATCTCTCTTTTCTCATATCTTTGAACTTGTAGTTGCATGATCACGTGTTAGGCTTTAGGGATTCATATCGTTATGTGACTGACATATAGTGCTAGAAACGATTCGCCATCATACTTTACCTATAGAAAAACGGTGAAAAGTATCCAATGTCAACCAATATGCATTTATATGGACATGTTCACTGGGGAATATTTGTACCCCCCTAACTTTTCAGGGTAATTGTACTTTACTAATCAGCTTAAACTTATATACAAGAATAACAGGAATTATCTTGATAAATTGCAATCATTTTCTGAAGAAAAGGCAAAAGGCACACACCACCAAAGCTCAGTTCTGAATTCAAGCTAGCCTTCGTCCCCAGCATTAGATTTAGTTTGTTCGGTGTGACATCGTCAATTACTGCTTTTTGAACCAGCTCCGATTCGTTCGCTTTCTAACTGTGCTATGCCCCTTCAATATGTTATTAAATACTCTTTCTAAAATACAAGATTTACGAATTCTGTTCTAAGCCTAAATGTATTGACCACAATATTTAATCATCCTTCTTCCACGTTCACTTAAAAAATGTTTCACTTGAATTTAATAATCTCATTTCACTCTGACATTGAAGTCTTTTTTAGATTAATGCATATCTTGAATAACTTTTTTTCAGATATCAATGTCAATATTTATCTATGTTCTTTTAAAAGTTCGTCTCGAAGAGTAACCATTAATAGTTCGAGCAGCAACCAAACTCTGAAGAACAATTCGAAATAATATTATTGGCGAAATTCTTCAGGTTCACACCTCTTCAGAATTTTGGTGCATCGATTTAAGAGATTCCCTTCCATTGTTATTCATAGCATTGGATATCCTTAATATTACACGTCTTAAACATCTTTTAAATTATAGAAATGTTGGAAAACTTTTGCCATGAAGATATTCATAAAAATCCAACTTTGCTGCTTTAATTGCAACTTAATTAATAAAAGAATTGAAATTTATGCAATTTTTTTATGACTTGGATATTTTTTTGCCTTTTCTGCAATAATTTATAATTTTTCAGACTCATAAACTCAGTGATGCCCGATGAATTAAGAACGTTTGGGAACAGACACAAGTTAGTTATCTACAAGTTAGCAACTCCTACAGAATTTAAGTATAGTTTTGATTCAATTCTTATCTGGATATCATAATTAAAATTTCAATTCAAAATGCACCACAATGCTATTTAGTTGTTATTTTCAAATTCTTCAAAACGAATGAAGCATTTATCCCATTCTCCGGATATGGGCAACTTTTTAAAATTACTTTTTAAATTATTAAACTTATATAGATTCTATCTCCTCTAGATTTGCCACTCAGTTCTTTTATAAGATTTTGGAAACCTCAGTACAAAGCTCTAATAGGCATTCACTTCAATCTGTGCACAAATTATTTTCATCTCTCTTATAGGGAAAACTGACTTAAGCCATATTTTTAGTTACAGCTCAAAAGACAATGCAGGAAACAGTGACAGTTTCGATTTCGATTGCTCATGAGAAATTTGAGTCAAACAGGATGATTATAATATTGTGTATTTCAGACAAAGTCAAATTGTGTATTCAGACATGGAACATTACAAAGAGTCGCTAAACTCGCCGATTTTTTACCTGAAATCACGGATTTCCAACAAGACAGATTAGGCAACTGCCTGGAATCGCTGGGTAGATGAGGGATTGCAGGCAGATCGATTTTTTTAAAAAAAATGTTATTAGCTTAGATGCCTAGTAAATTTATAAAGACTACAAAACTCTAAACATAAGAATTTTACGTATTTTAAAATATTAGAATATTATCAACAATTTGTCCGTGTTTCATCCTATGCACTTCGTATAATATTTAATAAAGGTCTCGAACCATTTTTGAAAATTCTAGAGAAAACGTTCCAACTCGTAATTCTTGCAGCAAATTCGATATTTGAAAAATAACAATACATTAAAATATAATGATCATTCGTGCTTTGCAGGTGTGGACTTAGTTATCGAAATTCTCATCTGGGGAAAATCTGATCAGTTTGATAAAACTTTCCACCGCCTTAAATAAATAAGATTGTTTTGATAAACTGTCTAAAATAAGAACGGTGGGAAATTTAGGAAACATCTTAAAATCAACCCTTGAATAAAATGTGTCTTTACTCTTCTCTTCTGGATATCGGTATTCATGCAATACATTTCTGCATACAGGATTATTGTCATAAGTTTTCTTATTCAGTAACTTCTGAAACTAGAGCATTCCACGCAAATGAGAAAAAAATAATGCAATAACAAATGTAGATATTTTAACAATTTTTCTAGTTTCAATAATAAGAGTTGCGAGGAAATGAAATTTAGATTCCCTTTTATTTTCACATTTTTCAATCAAATTATCAATCTACATATTCAATAGAAATGATTATTCTCTTCCATATAACCTCCGCTACCTCAAATATAGCACAAGTTACTGTAGCTATCTTGTTAAAATGAATAAAGCATCGTACATGAAACCACGATCGGAGAAGTTTTCTAACAATCTTATCATGGAAACATTGAAATAAATATTCTTCCTACTGCAAATCTATCTAAATCAACCAATCAATTGCAAGTCGATTTATATTTAGAGAATTTTAAGTAACGAAAATTAAAATCCATGTCAAAAAAATAATAAACCAAGTCAGATGACTATAACAGTTATAAGCATAAATAAACTGCATGTACGAAAGAGATACCGGAAAATGTTAAATACGACTTTTCCCATTAAGATATAGTTCCTTTTAAATTTTGAAAAGAGGCTTCCAAAAAGTATGTTGGTGTTTTGCAAGGTGTAAGCAGAAGTAAAGTAAATAATATTTAATTGAAAAAATTAAACTTTATTTTTAAAAAATAATTTCTTTGGTGTCATCTTTTCAAGGCATTTTCAATGCTCTGAACATGCCTCAAAGATAAAATATTTGATATGCTTGAATTTAGCGGCTGTGGCAAGAACTCTCCGTTCATAATGGATTGAATTTTCCAAGAATCATGAATATATCGCTCCCTTTATTATAAGTTGTTCTTAATGAGAAGATCGACATATAAGTCAGTCATTGAAATGAATCTCAATAGGAATATTAGTAGAAATTCAGAAGATTAATTGAATGCCGCGATAAATTTCAAGTAATCGATTAAAAATTACTTGCTTAAATAATACTTCATAATTTACGACAGAAACACTAGATGGCGGCACTACTAAAAATGTCGATCTTGATCCCTGTTAAACATAAGATCTTGTGCTACGATATATCCGTATTGTTAAATATTTTGAATGCTGCATGGTAACCAAGATATATTCAGGGCCGAAAGTATCACTAGAGTAGTTAAGGCATTCCCAATTAAATTTGTGTATTCAGTGACGGTTAATCTCTTACAAGATGACACTCTTTAAATAGATCCTTTCGTGTCCAGACTACGTACGCATTAAGCATTCTAAGATTCGGTGACATCTTTTCCCTTTTCAAATTTTTTTTTTATTTTTATTCATATTAATTTATTCCGTATATAAAAAAAGTAAAATATTATGCCAATATTAATAAACAAAACCTTTAGTGACTAATCACTTTCTAAATAGCTTATTTCAGCATTTCACGTATAAAAGGAATTTAAATTCATAAACAATTTATATAAAATAAGGAAATATTTACTTATTTTAAGTACTCAAATATGAACTTTGTTAGAGCTCTTGAGTCAGCTGATCAAAAATATAAATTTTCTAGCTCAGTAGTCGGCAAACTCATTAACCAACAATGACAATTATCAACAATTCAGCGATTGAAATCTCTTGAGAGCTACATTTTAAAAAATTTATATTATGTTGGTATATTGTATTCACTTGATTAGTAAGAGCCAGTATAAGAATGCTCCAAGAAAGTCCACCATCTGATCCGTCTCTTGAGCCACGGTTTGCCGATTCAAGACATAAGGAAGAAAGATTACAAAAATAATATTTTAACGGGACTTGATTTTTTAAATTTAAATAAGTTTAAGTTTATGGTTCTTATAAATAAAACTAAATTACAAAATCAGATTGTCCTGATAATAACTTCATAAAAGTTTTTTTTTTTTTGAACCTCCCTTTTAATGTTTCGGACTTTCCCTGTTTTATAACGTAGCCCCAATTCATCTTATATTAAACGCTTTTGTGACAAGATAGATAATGGAATCAACATAAAGAATATACGGAGTCTTCTTATCGGAACACTTCTAGAGAAAAAGCATAATACACCTCCACATATAATTTATTATCAATGAAATTTTTTAAAAATGTATGGCTAAGAGTGACTCTTACTCTACTTACTTACTTACTTACTTACTTAAGAATAAGATACATAAAAACAGTAATCTCCCTTCCCTTCAGTTGTTTCAGAAATGAACAGTTCACAAACTCGCCCTACCGCAATAAAATAAGGAGGGGGGGGGGGTGAGAAGCTAAAGATTTAGGGTTAGGTTCAAGTTTTGTCATATCCACAAATAGCGAGAAAGGCTGGCCTTGACACTTGCCAATCGGCATTATATACATGCGGCTGACAGTTTGTCTTGGAACTCCGAATATTTTCGTTATGTCAAACAGAGGCACATAGAGAGCAAATATATGACACATCAACCGCTTTTAAAATTTGCAAGATGTGAACAATTAGATTTAAATTATAAGTTTTAGTATTAAATTTTTCCCTGCCATCTTTGCTTTAAAATCTCGTTTCCTCTAGCCGTACTTAGTATTATAAAAGGTTTTTACACAAATTTGGATAAATCAAGTTTGTTGCTGTTCCGTCAGCTTCAAATTAACTAAATTCCTTTGATTTTCATTGTTTTAGTTTGTGCAGAAACACCACAAAAGTTATAACAATCGATCTAAAATTTCCTGTAAAAGTATACCGAAATGTTAATTCAGTTTTGGTTTTTAAGAATTTCAACGCTTAGATAAGAACCAAATATTTGCTCCTTTTGAATACCGTGGGCATAATGAAGAATAGAAATTCAGTCCGAGTTGCGATTTCTTTGTGCGTGAAGATAGTTATTTCTCTTCTTCCACTACAGTTTTGGAAAGGCAATCAATTCTTTTCTAAACAATAATTGCAATGAAAAGGGTAAAGATAGAAATTAGAAATTCAGTTTATTAAACAAAATGTAGATTTAAAAGCGTGCGCTTGTTACATTTTATATTCTAACTATTCTACGAAATTTCGTTCGAATTCTAAGAATAAGGAGTAATCCAAAATTATTTCATTTGGGTCTCGCCTCTTGCAGCCGGCTCTAAACACGTATTCAAAACGTAAAGATTTAAATAGTAGATAGAAAAAACTACTCATGGATATTAAAAGAGCTGCAGAGAAATTGATTTAAGAAATTCCGATGTAGAGTAAATTAAACAATGAAATAGAATTTAATCGAAACATTTTTTATGTAAATATACTAAATGTATAAGACCCGATGAAACAATCTCGAAGTAGTTTAATATTTTTTGATGCGTTTTATGCATACATTTTGTGTGATCAATCATTACTATTTGGGCAATTAATTCTTTTGATCCTAATAGGCATTCCAGTACCAGAGGTTAGACTTTCTTATTCAATAAATCCTACTTTTATGTGGATTATAGAAAGTGCCATTTTTGCATGGGTTTTAAAATTTTAATCGAGCAAAAGTTGGATCTAAGGGACTAAATACTAAAATATAGCATTACAATTTAAGCAAATAATCCAAATGCTTACAAATTAAAAAAATGCAATTAGAATGGAAAACAAGAAAATTTTATTACAATTTTTCACTACAGAGAAACACGATTTACAAGATCATTGTTACAACAAACATTCATTTAAAAAAGACGATTCAATACAAATTAAAAAAGAAAAAAAAAATCAGATTTTCTATTTTACTCAAGTTTAAAATATTTATTCAAATTTCTGGATTAAAAAATGCACTTAAATTTTATTTTATTTTTTAGTTTTTAATTCATAATTACAATTGAACTCATAATTATATTGCACCTTGAAATAATTTTCTCGAATTTGCTACAAAATGACACTACAAATGGTGAATAATTAGCTGATAATTAAATTCTGCAAATATGAAAGTAACGTAAAGAAAGTGCTTAAATAAACAATAAAGAAAGAAAATTAAGAAAATTCCATCTTAAACATGAAACAAATAGAAGTAAAAATTTAATAAAATTTAGAATAGTTATATAATTAAGTTGTACACTAATGACATAGGAACATTTAAAATCAAACTGGTAACATTCAGACAATTGCTGTTACAGCAATTTTAAATTCATCTTTTCTATAGTAAAATTTCTTTGAGAATAGGAGTATTTTAGCAATTTTATTTTAAAATTTTAAAATTTAATATATTTAAGAAGGAGCATTTAGAAACTGAATATTAAGAGGAATGATTAAACATAAAAGGAATTGGTTTTCCTATAAATCGCATCCATTTGACATTATCTAGAAAAAAAATATTTTATTGACAAAAACTCACGATTAATGCGATTTTCGCTGAAGTGAATTGAGCTATTGTATTGCATTGCATTTTCTTTTGAAGCAGTTTGATCACCATGGTGATCAGACATGGTAATCAAATGATGCTTTATGTCATTCAGGATTCTTGATTGGCTGGCCGGCCGAGCCAATCAATCATCCTCAACCGAAAAGAAAAAAAAGGAATTAGGAAGTAACCGTGTTATTTTTATACAAAATTTTAAAATTGACTTTAAAGAAATGAAAGAAATTGAATTTCATTAAACTTCAGTTTAAAATTGTTAAGATTCTTGGAATTAACTATTAAAATTTATATTATATATGGGATTGGAAGATTTTTTAAATGGATGCAACTATAGACTAACACTTAAAATATTTAGCTTCGTAGAATCTTACTATGGCCTGCGTAAATTCAGTTGTTTAAATTATTACGGAGTATACTTAACATATCTGTAAACTTCCAAGAATGGATAAATACCACAAGATATACATAAAATGCATATTAAAATATCAAAGTGAGACGAGAGATGCATCAAAAATTTTATAATAATGTTTTCCCATTTGTAACTGTAAGCTAAATAATCCGCAATTATCCGCAGCCAATTATCACCGAATGGGAAATGTTCCGCTTTCAAGATATTTTCATGCTAATGCAAACATTACATGTTGGAAGTTCAGAAGAATCTCGAGGAATGATTATCACATTAAATAATTATTTTCCGATTATTTACAGTAGAAATGCACAATATTGTATGTTTGTCACAACTACTATAGGCATTTCTATCCGTGTCGGCTGCTAAACGAACATTTCAGATGAGAAGATTTATTGCCCCATTCATACCAAATGAAGCAAACGGATTTGATAAATACATTAAATATAAAAGCATTCAATGATCAAATGAATTCAATGATTTGAGAGAATTAATATTTCAAATCCAAACTTTAATTATTGCCTAGAAACTTTATTAGTGTCGTGCAAGCCAATTGCTTTCCAGGGCTTCAGTTTCATTCAATTATAAATGTGTTGAATAGTTTGCTACAAAATTCATTCAAGATATTTGGATTTTTTGTTTACATGCTTCCAGCCTTTTTTGTCCGTTTGCAGGTCATTTTTTTGGGGGGGGGGTCTTGAGAACAAGCTGATCAAATAACATTAATATAAAGTCTCTAATATTAGTTTTTACTTAAGTGAATTCTCACTCAAGTTTTTAGTCCACTAAAGTAATTCAAATTTGAGGCCCAAGATCAGCGTCTTAAATCTTTGTGCATTAGTCATTGGCAGTAAAAATTAGAGGAAACATGAGAATGAAGTAACATCCAACAGTTATGGGAAAATACAAGATTCTTTGATTTTAAGAATTCCACTAATTTTCTAAGCATTAAATTATGAAACTTATAAGATATACAATTGAAAATTTCCATTTTTATGTTCTGTCAGAAAAGGTGAAACTGCTACTTCGTTAAAATGTATAGACAAGCATATCAGTTTGCAGATAAGGAATTTTTCAACCAAATGAAAATAAAATTTAGCCAGAAAACTACAGACATTTGAAAACCTCTTAGAAATACATTGTGGCGTTCAGTTTAAGAGAATCTGAGCAATTTATTAACTGCTGTCGAAAGAGTTTGACAGCTCAATATATGACAATATCAGAGTTTACATTACATACTAAATTATTTGGAGCAACATTTTTTCAGTAAGATTGCAAACAAGTGCCTTTTTGTTAACATTGAAGTTCGCCAAACTTCATTACAATGTCGATCAGTTCATTTTACCAAGAGCTCATAACCCATTGATTTAAACAAAATAAATTCTAAAATTGTTATTTCGCGGAATCCTGCTCATCAAAATAGGGTTATAATCTATGACATACGAGCTATTTGAAATGTGAAAAATTATCAAGTCATAAAATTCAATGATTCTTAAATACATGTAAATAAACAAATTTCAAGTTTAAGACCTTTAAAAACCAATAACTTAATATATGAAGGAAACATTTGCTGCATACGAATATCCAAGAAAAATCCAAAAGAAAACTGCTGACCGTATTTGGCACGTCCTTTGCTTCATATTATCTTGTAAAAGCATAGAATTCGTGAAAAAACTTGATGAAATAAGCAGGAAATATTCTCAGCAAGATCTTCTGTCTAAATAAATTATTCTTGAACCAGGTCTGAAAAAGAAAATTTAATTTATTCAGGAATCTTTCAGCATAAGCACACTCAAAAACTATTGTTTATTCAATACTTTTCAATAATCTACATCAGCAAGTTCTCAAACAGATTTAAAAATAGAATCTTATTGTGATATTTTACCACCGATGTCGGGAAAGTTTTTTTCATTTATGTAGAAAATTTGATTAACTAGAAAAAAACTCCGAAATGTTTTCTAAATTAAAATTATCCAATTGTAATAAAGGAATAAGTATTAAGATAAGAGTTCTCCCTCATTGTTTCCACTTGAAGCATTTTATGATACTATGCACTGGTATGTTATAAAAGAAACCTGGCGGAACATCCAAGTAATCATAAAACTAATGATTACATTTATTGTAAAAATAGTTATCTTCATCAAATGACTACAGCTAAAAGAAGATTCTCATACATGACAACTGCTTTACAAGTTATGAATTTGAGTGAAAGTAGATGTAAATACAATAGAGAATGTTAATATGTAAATAATACGAATATGCTGAGATAAAGAATATGTAAATTAAATAATTTGAGAATAAGTTTTACAAGAGAATTATCTTAGTTAATAAAAGGCTTCTAGGAAAAGCTGGAAGAAAATTAAGATTTAATTTATAAGATGAAAAAAATAAAACTTCCAACCCTATTTGCTCTCTAATCATCGTTACTTACCCATTTCTAGTTTCAAGGCACAATCACAGCAGCTAAAGGTTTAAATAAAAATTGATTTGCACTGGAAAATGAGCAAAGAAATTAAGTTAGACAAGATAATTTTCAAGTAGTTAATCCTTTAACAAAAGAATCGTACAGAAACGAACAAGGAAAAAGATTAAATGAAAAGACGAAATTCTTAGCTGAAACAAAAACCCAAGATTCATAAGTTTAAGAGACTTACCCTTTTGATTATTCGAGTTTTGCTTTGCATCCGTTAAAAGGAGCCACTATAGAGATGGATATTGAGATCTACGATCAGTAATGGAAATGTAGGGAAGAGAGCGATGCATGGGTTGAGTGTAGCTATGGCAAAATATCTGTTGGCGTAGGCAAAACCAGGACTGGAGAGATCATTCTAAAAAGGGCATGCAGGACAGGAACCGATCTGATGGTAGATGTTGGAGATCTGTGATTGTATGCAAGTAACTGGTTGCAGTAAAAGAATCTTCAAGAAGTCTGCTACAGGAAGAGGATATACGGAATTGAGACGTGCAGCAGGTCTATTCGAGTCGTTATTTATAGTCTCATTTAATATCAGCAGTTCTCGTCACGTTTTCTTAAATTTCCATTTTCCGTGAAGATTTTCAGTCTTGAGCTTTTTAGTCTAATGATGCTTCGAAGATAGAAGATGCTTGTAAAGCTCGTGCCACTAAAATGAGAAGTAATAGATCATTGTATAATCCATGGGATCTCTTTCCGTACAGGTACATCGATCGACGAAATATTTGTACATTCTGAAGATAAAGCCACGAATGGGGGAGAACATCTTTATAAACATTACTCCTCATCAACCGGGTCAATTACTTATTAGTCTGAAACGCTTATTTCAGGAAAGATCGTCATATTGCTATAAACGTTATGAAATTTTTGGAACAACGAAAAATCCGTTATTTAGCAAAGTTCGAGTATCTGTTTTGCAAGATCTGCTTTCTCGCATACCGCCAACCATGCGCTTCACCATGGTGACCAGAACCAAACAAGTTTTATATTATCATAGGCTATGCGAAAACCATACAAATCCCTTGACCGAGCTGCTGTTCAAGACGGCTTTTGAATGTCGTTCTGCTAGCTACCCTATATAAAGATAGAAGAAATGGATCCAGCTGATTAATACCCGAAAATAAAAATGAATTGTTATATTTTCGAAAGATTAAACAGTATAACTTTCTGAATAAAATGTTCGTTTAGCACAATCATAATTCAGTAACTTACCTAGTATTACTCCTACAAAGACTTCGATGTCATTCGCGACGAAATATTCTCTTTGGCTCCAGAACAGTTCATAGAAGATGGAATCAAGAAAATATTCAGTCTGTAGGTACTAACAACTGATTATTAGTTCAATGGCTTTAGTAGGGTGCGACTGGAAACCATTACTGATGCGCTATTTTTAACTTCAAAAGTCGCCGGTAGTAACAGTCATATCACGGCTCTGTCATCAACTGCTTGTGAATTCATGCCCTTGATTTCATAATTTACTTGAAGGAAAAATTGCAGAATCCTCGTATCTCAAATTGCAAATATGTTAATATCAATGTGTTAGAGACATTTTTCAGAATATGGACTGCAAATTACAATACAATACGTACGTATGGATTAATTCCAGAAATGTGGGATGATACGCGTCTTTGAAATGGCAAATATGATGAAACGAATAAATCTTCAAAATAAGGCAAGTAACAAATGTTTTCTTACAACAGTTAAAAATCGACATTTCGACAACGTTTTTTTATTATAAAATATCCAAGTGAATCGAAAGG
The DNA here is from genome assembly GCA_026543865.1 of Argiope aurantia. Classification (NCBI taxonomy): domain Eukaryota; kingdom Metazoa; phylum Arthropoda; class Arachnida; order Araneae; family Araneidae; genus Argiope; species Argiope aurantia. The sequence continues at coordinate 672,576 of JAPMOR010095296.1, read as the reverse complement.
AATTTAATTGTAAGTTTTTAAAAATTTAATACTTCGTTGTTTTGATATCAATTCTTGCACAAGTCGCTTCTAAACAGTTCGAAGTCGAGATTTAGCTGTTCGTTTTCATTGGTAGATCTACATAAATTTTCAGCCTAGAATTTGGTAATAAAAATTTCTAGAAAGTTGAAAGCTAAATCCTTTTCGGTTCTTTTCATCAATCGATTTAAACCAAATTTTGTCACATTTCAAATACTTAATTTGTTTGAACTTGAGATTTCAAGAGTGTTAATGAATAGGAAGCATAGAAAAGTCTTCCAGTTCTAGAAGAGAATACCAGTACCTTCATAAAATTTGCAATGAATTTAGAATGGGTGCGTTAATTATTCAATATATATCCTCGCTTGGTTGAAAAAAGATTTCATCAACACTTCAATTAAGAACATTTTTAGATTGACAGAGGCACGCCTTATGTAATGTCGGTATAGCAGATGATGTGGCACATTCATCCTTGACTACCTTAAGAGCAGAAGAGATGCCATTTATGTATTTCTCCTTGAATCCTGATTAGGGTATTTATTTTAAATGCAATGTCAGTTACATGAAGCAATGCGGTTTTGGAAACTAATTTCCAGTAACATCTTTTAGGCAGCTTTAGGATACAATAAGAACTCTCATACCTTCTATGTCTTCAATTTTAATGAAAGGTGATTCACATGCTTGGAGATTTCAAGTCAGTTAAATACACAAGATTTAGATCCCCCCCCCCCCATCCACTTTTTGACGATGGCTTAGGGAGCATTCCTAGTAACCTCGCCTCATTCACATGACATTTCAAAATTTGACTACCTCGCTTAAACACCATTCAGAGATGTTTCTGTGGAATATTCGGAGTTGCTTTCTTATTGGCTCATAATTCAATGCAGAATAACGAGATCATAATACATTCTAAGCACTTTCGAATCGTCGAAAGCATCTTGTACTGTATGCGAAATGGTTATATGGCATCTCCACAATGATAAAAATATTATGGGTAATGAGGGTAAATGACTAAATGGTAAAAATATTATCAGTGGAAAAGTGAATTTAGCTGCCGATGATGAAAAATTGAATATTTTCTACAGTCTAAAGAAACAATTAGAGATTTTCTAAAAATGTAAAATTACTATTAAAAATTGAATCATTTTATTTCTGCCATTAGAAACTAACTTCTCTATTTCAGATATTGATTACCATGTAAATCGTTCATTCAATATTTTGTCCAAAAACGTTTCTATCGATCCAATATAATTTAATCTCGGGATATTTCTAATACAACTCGAATGCATGCTGATGAATATTCTTTGTTTAGTTCCTTTTAACTTGCATTTAAAGCTTTAAACCAAATTGAAATTATTTTAGCATGTATAAGAGTTTCAAGGATAGATCTCTTGTAAGGAGCAATTATTTATAAATTAAGGTGCAGAAGTTGGTTTCAGTAATTCAAATCCCCGATGAATCATTTTAATCGAAGTAATTATCAAGCATTTCATTACATAAAAATATTCATTTCATGTTTAATTGACATTCACGATGTCAATCAAAATGTATTTAAGAGTCCTTCAAACGTGGGATGGTTAATAAATTAAAATTAAAATAAAGGGCATCCAAAATTCAACTAATTTTTTTTAAAGTGGTGAAAAACTACAAAACCCTCCTAAAAGAATGGATTATTAATATTCGATTCAAAATATTCTGAATTCAGGGTATGATAAAGAAGTCGAATTTGAGACGAAATGAAGAAAAAAAGTGATTTTAAATCTTGATGTACAATAGTATCATCTACCACCATCATCTAATGATTTGCCTGCAAGGGAATACAATAATAAATTTGAACCTTTCCTCTTAATTCGACGATTAACAAATTTACCACTGAAATTTTGCAGTCAAGTGTCGCGTATTTCGTAAAAAATGCGAAACTTAATCTATAATGCAAGACAATTAGGTTTAAGAATCCCGATTGCGCAAGATTGTAACTTTTTTTTTTTAGATTAATAATGCAAGAATAAAATACGACTTGAAATGGACTTGCATCGATTGGAGAATTTTTTTACGATTGTATTTAAACGCATTTTGAAGTTAATCTTATCTTTCTCAAAAGCTGCGCCTGTATGGCATAGAGGCAAACTAAATAAATCTCAAAATTACAAAATATAACCAGGGTGGGAAAACGGCAAATTTTGCGTTACCCAACTCGATTCCGAATGGAACTACGCACCAAATGTTGTGTATTATGTCAGTTATCTAATAATTGGCCTTGTATGATCTTTACCTGGAGATCAGAAAAAATTTAATTCCGAAAAAAATTTCAAAATTGGAATTGGATTAAAATTTTAACATATATTTAAATCTCAAAATATATTTTTTACTCCTAAAGTGACACTTACCACTATTCCTATTTGTGGAAGAGAACACATTTTTACTACAATTTTTTTTTAAATTTAACGTATCTAACGGCATACAAGTCCAGACTACAGAGCACCATTTATAAACCTTGATGCAAAGACTGCATTGCAAATATAAAGGATTGAAATTTCTGAAAAGGAGGCTTACCTTGTTGGATGGGAATATCCGAAAATGAGAAGATTACATTACGACAGTATAAAAAATTTTTTTTCCAATGGAAGTTATACCAGGCATATGAAAGTTTACAATCTGCTTTGTCAAATAAGTTTGCACTTTATAAATTTCCAAATGGCTTGCATCTTAGAGACAGAGGTTATATTCGGTAATTTGTGAAATATTCATTATAAACATTCTTTGAAAATGGTAATCCTTTTTCGAAAATTTTTATTTGCGAAAACTGAATTTGTTTGTAGAATATTAAAATATATATCTGGTTGATTCTGGTGTCACTTCTTTCCGATATGAAGACATTTCACCCTTTAAAATACTTTTAAATCATAAAAAACAAAGACTGTATGCTACTTTTGAATGGCTCTACATGGGGAGAAAACTGCCAAAATTTTGGAAGTGAGCGAAAAGTAAATATTAGGAACTATAATAGGTCTGGAAAGACGAGAGAACGAGTCGTCGGATAAAGTTTCATGAGTAAAAAATGATTTCGTACTCTAACTTTATGAAATTTAATTTCAATTTACAAATGTATTCTTCAAATTTACGATCACAGCCGCAAAATTATAATATTTAGTAAAGCGACATTTACGAGGTAAAATGCATGGATTAAATATCCAGGAGAATGAAAATAACTACATCTAAATTCAGCATTCATCTTCACATTTAATGATCAAATACACTGTTCTGCGTTTATTAGAACAGCATTCCAAGATTCTTTTAATCTACGTAAACTGTAAAAATCGTTAAAATTATAAATTGATATTCCTAATGAAGTATTTAGAAATCTGAATGTCTAGACACTGTTTTCAGAACCAAGATTTACTTTTCAAAATATACTCTATTACAATTTAACATTTATCTTTCACCAGTTAAACAGTTTTTCCCTGTTTAGAAGTTATATAGCATTCCTGCACATGAACCAAAACTATGAAAAAAGATTTCAATTTGTAGCAATATATTTTTAGAAATAAAACTAGATTATTAAACTTAGAAATTCCCTTTCAACGACATAAAAACCATCGTTTGGATAGATGAAACATCCCAATTAAAAAGAAAAGATTTTTTTTAAGGAGGAAAAAATTGGTTACATAAAGTTCTGATCCACATCAAACTCCGCCATCGAAAATTATGCTTGCAAAATAGCGACTCTCTCCCTAGTGTGGGTGAGATTTTAAAAATTTAAAGTTTCATTATATAGTTATAAAATTTAAATTAAGTTTAAAATTTCATTATAAAATTTTAAAATTTCCTTTATTTACTTTTAAACATGCATTATCGACATTTCATATCACTCATTGCCTTACAATGAAGAGTCACCATTCATGTCTCACGAATAGACACATGTTTCAGCCAAATTCTCTCGCATCCACACATTTCCCACTCCATCCATCGCCCACAAATTCTCTCGCATCCACACATTTCCCGCTCCATCCACCACCCACAAATTCTCTCGCATCCAAGTATTTCCCGCTCCATCCACCGCCCACAAATTCTCTCGCATCCAAGTATTTCCCGCTCCATCCACCGTCC
>JAPMOR010095296.1:559046-655411 GCA_026543865.1 Argiope aurantia | reverse complement strand
TGATCTTCCTGAAGTAGGCGTGACCTTCTATTGCTCGCAAAAGTTGGCCTCGTGTGAATCCTGCTTTAGAACTAAACAATTTTTTTGGCGCAGTATGATCAATTATTGGCCCTTGCGCAATAGATTCCAAATTCAGAGAAAGAATTTCACCAATGATATAACTCATGGTGGCATTGGAAATCTCATCTGCTATTGCAAATAAATAGGAAACATTATCTAACCACATTTCGAAATTCCGTTTTTACTCTTTACAGAATTCTTTGTTTAGTTTTGAAAAATTAAATTATTGAATTAAGATTTTTTCAAGAATCCCACACTGTTGTGAACGCAATGAAAAATGAAAACAGAATTCATTTTTCAATAAATAAGTAATCCAGTAGAAGATTTAAAATACGAATAACAGATTCGTGGCGTAAACGAACATTCAAGAAACATATGCATCCAGCTGGAATAAGAAATTATTGATTTTTGTAAGAATTAAAATTATAATATTGAGTTTTGAGCCCTGAAGTTTTTTCCAATACCTGTATTAAACATTTTAAAAGTTTGATTCACTAAGATGCTTGATTACTAACAATGTTGAAGATGTGTGCTTTAATACGAAGGACTAGAGAAATCTGAATGATTTATTTTTCAAATCCGTTTGAAGATCTGCTTCATTTTTATTCGTTCTCAATTCTGAACTGCTTGCAACTCTCCTATGATTTAAGAGTACCGCTTTTGGAAGTTTTAGAAGGCATTCCTACATATTTCTAGTTCCATGCCTATATTCTAGAATCTTTATGGTAAGTAATTAGAAATTAATTGCGCAATTTAGCATTTCTGTTTATTTATTATATTATGATAGGATATTGTGCGAATAGAATTTTGTTTTGATTCCTTTATGCAGTACGCTTCTGTACTTTTTGTTAATATTTAGCCAAGAAAATATTAAATAATAATAATAATAATAATTTTTTTTTAAATATTAAAGAAAATTTGATTAAAAATTCTCCAAGTATGCTATACAATCACCAAAAACTTAAAAGAGTTTCAAATTAGGAATAGATCATATCAATATATTGAAGCTTATTTTTTATATTTACTCATTAATTGATGCAACCGATGCTAATAAGGATGAAAATATTTTTTATATATTTTGTATTAATATAATATTAAGCATGCTATTTTTGACGAAACATTTACTTATACTTTTCTTAATTTCTTCCTCATCATTAAGCAAAAATCTAAGTACTTAAAACATGGCAAACGCCACAATTATCACATTAGATTAGCTGTTGTTGAGTATGTCACATATGCATCGTTTGAAAGAAAGTAAAAATATGTTAAATGATAGTACGTAGTCAAATAATAGTTTGAAAAATAAAATTTTCCGAAAATGATTGTCTGTCTGTGATAAGGATAACTCAAAAACGCTTTGAGCTAGACGAATGAAATTTGGTATATGGTCTTTATACCAAATTCTACAAAATTACCAAAATCAGTTCGGTTGTTCAAATAAAAGTTAACATAACTATAAAACGAAGAAAGCTAGATAAAATTCGGTACACAGATTTAACATCTTTCTTGTGGACATGCATCAAATTTGGTGTCAAATCCAAAAAGGCGTTGAAAGGAAGTGTCCAACAAGGAGTCTGACAATCCTTATTTTCAGAAGAACGACACGCGATCAATCAAAAATGCACAGTGCTTTATATTTATTAAATCTGGTATGTGATTTTGTGACTACAATTGTGATTCTGTGTGAAATTTTGGTTCCAACTGGTCGGGAAGAAAACGTGTCTAAAATACAAAGTCGTCTTCATTAGAGAATAAGATTTTAATCGAGAACATTCGAGTTTATTTTCCCTCCTTTTTCTTATTGCAGTTGGGAGAGTTTGAATAAGAGTTTACCTCTGAAACCGTGAGGGGAAAGATAGATAATATTGCTCTGCAAAAATATATATAAAGCCGGAGAAAAATTTCATTAAAAGAATGCTCTGAAATTAAAACAATTTAATTTGTATAAGTTTGAATTTATCCCTTATTAACCTTTTTAGTTTATAAAAAATATTGGTTTTTATAATCATATAAAAATATTAGCCACTCTTTTTAATACTGTAGCATACCTTGCATCATTGTTGCGCTTTTTCATGACTCATATTCTTATGCTTTTAGACATTTGGATCTTGTAAACATTCCATGTTTCAGTTTTATTATAAATTGATTCAAATATTTTAATTCCATTAATATGGTGCAGCTTAACCAAGGATGACTTTTGTGGCATAAAAAACAAACGACTTTATTCCTTATAGATCTCTAGTGCAGAATTTGCTTGAGAGCAATAATCTAATGGTCTAAATGTTTATCCTGTGCCAGGATAAACATTACAGGAACAAACAGGAAAAAGATGCATTAATAGCATGTTTCGTTTATTTAAATATCATAAACATTTCGGTTTTTTATGGGCTGTTTCATAAGATGAAAAACTTGAATTAAAGAACGTTCGGAGACGTTTTAAAAGTATTTATGAAATTAAATATAAATTATTGAATAAAAATGTATTTATAATGCACCTCAATCTGTTAACAAAAAAAAAATATTTCAAACTAGCCACATTTGGTAACCAGGCTATCTGTTCAGATTAATAATCACTGCGATTTCCAATAAAATACTGTGTAATTTGGCCTTTTAAGAGCATCTGAAGCAAAATATTGTTAAACTTCAAATTTTGTTAATCATAAAACTGTAATTGTATTATGTATTTGTCTAGTTTTCTGTCAGATCTCACAAAATTTGAGCATAAAAAGTGAAGCAGAAATTATTAAATTTTAATTAATACATTTAGGCTGAAGTCAAGCATATTTTTAAAAAATGATTACAGAAGCTGAAACGTTCAGCGTTGAACATTTATATAGGTTGCATAAATTGTGAAAATAATATGCTGTAATGTCACAAAAAATTGTTCGCCAAAATTCTCTTTCATCCATCACACATTTTAGTTTTATTGTGGAAAGAATTTAAATTATGTAAATAATTTATTTTGTTTCAGCTAATAAATGTACTTCTAAAACAAACTATGAAGTCTAAATTTTAGGCAGTCGTTTGATTCTAAGAAGTTATCTACTGTGAAATATTCTTGATACTCCAACTTTTAAATCAGAGTTTCTATCTAATGCGACCAAATCTGGCCGATTCATACATTTTGAATATCATTATTTCAGAACAATCATCAATTTTCTAAATTTAAGCTAATCAGCTGTGGAGAAACTCCGGACATTGATAGGTATATTTTATTGGTACGCTTAGTTATTCTCAAGTACATTTTGTCAAAAACTGGCTTATAGGACCGGAATCTCTATACAAATTTAAGATTCTATACTTCAACAGTACATATATTGACTCGAACTACATAAAATATTATTATTAAATTCATTTGGATTATTTTTCTTATTAGATGTATATGCCTATTATTAACGATTTAAAAAAATAATTGTTGAGTCCGATCAAAGGGAATGTCATTTATATATTAAAATATGTTTCTTCAAATAGTACAGAATTAGAAAAATAATAATGTAAATACTTAAAAAAATAATTAGAAGTTTTTTTTGTTGTTGTTGTCCTTATTTTCCTAGAAAATACAATTTCTTTCAGAAATTTTCTCGAAATTATACTTTTATAAACTTAATTTACATTGAGAATAAATATAATCTTTTAAGATAAGTGACTATATTGAAAGGTCGATTTATTTTCAGAAATATCATAAAGAAAGGATTTTTTTCCCATAAAGATCATATTTAAGAGGTAGAAATACCTCCTAAATTAAAATATAACGAATATTCATTTCTTCCTTTTTGTATAATCTTTTCTCATTGTGATCAGCAGCTTCTAAGCTAGAAAATACAGTCTGTTCTTTTAGAAAACATAAAAACCATTTCAGTATGCGGTAAAAAAATTGAAAATTCCAAGTTCTTTATCAGTCAAACCCAATATTTAAAAATTGGACAGAAGTACGGCTTATTTTTTCTTTTAGTTGTGGAGCTAGGTAATATATTCTTAAGCTATATTCAACATTATGAACAAATCATTTGATAAATTTCTGAATTAGATTTTTGTATTATACTTTCTTACTAAAAACACTTTTGGTATTTTACTGTGTACTTTCGTTTTATAAATATTTCTTTGACTTTTTCATTGAAAACTAACCATTTTACAGCTTTTTTTATCATCTCAAATGTAATCCTATGATTAATTTGATCTTCGATAAATACATCGATAAACGTTAATCTTTGTTTCATGCAAACATGGGCTCATGGAAGTAAACTTTTTATTTACGTGTATACGTATGAATATTGCTGGAAAATAAGCTTAAAATATTTTATTTTTAAGAAAATGGGGAAAAAAATTATTTAACAATACTGAAATAATATTTTTGGATTTCAAGATGATGTAAAAATAATTTTGTGCGGTAATTTTTTCGAAATCTACAATCGAATAACACCAAAATTTCACTTAATTTTTAATTAATATATACAATGGATTGCTAAGATTTTTTTAGAGGGATTTCTGTTAAAAATTTATAAATTGCTAAACAATTTTATCCAAATTCAGTCTCGTCTTTTATTCTGAATAGGTGGCGCCATCTAACGACATAATTGAAACTTAAAATTCAACTAAGATAAGAAACAACAATTCAACTGCTTTCTATATGCGAAAAGATGAGCTATCACTTTTTAAGGAAATACGTTAAAATTGGTTTGTTCTAAATCTTAATTTATATATATAATACAGTTTCTTTTCTCAAATTTTAACGCTGATGAATTACTCTTACGCTGATGAAATTTTAAGATTTCATTGTATTTAAAACTATTAATAAATGTAAGTAATCTAGTGTAATAAATTATTTACATTTTTAGTTATTATCTTTACTATAATCATTAAAATTAAATTATGATTTGTCAATCTAAGAAAAAATTGATTTATTTCTGCGCTAATCATGGTTATGATTAAAAATCATTTTAAAAATACATTATGTCAATATTACAGCGTTATGGAAAAGTTGAAAAAGGGGGTTTGCGTATATTATCCAAACCATTTTAAACTAATTACATTAATGAATTTACAAATTTATTTCATTCGATATTATAAATATGAGTTTTTCTTTATTATAAATCTCTATAGTTTATGCGTAATCCGGAAGAAGTGTCACAACATGCGAGCAAACAGGTGGATTGTTTTATAACATTATAAAAACATCAATTTTAAATAAAGGAAATTTTTTATTAAAAACGTAAATTATTTATATGCAATAGAATTGTAATTTCTTTCATGTACTATAAATTTAGCTTTAGGATAATTTTGGTATTAAAGTAATAAAAGATCATTTCTACAAATTCTCACGATAATGCAGGCATCGCTGTTTAAAAATTTAATATGAATCTTTAGCATTAGTTCTATTGAGTTTCCACAAACCCAAATTTTTATGTGCAAGAATTATATTTATTCTAAGATGTGACAAGTCTTACTTTCGAAAGAGGGCGGGGTATTAAAACTGCCGATTCAAATGATGAACTTTACCACTTTAAAAAACAAATATTTTTGATGATGCCTAGTATACATATGTGATAATACAGGGAAGTAATTGTCACTTCCGTTTAACTTTGCTTTCAGTTGAAATTTGTAAAACTGTTTGCACCGAAACTTATTGCTGAAACGTATACATTCATAAAGCTAGCAAAATTACACTTAGCATCAATTATATTTAGCAAAATTTGAAAAAAAATGAGTGAACTTTGAAACGAAAAATTAAAAATGCAAAACTGTAGCGAAATCCACAAATAAAATGAATACTGAAAACTCCGAACGAGATAAATTTATTTTTATGAATTTACTTCATTTTTAACCATCTTTAAAGCCCATTTGGTTTGGCTGGATTAATATTTGCTTAAAATTTAAATCAAATATTTTGTGCACCTTCTTAATGGCTTCTTCAGTAAAATATTTTTCAACAAATTTTGCTAGAAATATATTTAAAAAAAAATATAATGTGATCATTGTGCGGTGCATTTACATAATTTTGTCCCTATCTTAATTGTAATATATATAATTGTCTTAACCCTCTCTTTTCTCGAGTTACATTGCGGAAAAGAAAGTTATTATTTTAAAAACTAATTATCATTTCATATTTACATGCCTTTGAAATTAAATTTTAATTGTAAATGAACAAAATGTCAGTTTTTGTTAAAAACATACTTTATACTGAAAACTATTCAACGTAAAGAAATAATCTGAATTTTCATATCTTGATCATCAACAATAGAAAGGAAGTCGGGATGAAATATTAGCAGCGACGATGAAAACGGCTTAAGTTTCATTGACAATACAATGAAATATATTATTGTAAAATACACTTAAAACATATTTTTATGAATTGATTTAGTATGATTGAAACAATTTTTTGAACTTTAACTTGATGTAAAAATCTTGTTAATGGTGTTATATTTTCGGAATTTATCGTTGAAAATTGATAAGATTTCAATTTGTGTCTTTGTATAATAAACCAAAATTCTACTGAATTTTTTTAAAAAATCACTCTAAGTGCATATTCTTATCCTCTGAAGTATATATGCGTCACTTTCAGTAGTTTTGGGTCAAATAATCTAGTCGGCACAGTGTCAACACAAACACACCCACAAATTCATCTTTATTATTAACAGAAAATTGCTTTATTATTAGTAGAGAATTTGAGCATAGGAGAAAAGCAAATTGCATGGAAAGAAAACTAATATCACTGAAAAGTTTATATTTTTAATTTTAAAGTGGTATGAAAATAATTTTTATGTTATCACTATTAGCACAAACTATTGTGTGATGTCTCCACAATGTTGTTCAATAGTTTGAATGCCGGACAATATCGTAAAAATGTCGTAATAATTTTGATAAGCATTTTCTACCAATAGGGAAAAAAATTTCTGAAGTTATGAACGTAAAATATTAAAATTATGATTAATTTATAAGTAAAAATTTAATTAATATTTTAAAAACCTCATTCTTAATGAGTACCCATTACTCAAGAAGTAACTACATGTCCAATTTGGTAGCTCTTATACTAACGATTTGCTTAAGTTTATCTATCATGCCAATTGCTATGTGCAGGTACATGTCAGCTTATAAACATTATCACGTTAAATGTTTTAACATTAAATAATTCTTTATCGTTTATCACGTTAAATAAATTTTTAAAACCTTAATTCTGTTTTATTTTAATTCAGGTTATTGTTTTATAACTTAGAGAAACGTCAAGCTTATCATGATGTCTTTAAAGAAAAGATCAGTAGTAATATACCAATTGGTCACCTTTCATTCCAAGATTTTGGTGATAGCAAAATGAGGCGAACAGTTTAAGATAGAATATAATGTAATTTAAAATCTTGAATACCGAAGAACTGGTAATACAGATGCGCTCAAGAATTTTCTACAATCAATCGTAAAAGACAATCTCTCTATAGTTAATATCTAAACGAAGTATTTTTGCTTGAGATTTAACTTAAGAAATGCTATGAATTTATATACTAAAATCATTAAATATTGTCCGGAAGTTTTAATTTTGAGAATCTCGAGCATCTTCTTTCTAATCAGGAATCCTTTGTAATTAAAAGGTGTTCAAGAACTTTTGCAATCCGTCAAAAATTCCCATATAATTAGTATCCAAATGAAATATTGTTCCTGTGTCTACATTTAAGAAATGCTATGAATTTATATACTAGAATTATTAAATGCTATTCGGAAGCTCAAATTTTGAGAAAATAAAAATACAAAATTCCATTTATGCATGGCAAACAAATACTTCTACTTTTAAATCTAAATCTAATCCTTCTTCCAATTTTGTATTATTTTAAAGCCTATTCTTACCCGCATTTCCATTTATTTTGGTATTCCGAGGCCTAAAATAAAGAAACTCTCCGAAGACTTTTGCTGAAATGTATTTGTTTGTAAAACGATTTCTGTTTTCTGGTTTTCCAGAGGAAAAAAAATATTGGAAGCACTTATTGATTTCCAAGTCATCTTTTGAGAAAAGAAGAGGAATTCTTTGCATAATGCTTCCAAATCCATCCCTTACCTGTCTCTTTTCCTTTCAATTTTATGCATTTATTCCGAATTTTACATGTTTTCGCTATGACAGCGGATTGAAATATTCCTCTTCATTTTTTAGGTTTTACAGAAATACTCTTTCACTAAAAAATAAGTACCAAATCGAATATTATTCTATCTATTTTGACGTTGGAAAATTTACATTTTAAAACATAGTTAAGAAAAGTAATAATTGAATGAACTTTACCATAAATGAATACTTAATTCATTTAAGTGGACAGATGAATTGAGCAATTGCGAAAGTAATAACGTGGAAGTTCCAAGTATAATGGATTATTTCGGTGCTTAGAAGAGCATTTATTGAATCATTTCTTTAAGGTCAATATAGATTTTAATTGATTTTTATTTTATGTCCGTATGTGTCTGTATCATTATATGATTGGTTTCGCTGATAAATTGGATTTATCTGCCTTACTTTTACCAATCACGTAAATATTATTCTGTTGTCAACTCGTTGAATGCTTTGCGAAGTGATGAGTTTGTGAAAAATGGCGGGTGACAAGAACGTATAACCTCACAGATGGTCTGAAACTCCTCAGGTCAAGTTCCGATCGCTTGAAACGGAACTAAAACTTCTATTCCACTTCCATATCAAAATCCTCGTATTAAGAGGATATTGTTACGAATCTGTAATATTGCTTTCCAGCACGGTTAGTTCCAGTGTTGGAAACTCGATTGGATTCCGATCGGATGCCGGATCAATGACCCCTGGGCTTGGCGACAAACTTTGTGATGAATTTGGCGACTTTGACGACAAAATAGATTATACTAGAATCTTCAAGAATGTTGGCGATGGAGCCAATATGCTTTATTGTTCCAGAACCTTCTCTGCCTTGCTCCGGAAACTATAAAAGATCGGCAGTCCGAGCCGGAGGCAACCGTATAGTGGGAGTCGAGAATTTAGTCGCATAGCGATTTAACGGACAATTAGTTGGATCAGTCCAGCAAAGCGCAAGCGTTGATAAGGAGCTCAAGCAATTGGTGAATTGGGCTGTGTGCTGAATCCTGGAGTTTATTATAGAAGCAACATCAAGTCGTGTGAGGAGTAGTCATGCAGTTGTATTCAGCTAAATTAGTGTCTGCAGTTGTATACAGCTAAAGTGAGGAGACAGCGGAGAATTGCAGGCGTTTAGAGGGACCTTAAAGGAAAGTCCCCATCTCCTACTGAATTCTGTCTGGCAGCTTTCTGTGCTATGGTTGTTGTTAGTACCAATTATTACTTGTAGGCTACTGTTTGGACATAATGGAGGAAGTTCCTTAAAAATATAATAATTTTCTCATAACTTTAATTTAAAGACTAAAAATGTGGTTTCTTTTTTATTTCACTTGAAAAATTCACTAAATAGGAATGCACTCATAACTAACAGCACGGTGTTTCTTAAAATTCATACTTGAAATTTCATAAATGGTAACTTAAGTTCTAAGAATCTAAGAACTATTAGAATTCTTTCAATCACCAGTAATGATGAAAGCGAATAGAAAGCTTTCGGCACTCTATAAAGAAAACGAAAGCTTTTGGCATTCTTTAAAGAAGGACATTAGAACTAAAGCTAAGAAATTTATTAAAGACATGTTTTAAACGGGAGAAATGTACGCCTTGAAACGATTTTTTGAATTAAAATGCTACATAATTCAATGAAGTAGATCTATCCAAAAGTGTCTAGTATTTAAATCTACATTAAGAATTAGAAAGTGACGTTGCAGCATCGGGTGAAACAAATTTCAATATGCTTGAAGTGGGGAGTTTTGACATTTACATGAAATAACCTGACATGTAGTTTGACTTCATTAATGATATTTATAAACATAAGCAAATATAATTTCTTGGCTTGTTAAAAACTCTGAAACTCAAAGACATGTACAATACCAGAAGAGCAAAAGACTGATTATTCTCAACGATCTGTTTTCTTAAATTGACTCAACTCTTTCGATCGCTGAACCGCTGACCATGGCATGGAAAGACGTGAAAAGCTGAATATTCGATGAGTCATTCCCTTGTTAAATAAACTGGCTGAATTTTTTCATATCTTCTGCCTTTCCTTTATAGTACATTACCTTCTAAATTGATTTAGATGAATTATTTGATTTCCGTGTTAAACCCTTTATTATTCTTTTAATCTTACTTTGTTTCGCAGATTGTTATTTGTCAGTGTTGGAAGGCTGAGGGTGGAGAGAATCAGAAATCCCTTTTTCTTCCTTAATATAAGGGTATTATAACGTCTTTAATGTCCAGCATAATTTGATATTTAACATTATTGGGCCGCTGTGGCCTGGTGGCAAGGTCTCGTCTTCAGAACCGGAGGGCTTCAGGTTCAAGACCAGGTTCCAGCGAAGAATAACCGTGTAAGCGAGTCTAGTGCAGTTTAAATCCGTCAGGGTCAAACGGCCTCCCGCTGGTGTGCTGTGGAAGTTTGGAGAGGGGGTGCCAGCTCAAGTGTCGTCCTCTTCATTTGACCGCAATTCAAAATTGCGAGGTTCGTTCCAAAATAGCAATAGTGTTGCTTTAAAATGGGATATAATTAACTTAATTTAAAATTATTTTGCTAAGGGAACCATTATTATCAAAACTCCATACGAGATTTAATCCCTTCTCTATCTCTATTAATTTTTAGATTTTTTTGAAATTCTGTTGGTAGTTAAAATTAAAGATTAATTTCAAAAGTAAGTAACGATAAAAAATTATGATGCCTTCATTTTTAAAGATAGGTGTTCTGCCTTTAAAAATCTAATCTGATATTATATATATATTCCTTTAAAAATCTAACTGTATAAAAAAGTATAATATTCTTTTAGCTTCGAGTATAGCTCTTCTATTATTGTATGATGAAATATTTTATTGAACGCAATGATCGCCAAAGAATTTTATAAAAATTAATTGAAAAATAATAAATAGTCTTCAGGTTTATTTTCAGAAAATATATAAACATAATTAGCATTTTATTAGTTTGGTGCATTTTTTTAAAATGTGTAACTGGTTTTTTTTTATGCACATTCACAACTTTTAATCTCTGTGCTAATTAAAAAATTTCATTGAACGCTCCAAACGGGTCACTTTGCAGGTGATGCACTTAACGTGAATTCTGGCTTTCAAGTCAACCACATATCTGTGTATCATCAATTACATGTAAATATTCATCGCACATAATTTTATCTTGCAGTGCATAAACTATTTTTCACAACATAGTATGTTAAAATGGAATTTGATAATGGAGTTCGAAGAAAATTTTGTTCCCCAATTAGAAAAGGAATCGCATCGGAAAAATTAGAAAGCAAACATTATCTACAGAGAATAATAATTCAGTGACATATACAGTTACCAGAAAAAGTCAACGTTTGTTATCCGAGATTGAAAGTGATACGGAAGTTTCAAAAACATCGACATTGGATAACATTACAAAATCAGAAAAATGGTGAAACCTGAAAGTCATCGGCAAAGAATGATTATCTTTATTGAAATGTCGGATGTGAAACTGTATAAATTCAAAACCTGAAGTTTCGAATGTATTGTTTGTATAGGACGGACTTTTTTAAGGATTTCTTTTCAAAAGAATGTACACATAAATAACTTCTTGAACAAGTAATAATTATAAATGAAGTTTTCTCTTGTGCAGTTAAGAAAAGCAGTCGTCGTGTACTTGTATAATGATATAATTAAAATACGAACTATTTATACTTCACGACTGAGACGAATGAAACAAGAACTCGAACGCAAGGCAGTTTAATTAGTTGAGTAATATTAATGTTCTGTTTTAAACCAATACTAGGAATATTTTGGAACGGACCTCGTAATTTTGAAACGCAGTCACATGACGAGGACGAGACCTGAGTTGTTGTTGCCTCTCCAAACTTCCCCGCACCATTAGCAGAAGGACGTTTGGCCCCGGAGGATTTAACGTGCACCAGATCCGCTTGCACGACGGTTCTTCGGTGGAATTTGATCTCGAACCTGAAACCCTCCGAAACCGAAACCAGACCACCGCGGCCGAACGCAAAGCAGGAGCAATCAGGATGACAAGAAAATAGTCACGGTTGTTATAAAGATAACGCTGCGGATCATGACAAAGTTTACGAAATTAAACCAAAAATGGGGCAAAGTATTGCCCTCGACATGCCTCTCTGCCGTTCTATAAGTATGTTCACTATGTTGATATAATTTTTATTTTCGTATCAATAAAATCAGCAATGTACCAAATGTTATTTTTTGCACATATTCTTACACGAATGAGCGTAGGTTATGTTTTTTCAGTAGTCAGAGCTTTACTGCTTCAAATAATATTCTCAGGCCGAATGGCAGCATTATATAAAGGGGCCTTAATGTTGATGATGTGGCTCCTCCCACTGCGGGCCCACCTGCTAGCTCTTACTCCACAGAGCCCCAGGCCATGCCCGAATATGACCTTTTAATCCCGATCGTGACTTTTCGTGGACCATATAAGTCTGAGAAACAAGAGCTGGACCTGGGCAATGTTGAAAGAGCTACCGCCCAGTAACGGAGTTTACTACGCTGTGGATATTATTTTAAAGTCAAATAAAGACTCTCCAAAAGAGGTCTTCCTCGGACATCTCGCAACGGTTATTGAGAGCGCCGTGCGAGAAGTAACATCGTCCGAGGCGCAGAAGCGAAAAAGGAACCTTCGCTCTGCTATCCACAGTAACCAGCTCACCAGGCGTCAAGAGCGAAAACGCAGCTATGCTCTTACCCAGAACCTCTATCGTAAAAATAGAGGCCGTTGTTATAACGCCATCATAAACGAGTCGCTGGGCTCTGAGTTCAAGGTCACTCAGGCCTTTGCTCAAGACTTCTGGGTAAATACAATGACGCCTGGCAAATGTTCCCTACCTGCCCTTCCTGCAAGGCGAACATCTCCCTCCCCTGATGTTAAGGTAGCATCGTTATGGGGCCCGATTCTTTATGAAGAAATTCAGAGAAATATTCCCGCTCTGAATTCGGCTGCAGGACCCGATCGGATGACTCCGGCCCAACTGCGTAAATTGCCTTGGGAATTTCTATGCAAGATCTTAAATTTGTTCCTTTGGTGCCGGAGGGTTCCTGCCTCCCTATTAGCAGCCCGGACTGTTTTTATTCCTAAATGTGTTTCACCCACAAGTCCGGGCGAGCTCAGACCAATTTCGATTGGTAATGTCTTGGTGAGGCTCTTTCATAAAATTTTGGCTAATCGTCTCAGGGCATTAATCAAACTTGACCCTCGCCAAAAGGGATTTGCACCTCTGGATGGTTTGATGGAGAATACTACAGTCCTTGACTTCCTCCTCTCCAAATTTTACACGGAGAGGAGAGAATTGCATATCGCCTCCATCGACCTCCAGAAGGCGTTCGACTCAATATCCCAAGAGGCCCTCCTGAGGGCTCTAGAGGACCTCCACCTCCCTAAAATTATCAATTATGTGGAGGACGTGTACAAAAACTCGTACACGACTCTAGAGTTCGATGATGGACGGCACAACACGATCCATCCAACGGTGGGGGTCAGACAGGGGGATCCACTCTCCCCCCCTGCTATTCAATATTGCCCTGGACGTTTTTCTTCGGAGCCTCCCAGACAATATAGGAGCTCAAGTGGATGGCAGTCGGCTAAATGCAGTTGCATTTGTCGACGACGTAATTTTATTTGCCTCCACAGCTAGGGGATTGCAGGAACTGCTAAATTACTCGAATATGTACCTAGGTGCTCTAGAGCTAAGGATCAACTTTTTAAAATCATTTACTTTATCCTTAATCCCCAGTGGGCGTGATAAGAAAACCAAGATCACTTCGGGTTCCTCAATTCCGCACCTTGGTGGGGATGCGGAGTGGACCTACCTGGGAGTTCCCTTCACACCTACTGGCAAAGCAAAAGTCAATCTTAGAGCACCTTCGACCTAAATTGGAGGTTCTGACCAAGGCACCTCTAAAGCCGTAGCAAAGATTATTCTTTTTGAGGTGCCATCTCCTGCCCAGTGTATATCATCTATTGGCCTTAGGAAGGGCTGGTCCCTCCTCATTGAAAAAGGTCGACACTGTGGTTAAGGGATTTATTAGAAAATGGTTGGACCTCCCAGTCGACACCCCCGTCCCGTTTTATTATGCTGATGTTGAGGACGAGGGCCTGGGTGTGCCTTGTCTCCGCGGGTCCGGAGTTAGACTACGCCTTGACCGCTTGAACTATTTTAAAGTTCTTTTATCCTTTTTGGGTGTTGATTGTTCCCATTTTAACCGTTTTAACCTTATGACCGACCCTTCAGGACAGGTGTCCTCTGAATTTATTCTACGACAGCTGTCAAAGGTTGAACAAAGTCTGCTCCTGGACGGAAAACTCTGATACTAAAATTAAACAGAGGCAGATGTGGACTGAGCGGCTCTATGCCTCAGTAGATGGCAATGCACTGAGAGCATCAGATAAGACCGCTGGACAGCACACTTGGGTTTCGAATGGGACTTACTTTGTCAGCGGGAGAGATTATATTAATATGATAAAGGCCTGCATTAATGCTCTCCCCACAAGGACAAGGACAGCTAGGGGGCGTCCCAATAAACCAAGGAACTGTCGGGCCGGGTGCGCCGCCCTAGAGACACCCAATCATGTGGTACAGCAGTGTTTTCGAACACATGGCCTGCGAATAAAGCGGCACAATGCAATATCAAACTATATTAGCCGCTCCCTTCAACAGAAGGGGTTCCAGGTCGCAGAGGAGCCCATCTTTCCTCTGCCCGCTGGTACCTTTAAGCCCGACTTGGTGGCAAATAAAAACAATACTGCACTCGTCCTCGATGCCCAAATAGTAGGGGACGGGGTGGAGCTGGACTCCGCCCACACCGCCAAATGTTTGAAATACAACATTAAACCATTAGAACAGGCGGTGAAAGTGCAGACAGGCGCCCAAAAAGTTATTTTCTCCAGCATTACACTCAACTGGAGGGGTGTCTGGTCACCTAAGTCTGCACAACATCTATTACGATTGGGTGTCATTAATAAGAGTGATCTATCCGTCCTCGGCACACGCGCCATTATCGGCTCTATGGCGTGTCACCGACGGTTCGGATTTATGAACACCCACACAAGTGGGGGGAAGTGGAGCAGGACGGGTGTCGGTTGACTGGTTGATCCTTTTAACCTATGGGATGCTGCCTAGCCCCTTGTATTTATTATTTGACTAACATCGTTTTTGTTCTTCTCATTATCTCTAGGCACAATCTTTCCTTCTTCCATCTCTGAATCTATCAGGAAAAAAAATAGTGACATATTACACAGTATGATTTGAATAACTCAACGATAACCAATAGATAAATTTACTTTTCTGGTCACCTACGATCGCCACGAGATGGGCTGCGGTGGCCTTATGGTAAGGTCTCGGCTTCTGAGCCGGTGGGTTTCAAAGAAAAACAGTCGTGTAATCGAGTATGGTGCACGTGAAATCCGTTGTTACCGAACATCCTGCCTCTGGTGTGGTGCAGACGTTTGGAGAAAAGGGTGACAGCTCATGTGTTTTCCTCATCATATGCTTGTGATTCAAAATTGAGGTACCTAATTGCTCTAGTTTTGCTTTAAAAAGGGACGTTAATATAACTAAAATAAAATAAAATACGATCTCCACGAAGCAGCTCGGTTACCGGAGAGCCCTATGACGACTAATATATTAATCAATAAATTATTGTTCGCAATAAATAATAAAAGCGAGCCAGCTATTTGGAAAATACCAAAGTGATAATAAATAAATGAATGTAGCATAGTGCGAGAGCTTTAATAATGGGTTGAGACTAAGGTATTATATACATCATTTGAAAACAGTAAAAAAGGGAAATTTCCTTAGCAATATAACCTTTATGAAATTTCAAAACGTGTTCTATCGGTTCTTTGATGTCACTTCTGTAAAGTAATAGAGATATAGCATATTTAATTTTCAATTTGATGAAACATCGGTTCCATACTTGTTAATCAACTTCGCTCATAATTAAAAGATTACAAAGTCAATTGTCAAATATTTCCAAGATCAATGTAAAGGGAGTACAAAATAAATTTGTTTCAATTGTTCTCAAATAATAAAATCTTCTTGGAATTTTTTAAACAATGCATTCAAACCATTATGTTCTGAGCATTTAATGATTCATTTTCCATAACATTAATAAAACTGATTTTTTTTTCTTCAATGGAAAATATAAAGAAAATGAAACCTTTTTATCTTTGAGCATGAAAGAAAGGATATTTCATTATTAAAACGACGAAAAAATGTGCGTCTTTTGAAGGAATACTGATTTGTATTTTTAATTCAAAAATCAGATAGGAAAAAAAAAATTCGAAAACGTCAGAATACTCTCGACATTTTCATAGATACATAAAAAAATATCTCGGCACTATCAAATCATTTTCCGTAAAGATAGTTGAAAATATATCAAAACATTATTCGTGAATCGGGAAACAGTTTGCTGGGAAAAACTGAGAAATTTAAAAGTCGGGTCGAATCTGAAAATTTGAAATAACTTGCGGTATTTCGATTTTGGACTTCGTCATTTCTTTCCGTTTTCATTTTTTCTTACATTGATTACTTCACTTCCTACAAATCTCGTCAAATTTAATGAAAACATATCTTCCGAAATGTCTTGGTTAAATTTTCCAAGACACAGAAATTTAATGAAACTAAAAGTTTTTTTGATTCAAGTTTTTTTTTTCCATCTGGTACAAAAGTCGACTTTTCTGCCTGATTGAAATCAGTTACTATGTCCAGTCTGCTGCACGCTATTGGCTGAAGCGATAAAGGGGGGGGGGGGGAAGAAAAAAAATAATAGTTTAATAGAAAAATCCATCGAGTTTTTTTGTCGCCTGCACTTTATTTCTGCAACAAAAACGTAAAAAAAGGCAACTATTTCTGGCTTTTTTTTGTATCTTATTTAATAATGAGCTACTATGCTCAAGATTAGATTTGTATTATAGTCAATGTTGTTTAATATTGCGACCATGGAATGCGAGATATTTTATTAACTAATAATTAATGTAATTGCTTTTTATTCCCAGGGATTTTCTTATTCTAAATTTAAAAAAAAATAAAACATTACTTTTAGTCAAATATAAGAATGGAACAAGATAGATCTTTTGAGATATAATCGTATTAGTGAAGCAATAAATATCCCATAATCGCTATGACTTGAGAAGACTTCTATATTAAAAAGTGTTTACAAAGTTAGATAATCGCATTATTATAAGTTTGTCGCTGATACTTGCAATTTTTTAAAGTAATAGTCAAACTGTCCATATGATATGATATATGTCGGGTCATATGATATGTCATGTCATGCTATATCATATATCATGTCATATCATATGTCATGTCTGATATGTCGTGTCGTGTCATGTCATATATGTAAATCAGGGTTTCCGAAATTCTTCCCATTTACAATAAGATGTCATCTGATATTTTTTTTATGTGTATGTACGATTCCGAGATCAGTAAATAAACAAATGAGCGAGTGGATTAGAAAATAATAATCACAAAGATACTAATTACATTTAAATTCATTTTTTGAAAAATACTAAATAAATTATTTTTATTTCCGGATGTCCAAAAATTCGTTTATACATTTTGAACAAATAACATACATAAAAATTTTATGTATGTTTTTATTAATGAATGTATGTACATTTATTAATTTATGTTAATAGAAAATTTACGTGCATTAATAGAGAAAATAACTCCATCTCGATGCATTTATTAATGAAAATAGTCAGTATATGAAATTTTTCGAATTTATTGACCGTTCGTGTCCAATGCTGTAACTGAGATTAATGATCAATGAAACTGGAATCGCTAAGCAGATCTGTTATCATTCTTATTCCCATGGATATTTTCAATTATTTTATTGGAGTTGGTTTTAAGCTGCAAGTATTACTTTCTATGTAGACTCAGAAAGAGAAAACTATCAGATGGAGAGAAAAATACGGCTATCGTCTTAATTAATCAATGAAATTCCATCCAGATTAGCTGTGAGTAATCTGGACTGACAGCTAATAAACTCTCCTTTAGCTCTTAGTAACGGTTAATAAATCTCTTTATCGCAACTGAGAGCATTCCATTATCTCTAATTCTTAAAAATCTCTCCATGCATGACAAAATTCTGATTTTAAGTTTTGGTGAATATCACAAGTAATAATATCTGCATTTATTTGATACATTTACTTAATACGCACTTGGGTATTATCTTGTATGCTAATGTGCACTTTCATATACGCAAATTATTTTTGGCGTTCGAGGTAAAAATGTTGGGTCTCAATGTTCTTTCTCTTTAAATGAAAAAATACATAAAGTTTCCTTTCTTCGGAAATAATAAACAGTGCGCACTCTCTTTTAAGTAGCTTTAACTCATGAGAAATATTTATTTTTCAAAATCAAAGAGCTCAATTTACTTCCTACTACAAATTAACTCGCGCTTCAATGAACCGATTTATCCCGGAATGAGCAATAGCGTTCCTGGAGCTGAAACAGGAGAATAGAAATCGACCTGTTTATAGCACTCGGAGAACTGAAACTTGATACATCCTTTTAATTATCATTTACCGCTCTCATTCCCCTCGAGGGGGGGTCTCCTACCGAGAAGGGAAGGGAATCAATATTTGTTCGACAGCGAAGGATCATCCTACAGTGACAGGCAATGTTTGCTTTCCCCGAAGCACGGAGTACCGAGGATTGGTAGAGGAAGCACCACTTCGGGAGAGAGCCAATTAAGCCTTAATTAAAAGCACACTGCATCCTTGAAAAGATCTTTTTTATCCACTTCCAGGAAATAAGCACCGATATTCAAGTCTGTTTGCATCAGTTGTCCTCAGGCGGAAGAAGGCTTAATGTAATCGTTTTTGAGATTCTTGATGTATTCTGTCTATATTAATACAGTACTTTCCCGAGTATCCGGTTCGCGACTATGCGGCCTAGTTTTCTTTTATAATTAAATGAGAAAGGAAAGGCGTTACATAGCAAAGACATTGGAAACGGACGTCTACTACGATACCCCTACGGGTCGTGTGCAAAATGCAAATTGTGACAGGTAAGAGCAGCGTTTTGCTCGATGTTCATTGTTTCGTCAGTGTGTAACGAGCCTCAGTTTTTGCTGCTGTCCCTGATTATATCTGTACAGTATTCGTAAATTGCTCTTGGGGTAGGCTTAATGTTTTTTTAGGTGTACCACAATGAAGATTTAGAAATGAGTGACACAAAAAAAATTGTTTCAGCGACTATGGAGGAGAAACTATGCCCTATACTCTGAATAGACTCTAGTGTAAAAGGAAAAAAATAATTTCTGAGTTAGTTGGAAAAAGGACAGTGGAGCACTGGTAAAAAAAATCGGCAGAAATTGAAAAGGGGCGTGTTGTAAAACCTCGAATCAAGAGTAATACGCATAACGAGCAAAAAAATCGTAAAAAAGTGTCTCGCTTGATGAACGATGTTTAGCAGAGAATTTGGGGAGAAGATACCATGACGTCATGTGCTGGACTGCCTGTCAGTCTGTGTTGAGTACTTGTTTCAAGAGAACTCTTATATCCACTAGGAAGAAGTTTTTGGCCGTATAGCGTTGTCGAAAGTGACTTATCGACGAGATTTTGATTATAGAACTAGAGATGGATAGTAAAAATATCGTTGAGGACGTAGAAGAAATGCCGAAGAGATTGTAGAGCTTCATTTTGTGTCACGGTAAAAAAAGCTGCTTAGATTATTTGATTTGTAGAATGAAGAAATAATAAATGCAACCGGGAAATAACCTTCCAGTGTTGATAACATGGTAAATTATTGAATCGTATGTTAAAAAGCGTCATTCTGATAAGGGAATAGCTATGAGCGCTACAAACTCATTTAACAGTAATGCTGTCTCGTTTTCGCCGAATTTTAAAGTTCATCCAAAGACAAATGTCTTTAGACATTTTTCTTATAAAAAAAGCATGCATTATCAATAATAAATTACTTTATTATATGTTTAAGTATTTGTTTTTACGGAATGGTTTCAGTTAGCGTGGATTTCTATGAAAAAAAAATTCTATGACAAATAATTGTGGGACGAATTATGCTCACTAAACGAGGTTCCACTGTATATAAAATAATGAAATTACGAATCAATAAAATATTTTTACACTTCATCATATCTGTCCAAAGGGGAGGGCCCCTTAGAAATGGAAATGAGAAGCTTCAAGAATGGTGGTTGGTTCTCGCCGCCCAAGGTGGGTGCAAAAATGGTGTGAGATCAGTTACTCCCTACCGAGGACAGGACCTACCAGCTACAGGAGGGGGTTGTACCGTGGCCCGGGATGGACCTTAGGACTTTACTTTACTTCCCACCAAAACTGTCATGGCTTCAGGTCATTCAGATCTTTCCTTGGTCGGAGCAACTATTTATAGTATACTCCAACAATAACAAAACCTCTCTTGTATATTTATATAGAGTGGTGTTTCAACGTGAAAAAGTAGTGAGTGAATCGGAAATGTTTCCAGAAAAAAAAACAAATGCATGCATTAGAAAGAACTTCATAAGATCATGCAATTATATTTTAAATCTAGAGTTTTCTTGCACAAAATAGGAGCTATTTGTGTTGAAAATGAAATTCAGTGTATGCATTTAAGCCACTTAATAATACATTGGAATCAATTGTATGACTAAAAAAACTGTCATCACGAAACGTTATTTATTTTTCATATTATATTAGCATCAAACATCAATGACTATACAATGATAAATTAAAAGGATAATCAGATTAAATAAATGCAGTCTAAAATAGTGTCTATTGAGAAATAAGAAAATAGAAAATTTCTGTGAAACCCTGCCATATTTTTTTAATAAAGATGTTATTCATTTTTCTGAATTACTTGTACCTTCTAAAGTATCCAAAATGGCTTTTATGTCTTACCAAACTAAAACTTATGCAAATTTAATAAATAAATCATATGTTTGTTTTCCTTTTTTCATGCCTTCTGCAAAATAAAAATATGTACATCAATTGAAATGTTAGTTAATGAAAATTTTTGATGAATGACTATTTTGATGAAATTTTGTGTGGCAACACTTCAAACATTATTTTTGGATCGTGTGATGTAGCAGCTTTCAGCAATTTTAATTTGTGAGACAATCAGTCGTAAACACGCCTCGGTAGCTATGTAGCATACGAATTAAAAATATGTGTAGTGATTCGGGTTTTTTTTTCTTGTGCGAAAATGTATAATTGCACTGAAATTTAACCGGCAGTTGCATGAAGTGTATGTTGAAAATGAAGTAGAAGTGGATACCCACGAGCCCACGAGGTTTACCCGACAGGGTGTAAAACCATCAAAGGGGACGCGGGGAAAAGATCCACCCCAGCCCGCCGAAGATCCCCCGGGCCAAACCAGCCCGACGGGCAGATTTATTTTAACATCAAAGAAAAGGTTACAAGCATTGCCCCGACAAGGGCAGTATTTAATTACATAATGGTTCTTGGTGTATTACATGGCTCAACCCATTAATTGGGGAGATGAATCAATTGCCCCGTCGGGGCCAGCAGAACTGACGAAAAGCAAAAGAAACAACAACAACAAAAAAAAAGCAGAACTGACAAAGGAATAAGCAGAACTGGCAAAAATAAAAGCAGAACTGACAATAATAAAAGCAGAACTGACAATAAATAAAGCAAAAATAAAAATTGACATTAACACATACTAATATACATGGGCCGTGGAGGAGGAGGAAGGCCCATCGGGCTCTTTACTAACTTGGCAGATGGATGATTGTGTGTGTAATATATTAAGTAATAATTGAATCCATTTATATAGAGTTATTTTATCAAAGTTTGATAGTTTGGTATATTATTTAATATATGTTTAATGTTTCAGTTCGTAAGACGGAGAGAGGTACTGTATTAATTTATTTTTCGTTATTAATTTTTTTCCTCCACCCCCTTAACTTCATCTCATTACATTTCATCGTACCATCGGAACCCCGGGTTTTAAATTATCTTTATTATTTTTTATCTATTGTTTCTTTTCTTTTTCAGGTGTGGCGGGGGATCCAGCCAGCAAGAAGCCGGGGGCCCCCAGACTGCAGGTAAAAGGTTTATTTAATTTTAATATATTAATTTATTAATGTAATTATTAATCCAACCCGCCCCCCGGTCGGCAGTGGTAGCCAAACCGGGGGGCGTATTTTTTTAAAATTTTTGCTATCCCGTGTCCCGATGGACTTTGAAAATATAGCTAATTGAGACGAAGGGGGGGGGGATCCAGGTATAAACCCCTCCAACACGGCCTTTAGAAACAGTTACATAATGAGACAAGTCTAACACTAAAATAAAACGTAAGACACAATAAACATGCTAAAGTAACACCATATAAGAACAAAAAAAGGACAACATACAATTACAAAAAAGAACACACACAAACACACTAAAATAGACACACACAAAAACACACTAAAATAGGTACTCACAGAAACACACTAAAACAAACAGGTCCATAATAATAAAAGCGTACTGGCCCCAAGGCCCCCCTCCCCCAAGGAATAAGAACAAAATAAATAAATAACCATACCGAAGGATAAAACCTTCCATGTCCCTGTATATAAAAATTTATAATATAAAAACCATTTATAAGAAGAGGTGGCAGAGAAGAGGTTAATAGATGTGGTGCTGCCTCGAAGCTATCTCATTTGACTGACCTGGACAGTTGCGGTAAGACTATTTGTGTTTCTAGACATATATGTATTTACTTGTGGAGAGCGGCGTGTAAATATGTAAAAATTCATAAAATTGTTCAAGTTTAAAAATTTACCATAGTGGTCCTAGTTTAAAAGTAGATGAAATGAATGATATGGTTTATACAATGATATTGGGATGGATTGATTAAAAGGAAAATTTATTATCCTTTAAGTAAAATTTTTAAATAAAAGCCAAGACAGTTCAGTTTTAAAATAAAGCATAAATAGCTTAATACTTGTTCAAGTAAATTAAAACTTAATAAAATTATTAAAACATATTAAAATTTATTAAAATAATTGCAGATGATAAAACTATTGTTACTATTAACATTATAAAATTATTTAAAATTATTAAAATTATTATAATTAATTAAAATTGATTAAAATTGATTTTGGTGCTGAGAGGGAGAATGGTGTGATTGTCAATTGTGATATAAAAACTTAAAGAAAAAAATTTTTTTTGTCCGAGAATTAAAATTTAAAATATATGTTACCCTGAAAAGTTTTGTTAATTATACAACCCTTAGTAGATTGTTCAATATGTTGAACTAATATAATAACGTATATTAATATTAGGGTTATCTAGGAAATGCAATGAATAGGCATTGCACTCCGATATTCGGCAGGGCTTTAATATTCGATAAAAAAAATTGAAAATAAAAATTTCTAAAAAGGAAATCAGTCCTATAACTAGTCATTAAAGATCCTCCGAACTAGTCGGAGAAAGTCGGTTGTCTGCAAACTGGCCGAAAGATAAAATGCATTTACAGATAAAATTATTATTAAAACCACGTAGGATAAAATACAAAATCACACCATTAGTCCGAGTCCCCGGATCTGGTAAGTACATCGCATATTGCGCCACTTATTAAAAAGCTTTCTTTAATTTTAGCGACAGCCTGCCTATTGTGTATTACATTTTTAAACCAGGCCCTTCGGTGCTCCACCGCCGGTATTAATAAATGGTACTTTTGAGTGTGTTGACAGTGGAACACGTAGTGGCCAGGGTTACCTTCCTGACCACAAATACAAAGGGGAGAGCCTAGTTTATGGAATCTATATAAATAGGCGGGGAATGGACCGTGCCCACTAAGGAAATATATTAAAAATTTATTAATTATTAAACATTTTTCATCCACCACGTCTATGAATTCCCTTACTCTGATCCCGGAGGAGGAGTCGTAGTTATTCCAATATTTTTTCCATTCCTCCAGGATCCAGGTTTTAATTTTTCTTTTTAGGAAAGAGTAAGGGGCAGGGATAGATGTGGGGATCCCGTGTTTTGTGGCTTCTTTCGCTTTTTGGTCGGCCAGTTCATTGCCTAGATTTCCAACATGGGCTTTCACCCATGAAAGGCCGACCATATTTTTGGCGGAACTCATATTGTTTTTAATTTTATTAACAAAGCCCGATCTGGAATTGCCACTAAGTAAGGCGGAAATTGAAGAGAGGCTGTCAGTAAAGATGTTGACTTTTTTATTTTCCCTGACAGCCCAGCTGGCCGCAAAGTCGATAGCGGCCAGTTCCGCCTGAAATACAGAATTAAAAGAGGACAGTTTAAATAAATGGTTTTCTGTATTTAGATTATTGTTGAATACACAGACGGCAAAGCCAATCCTCTCCAATTCTTGAGCCGTCTGTGTAGATTTCATAATTGGTATTCGGCAGTGATTCAGGGAATTGTAAAATTTTTTGTTCTGCTTTAATGTTTTTAATATTTATATTCCTGTCTAGTTCTGTATTATTTATTATGTAGTTGTATTCTTCACGGTTGGCAATCCAGATCTGAAATTTTAAGAATTCCGCCTTGGCCACAATATGAAGAGGGGGGATCCCTGTTAGTGTATTTAGGACCATGGTGGATGTCGTTCTATATGACCGGGTGAACCTTGTTAAGAATATTCTTTGGATTGAGTGGAGCTTCAAGGTCTGGGTCTTGGTAAGAGCCCCGCCCCAGTTGCCAGCACCATAGAGCAGGGCTTTCTCTATGACAGTTTTGTACCAGACCTTTATTATATTTTTATCGAAGCTCCACTGTGATCGTATCACCCGGCTAAAGTTAGCAGTTAAAATTTGAGCACGCTCTGTCAATGTCTGTATGTGGGCGGACCATGTTAATTTATTATCTATTGTTACCCCTAGAATTTTTAGGCTGTCGCAAATTCTAATATTATTGTTATTTATTTTAAAAGTTGGTTTTTTGTGTAAAATTGTAGAACCTCTTTTAGAAAAAGTCCTAGAAGATACACTACGAAAGATTATGGCCTGGCTCTTTTCTGTTGATAATTGCAATTTCAAATTAGATAAATTGTTGTTGACGATGGCCAGAATGTTATTTACATTAATTGGTAATTCATGTGATGTCCGGCCACCGACAACGAGAGCCAGGTCATCGGCGAAAGCCTGTATGTGTATCTCCTGGCTATTGTATGTTAAAATATGATTTATGTAGAGGTTCCACATAGTGGGCGCAATCACCGAGCCCTGGGGACAACCCCTGTAGCACCATCTCCTAATATTAAAATTATCATTATTGAACGAAACCGTTCTTTCCATTAAATAAAAATATAAAAAATTTTGATAAAAATAAGGGACCCCGTATCCCTCTAATATTTTAAAAAGGACCGGCCAGTTCATATTGTCGAAGGCTGATTTAATGTCTAATGAGAGGAGGGCCACGTGTTCATCGTGAGTTCTCTGTTTTATTTTGTTTATTAAGTTGTATAAAGCTAAATCACAGCTTCTGCCCTCCCGGAATCCATATTGCTGGTCATGTAGTATGTGATTCCGATCTAACCAAGTAGTGAGTTTATTAATGAAAAGCCTTTCGACAATTTTGCCCAGAGTGGGCAGAAGACAAACTGGCCGGTAGGAGGAACAGAGACCAGGGTCCTTACCATTTTTAAGTAAGAAAAAGACCCTGGCGTTCCTAAGGCATTCGGGAAAATAATGATGTTTAAGAAACAGATTAAAAAGATTTAAGAAGAATTCTTTGTCTAAATTAAAAACCGCTCTCCACATTCGATAGTCGATCCTGTCAAGCCCCGGGGCTTTGCCGCCTTTGAGGCTCCCAAAAACTAAATCTAAGTCGTAGATACTGAGAGCCTCCGAATCACCAGGTTTGATGTTGTAGTTAAGGGAGTCGATGGGGGACTTCCCTGGGAAAAATGATCCATTATTGCATTTATTTTGTTTTCAAAATTATTGTTAGGATCGTCATTCGGGTTCACTCGGATTTCGCCCCCATCTGAGTTTTTGTTAAAAACTAGTTTAAATAGGAACCCGAATGTCTCGTTGTAATTTAGACAAAATTTTTCCCAGGCCTCCCTTTTGGTGATTAATAGTTGTTTTTTGTAAGCGGCACGTTCTTTCCTATATTCTATCCCCGAGACTAGGATCAGACCATCTATTTTGTCCTTAACGTGTTTTCTATATTGTTTGTAAAGCCTGTTAACCCTATTGCGGCGCTCTCTGAGGTCATTGTTCCAGAAGCTGAATTTTTTAGCTGATCTTTTCGGTTTTTTCTTAAAGGTTTTAAAGGCACATGACTGGATGAATTGACAAAAATTTTTTGTGAAATTATTGATATTTGAAAGGCTGTCAGTATTCCGTAATTTATCCTTAAACGTGTTTAAATTTTTCCTGACAGCCTTTATGAATTTGTTTATACCATATTTACTTTTGAGGTAGTAGTCAGCCTCCGGAACATCTTCTAATTTTAATTTAATGTATATGTATTTATGGTCGCTATGGGACTCCATGTCCAGGACCCCCCAATTCTTGATATAGTGGGCAATACTAGCATTGATTAGAGTTAAATCGGGGAACCCTATATGTGTGGTTGATTGGAAAGTCGGACCTGTGGCTAGCGATATTACAGATGTGTAAGTTGTTGGAGGCCATGAACTCCGTCAATTTAGTCCCCCTAGTGTTATCCGAGTCATAGCCCCATCGCCTAGCCTTACAGTTGAAGTCTCCAACGACTAAGTTGTGGCTATTGTGAAAATTAAAGTCGTTTAGCTCGTTGATAAGTCTGTTTATATCGTCATGGGGGGGAAATAACAATTGATGATATTGATTATTGTTTTATGTATATGTATTTCTATTGCTATTGTATTTCTAGTGCTAAATTTGAAATAAACATTTATATTTTTGTTAAATATGTATATGATTGCATTTTTGTCGTTGGAGATGAAGGTCCGACAACCAAAAAATAAATTCGGTGGTTCCCCTTTAAAGTGATATGGGTCCTGGACTGCAACAAAATCTAGGTCTAGGTCCCTAGCGACCTGAAAGACCCCAGTATGAGCAGCCTCGCAATGGTTCAGGTTTATTTGAATCCCGCGTAAGGTTCTACTGTCCATAGTCAGTTCTGCTTCTTATTATATCTCTTTGTTTCAGATAGCTCTTACATCTTCTGTCGAGGCAGATGTGTCCCGTACCC
This sequence comes from Argiope aurantia, assembly GCA_026543865.1. Taxonomy (NCBI): domain Eukaryota; kingdom Metazoa; phylum Arthropoda; class Arachnida; order Araneae; family Araneidae; genus Argiope; species Argiope aurantia. Next base: position 628,142 of record JAPMOR010095296.1, on the reverse strand, counting down.
AGACTGGCACCAAATCGTTGATTATATTTTATGCAATTTATGCATTTTAAGCCATGACAATGATGTTTGGTGCCTTCACATTTAACTCCGCCACACCTGTCACACCTCTTTTCGTTCGGATTGGTACAATTCTTAGAGGTGTGACCGAATCCCATACAAATTTTGCATTGTTTTACCCCTATGAACTCTGCCACCCTAAGTCTTTCCCAGCCAAAGTACAGCCCTCCTTTTTCCTTTATTTCTCTAAAAATCCTGGGTGGGACACTAATGACCCAGTGATTTTTTTCCCTGTCTCTGGCTGGTATTTTAAAATTAATATTAAAATTAGGAGTATTCTCCGTATCAGATAAAAACAGATTTTTCTCTACCAGACCCTTAATGAAATCTTCCATTTCTGTATTCTTGTTGACGTTATATAAGATTACCTGGGGAGATCTCTTTTCAGGTGTTATTATCTCATATGTATTTTCAATGTCATTAGTATTTTTCAAAATGTTATTAATATGCCTAGCGTTTTCTATGTTAGCTGTAATAATCTTGACCCCTCCTCCCTGTAGTTGTCCAATACTGCGTATTCTTGTCGAGGGGTCTTTTTCCTGTAGGGTTGTTAAGATGATATTTTTATTCTCTACGTGATTATTTCTGTCCGGCATTTTTGGTTTTATCAGTACTACTCCCTCAGGTTCTTTGTTTTGTTTTGAGGCGGTAGGGGAGGGGTTGGATATTGCCTGTGCGTACGTCTTTGGGAGAGTTCCACTTTTTATGTCATCTATGGACTTTTGGCACTCTAGTTGTTTTGTCTTTATTTCATTACATAATTGGCCCAGTATCTGTATTTGTTTGTTTAATTCGGAGGATTGGCCACCACTACTATTTCTCATAAGTTTACCTCTTAGAATTTCGTTTTCGTTATTTAGCAGGTAGAGCTTGGCCTTCAGGCGTGCCGGTTCATTATTGTTGATTAGTTCTTTATGGTCGAAAATGTCAGACTGTAAAATTCTATTTTTTTCGCAAAGGTATTTAATTGTATCTATGTAATAAACAAAAAACTGTTGGGTTATTATGTTTCTAATTTTTTTGCCAAATTGTTTTTTGTTAGATATTAGAGCTTCGGTGTATTTACTATATAAGTCTAATTTGTTCAAAATCTCGTCGGCCAAGCCCTCCTCGAAATCCGTGGAACGAATCGTGGTGGCCAGAGCCTCCACCGCATCTGTAATGAAACCACCGCTTGTTTTTATTTGTGTTGCTTGACCAAATATAATATCTTCAATTTCATCCCGGTGGTTGGGCTGTGATCGAGTGCGGGTTTGGGAACTCTCCCCAATATCCGCTTGGAATGTTTCAATCGTGTTTTTATTTCTGCACCTTGTGCGTCTATTCAGGGGAAATACGTTATCATTTTGCTCACCCTGTAGTTCCCCACCCGCCTCTAAATCTATGATAACTGATGGAGATGTGGGTTCTGGGGTTTTGATCGAAGATGTCTCACAATCAGACATTATTATGAGAGATTCGCCTCACTGAGGCTCAAACTCCAAATGGATAATAAAATTAATTAAAACATTTCAATGAGATAAAATTTTAGATGAGTCCAAGGTTAAAAACACTTAAAATCGTTTTTTTAAAAAGAAAAAAAAGGGCCCGGGACCAGTATAGCAAAGCACACTCAGATACACAATTATCACAAGGTAAAAGAAAGAATTGCTATAAAGCACAAAGTTTAAATCAATAAAAGCTATATTTAAAAATAAGAACTAAGAATAAAATAAAACACACACATAAACAATCAGACTATAAATCAATTGAAATGTTAGTTAATGAAAATTTTTGATGAATGACTATTTTGATGAAATTTTGTGTGGCAACACTTCAAACATTATTTTTGGATCATGTGATGTAGCAGCTTTCAGCAATTTTAATTTGTGAGACAATCAGTCGTAAACACGCCTCGGTAGCTATGTAGCATACGAATTAAAAATATGTGTAGTGATTCGGTTTTTTTTTCCTTGTGCGAAGATGTATAATTGCACTGAAATTTAACCGGCAGTTGCATGAAGTGTATGTTGAAAATGAAGTGTCGCGGCACGCTATTGCAAAGTGGTGCTACTCGTTTGAGAATAGACGTACAAAAATTAATAATGCCAAGCTCTAGGGAAAATCGCCAAAAAAAATGAAGAGGTGAAGGCTGCGATACAAGAATAATTATCGGACGCTGCTTTTTCACTGCTTTGAAATGGATTGAAACACTTGTGCCTTCTCCCCGGAAATGTTTAAATAATAGGAGTAATTAACTCAAAAAGTAGAATTTTAAGAAACAAATGACATTTTGAATCTGTTTTGTATTTTAAGCATTAAAATTAAATTTTTGACTGAACCTCAAATCAGCAAAGTTCTTCAAACAACTTTCTAGTATGTATTCTTTTACAGCATTACATCACTTCAATGTAAAAGCGATTAAGAAGTTTAGCGCATCCCAGATTCGCATAAACGACTCATCTTCAAAGGCAGTTGGGAAAATAATTATTTGGGAACTTCCCTAACGATAATTTGATTTTCAGGAGATTAACATTTGGAAAGTAAAATACAATGGAATCTCGTTTAACGAACGTAACTTTTTCCCGAATTTTACTCCTAATGCAAAACACTTGATTAACCGATACTACTATGCAAAATAGGACAAACAAATTTATTATAAAGAAATTTATTATTTATAATGCATGCTTTTAAGGAAAATAAAATTGTTTAAAAACATTTTTTTTTGTTACATTTCAAAATCCGGCGAAAATGTGACGCAGCATTATCGTTATTGTGTAGTGCGCATGTCTTATCAGTGATGCATCTCAGCACACGATGCCATGTTTTATATGTATTCAGTATCTCTCTGATTTCACCGGAAATTTGTTGCTCTGTTCCATCTATTATTTCTTCTTCTCCTGACCAAATCTCCTCCGTAGCATTTTTCTGTGACACAGAACGCAACTTCATAAGCTCTTCGGTAGTTCTCGATATGTTCTTCCACCACCTCATCAATATTGTTGTTATCCAACTCTGGTTTCATATTCTTGGCCAAAGTCAAAATTTCAAGGCTCCCCAAGAACTGAATCAAACTCATCGGAGTCGCGTTCGACAACGCTATACAGTCAAAACTTCATATTCTTCAAACAAGTGCTCCATACAGACTGATCCAGCACACGACATCACGGTGTCTCCTCACCGCTCGTTCTGCGAAACATCGTGCGTTAAGTGAGTCACTTTTTTACATTTTATTTTGTCCGTTATGCGAATTACTGAATATACTAGATGCTCGTTAAATGATGTATGACTATATATGCCAAACAATGCAAAAGATAAAGATAAAATCTTTTAAATCATAAGAATGTATAAACTTTTTAAATAAAAATATCTGTGATCTGCGATGGTTATCTTCGAGCTCTATCTAGTAAGAAAAAAATACAATATATATCACTCGTTTTGCCGCATATTATCCAAGAACGGTGGTGGCCTTGGGAGGCTGATGGTAAGATCTCAGTTTCGCAACCGGAGGATTTCAGGTTGGAGACACTATTCCGCCGAAGTACTGTTGTGAAAGAGGGTCTTTTGATCGTTAAATCCGTCGGGGTCAAATGCATTTCCACTGATATGGTGAGAAAGTTTGAAGAGGTACCAACTCAGGTGTCGTCCTCGTCATCTGAACGCGGTTCAAAATTACGAGATCTGTCCCAAAACAACCCTAGTGTTGCTTTAAAACGGGACGTTAATATAAATGAACTTAAACTAATCCAAGATCTACAACCACCGTTCCTCGCTCTTTTTTTCTAACTTTCTTTCATCTACGCTGGTAGGAGGAAGTAAAATATATACTAAACAATGTGAAAGCTAAAAAAAAGAATAAAATCTGTTAAATAAAAAAAAATTAAAGTTTTTCGTTCTTGTATATGTATATATATAATATAATATAAATAGTTTTAATCTCGATGCGGGAAATAATTCATCGCAAATTCAAATAAAAAGAAATTGCTTCGGGTAAATTTACTTCTCTTTTTATACAAGCCATTACTTACCCATTCATTTTTTGGTACTTATCCAAAGAAATGATCCATTGTGTCACAATCGAAACATCTGTGATCTGCTCAGTAGTCTTCGAGCTCTATCTGATGAGAAAAAAAAAGAAAAAAAAAGATACAATAAATATATATCATTCGTTTCGCCGCGTATTATCCGAGAGCGATGACAACCGTTCCTCGCTCCAGGAAAGCGGGTCCTTTTTTCCTGTCGTTCTTACAAATATGTAGTAAGGAGGAAGTGAATTGTCTGATGCAATAAAGTAGTGGGTGAAATTGAGCGAAAAAGGTAGTATATTCTGCCTTTTTCTTCTTTTCAGTCTTTCTGGAGAAGAAAAACAGGAAATGGATGCATCCACGCTCTTGCCAATCTTTCTGGTTTTCTAAAACATATAGCACTAAACTGAAACAGATTTTGACAACTTGTTATATGAAAATAAATCTAACCTCGTTATGCGACCTCATTTTTTGAATTTTATTTTTGATTATTCTTAAAAGGAAACCATGATTTTTAAAAATGCATTATTCATTACTACGAAAAAATTTTCCTCCTTAAAATTTTTCAACATATCTGGAAAACTTATTACAATTTATCATCAATTGCAATAAAAGTAACAAGCAGTTTGTCATTAACAGAATGACAGAAATCGAGTAATTCTGGTTCGAAAAGTCAGATCAGAACTGCAGAAGGATGTGTATTCTTGTTGTGACTGGGTGCTTTGGAACAAAAAACAAATTTTTCTAAATATTTGTATCAAAAACGCTCAGATATTCAATACAATTATTTATGCTACGTACATATTATATCATGATTTTTACTTTCTCGTGTACGAAATATGCAAAAAAATTCAATTCCGAGTTTTTAGTAAACTTCTACGTTTCAAATGTTTCTGAAACTAAAAATCTGAGAAACTTATTTTTGAAATGACGTTTACATTTTTTCTTTTCTCCTTTGCTTTCCTTTCCATGAATACAATAGCTCAAAAATGCTCTGATCTTGAAGGATGAAATTTTACTCCTCATTTGTATGTACTTGTCGAAGATTTATGGATGAGAAGTCTCCCAATAAGTATGCATTTCCTTCTTTCTCTTGTAGATAAATAATATTGTTAGGTTAAGTTACCTCCAATTCCATGATGGAACTTATTGCCTGTGGGAATGATTGTACTGTGAGCAATGATGGCCCTTAAGATTCTACCTTCAGTCCTTATGCTAATACTGTGATGATTATCATTCTAAATAAACCTTGTATATACCATTCTACGAAAAGATCATTCCGTATATACTATTCTCGCAGACATTGGATGCTTAGAAACTCTTTATAATACTTATTCCTGTTTATAATAAAATGCATATACCCTTGCAACACGCATACAAATGAGCTTAATTCTAGTTATGCCAGGCTTTAATGCCCATGTCATCTGAGCAACTCAACACTAAAGTGAGGAGTGTAAGACAAGGTGTGCTCATCTTCCACTTATAATACTAAGGAACCTTGTGGCTTTGTGCATCTTAAATTTCTTACAAACGTTTCATGTAGAAATAATCTCTTATCCATCGGCATTTCACTGTTACTATGCAAAAAGAAAAGATGATTTTCAAACCTGAAAGACTACAATTCCCAATACACTGCTACGAATTCTTCACGATTTTGTGAAGAATTGTATATTAAATATATAAATATCAAACAGAATAAAAGTATTTTAGAATGTCCAAATGGAGATAAAAAAAATCTCCTTTCAAATTTCAGTTTACTATCTTAAAATTTAAGTTTAAATTTAATTAAAACCATAAAATTTGAAAATTCAAAGAGTTTTCTAATAAAAATAAAGAAATTCCAATATAAGATCATATAACCAAATCACTAAAGGCTATTTCACCTATACCTAAAGCCATTCGGATTTACCTGAATGACAAAAATATCGCCACAGCAATGGTTGTAACTATGGTTGAGTTGTAAGGCCATCACCGGTCACGATAAACCCTTCCCATAGGAGAAACGTCCTGACATTGGTAAAAGACAGCCAACTTCACACCATTTTTGTACCCAACAAGGTTACAAGAAACAACCCTGCTACGAAACACTATGTCAGAAGCTTCCCACTCCCATATCTGAAGTCGCCATCGGAAAAAATTTGAGAAGTATAGAAATATAAGGAGTATAGAAATTTTTATCACCTCGAAACTCCAACACGACTGAAAATAGACTGAAACCTCGCTTAATGAACCTGTTTTAATGAGAAAAGTAATCGCATAAGAGCAGTAGAATAAAATTTGAATGTAACTTTATATTCATCACCGAGTTTAAATGCGTTTCATTTAAAGAGTAAAGATACCAACATGTAATATATTATTATAGCTTTTTCCAAATGGTTTCAGGAAATATTCGATTATTTCATTATATTCCCGAATGAAATGCGTCATGCCAAATTTGAAATTCCTTGCATTTATCGGTAATGAAAGAAATGACACCTTGTCAAGGAACATAATAAAATTGTTAGCTGCCCTGTGTGGTGTCATTTAACACGAAAATGTGATATAACATTAATTAACTCTGCAAAAACTTCATATTTTTCGTTTATTTTAAGTACTATTACTGCGCCTTGGAACATTTTGATGAATTTCTTATAACGCTTTTGATTGATTAATTTATTTATAAGTTTTTATTATGTGTTTTTTTTCTATATAAAATTCTGGAATATTTTTTATTAAAATGTTTTGTGTAAAATGAAAAGAACGTAATATGAATGAGCAATTATATTACTGTTTCTTGTAATGTTCTATTACATATATTTTATTACCCCTCTTTCTAAATTGAAACTTTTTTTTCTAATCACCATTGCATTCAGTAACAAAAAATGTACCAATATTCATTGATATTTGTTTTTATTTGGATTGTACTGGTTGGCAATAGTAATTAGAATCATTTCAAAATACTTGTATGTTTGGACTCACTCCCAAGCAGTGTGTTTAATTATTGCAAAAGAACATTATAACGATGGGGAAAGCGTACGTAAAGCGTGATTAAATAAATTTCATGTTTCAAGATATTAAATACGTTTTTTTTTTCTTTTTTGCTGTGAATGAATGTCAAAATTAACCTAGAATTCTTATTTCAACTAGAAATTCCGTCTGCAGTTGATCCAAATTAATTTCGGAAATCTAAATTCATAGTTTTCAGCACGAACCGTAGATGAAGCAACATATTTACTCAGTGATGACGTTCATGGGGAGTCGGATTGCGTGCATTGAGTGAATCATTCACCGCCAGAAATGAATATTTATTATAATCCAACCCTTTTCTGCCTTGGCCCCCTACGTATGTCGAGAAAAATATATATTTTCGCCATCATATTCGTTTTTGAAAATACAATGCTGGCGAACAAAAGCGTGAACTAATATATGAATACAGGATTAAACATTTTAATAATTATCATTGCAATCATATCGCAGAGATTTTCTTGCAACCGATTAATGGATTATTTTGTCTTTGAAATTTTCGCTCTATTCTGATGTCAAAGACGAACTCCTCGTCTGAACAAATATAATATAGTATGTAATGATATTTTAAAACAATTTAATCCTAATTAATTTCCTAAATTTTTAGTCCAGGTCAAAGTCTTTCTAAAGTATTCTCTTTATTTCCTGATCCCATTCCACCTTTTCTATTTAATTAATTCAACTGAAGCTTTATAAGAAATGATTGCGTCGATGGTTCTCACGTGCCGAGTGAAGGGATAGAGAATCGAAGATGTAAACAGATTCTTCTGTAGGGTCCCCCTGTTTCCCTTGTCAAGGTTGACACGTGTAAGAAATTTTTACTAGAATCGATACGTGTCAGAAATCTCATGTTATATAAGACCAGGGATAAAATGTTCATCAGCATTTTTTTTCTTTTCGCTCTGTGTCGTTCTATGTTGTGTGTGCTCTTCGCTCCTGCTTGTACATAATGCGTGCCACTCCGGATGAAATAAAACGACGTCAAAAAATTGAAAGTCTCTTCATTGTCTTCGAAGCTGCCTTCCGATTAAAAAATTATATGCATACATATATATATAAAAAGACAGAAAGCAAAGTATAAAATGTTAGATGTATAACTTCCGCTGTTTTTAAATAGATGGCTTCAACGGTAAGTTTTGGTTAAAATAGGCAGATCATAAATATCACACAGTACGTTTAGACATCTACCGACATAGCGACAGCACTACATTGGAGAATTAGTGTTTACATCTTAATTTTTTTTCACGATCAAAACTGTCCATTTTCGAGCAAAATTGTTATCGTTTACGGGAAGCTTTGATTTCCTACTTTCATTTCAAGAAAACTATTGCTGAGGCGCATCGAATGCTCTTAAGTATTTATAGTGAGTCTGCTTTTAGGGAAACATTGTCGTAATTTGTTTCAGCTCTTGAGAATGTTCACGATGCTAAGGTTACATCGATTACATCTGGTGGGTCCAACTTGTTGTGATATATTATGAGCTGTTGAAACAAAGTGAAACTATCACAGGAGATCTGTATCGAACCCAATGAAACGTTTCAATAAAGGGTTGAAGGAGAAAATGATGACAATTAAAAAAAGAGACACGACAAAGACTCCAGCATGGCAAGGCTCAGCCATAAGTTTCAAGATTGTTCAAGATATATTTGGAAATGCTGAAATGGGAAGTCGTATTTTAAGACGTTGTTCCTACCAACTATCATTTGTTCCGATGGATCGATACGGATGGCTGATAAGCATTTTCGGTCTTACGAAGAAGTCCAAAAATGGATCGAATCATGCATTACTTCAAAAGAAGCACCGTTTTTTCGAGATGGTATCCGACAGTTGCAAAATAGTTTAATAAAATAACAAGCAATAGACAGTACTTTGAATCATGAATTGGTAATCATTTTTTTAAGAATAAAACCTCAAATTTAGAGAAGAAAAAATCGTGAAAGCAAAGTTGTGTACCTAATATATTTTCCTAAACATGGTAAAGTACTATTTTATGACACATAACAAATTTATATATGTTTAATATATAGCTTATTATTTTTTTAATGAAGTGAAAAAAAGCCACATACTCAAGTTTAGTATTGTAGGTTCAAATTATTGTCTGTATCAAGCTTTAGCAAATTCATATTTTCCTTCTCCACCACCCCTTCCATTCCCAAGAAAACTAATTTTAGTTTTGTTGGTTTGTTGAAATTAAATACTCAGCGAAATGCATATGCAAAATAAAAGCAAAAAAAAAAGGTTTATTAATGTGAATGCATTCGCAATTTAGAATACATCCTTCTATGTATACTTTCAGAATCTTCCATGCCGGAATGCAACCATTTCGAATTTTTCTGTCTTTTTTCATTTCAGCTATTAACACAAAAATCAGTACAAAAATATTGGTAGAATCAGTTACTCCTGAGAAGGTTGTTAGAAATCGAAGCAATACGACTTGTATGGTTACAAATGAACATATTAAATCAGTGAGTCAATTTAATTTTAATATTATAATCATAAAAATATATCTACCAATATAGGAGTAATTGATTAAAAAAAATATATCCGCTCCGGCTCCTCAAATCGATTAGACCCCGAGGATAATAACCCGGATCTATGCTTCTGTTTCAAAATAGTCATCCCAGCACAAATATCAACCGCTCCCATAGAAAGTATGCGACTTTCATGACCACAACACCGTTTGAGAAAGCGAGAACCTGCTTACTGCTACTCATCCATGTAAGTCAAGCAATACTCTTATACTCGTACAACATGTTGACAATCTTCAGAGAAAAAATCAAGGTATTGTTAGAGCCCTTATACTGTTAAAAATGTCCTTACAAATGTAATTTCGCTAATACTATTTTATAATTTTTTTAATTGAGTTCATAATTTTTTAAATAATATTATAATTGTAATAAATAATTTTATAATTTTTTTAGTTGAGAATAAGAATGATTAAATGCTCTTTCGCTGTAAAATGTATCGCTTTATAGTTTGTTGTACTGTAAAGCGATTGTCTATACAACAAGATTTGTGTCACCGAAAATTTCACAACAGGATAGTCGAAAAAATAACTGATTTTTTTTTCTCTTTGTTGAATAAGTTTTCATAATGTCCGAAAAAATGGATATAAATATTTCCATTCGCAGTCAAATCGAAAACATGCAAAACTCAGAATAAATGATGAAAAGCATAGAGAAGAGGCAGGCAAAAGACGGATTTGGATACTTATGCGAAAAAAAATCTTCCTTTTTTTCTCTTGAAAGATGACATGGCAATCAGTATGTGCTTTATGAGTTTTTCTCTTTCAGAGGCTCATAATTTTGGATTTTTTTTCCTTTAAAACATTTTTTCAGCAAAACCTTTTTAGTGTCTCAGGAAGATTTTTTTTTAGATTTTGCATTTTCAAAATGATGTGAAGCTCTATTAAGAATAGGCTTTAGGACAATATAACGCTGATTCAGTAAGGATTCATTTTAAACTTAAAATCAGAAGCATTTATAGGTCAAATGTAGATGGAATTTCGAATTTTCTCGTATGTTAATCCTATACAGAATGCTCATTAAATAATTTTTCCAATATAAGATATTCTTCTAACGATAGAAGACAAATAAAATTCTAAATATTGATATTTCAATAAAATATTTAGTTATGTAGCATTTTTTTTAAAGTAAAAGGATCAGATTTGGTGTCAAATCCGAATACGGTGGAATTTCATAGGAAGCATGTCAGTTTATAAAGATGTAAAATTAATGTTTTAAAGAAGAATAACAAAAAAAATTGTGTATTTCCAATAAAATTCGCGCGCTTGAAATGAAATTTAAAAAAAATTCTTTTCGAAATGTTAAAAATATTTTAATGAGGTTGCTCTTCTACAAAATCCCTAATATTTGAGAATGAAATGACAAAAAATCATTAGTGAATTATGTTAAAAATTAGACTTTCAAATGAAATGTAGATGAAAATAAAATTAATACAGTTTGTAGAGCAGATGAGACATAATGCACCGAAATGTTTGTTCCCATTTGGTTGAATGTAATGCAGTTTTCTGAGTACGTTCAATTCTCTACAAGCATTTCAAAATGTGAATATTAAAATGAGTAGAATGAAGACCGAGTTGTCGCAGTTGCAGCGTTGATCTTCGAAAATACCGAAAGCCAGCGCCCACTGTTGTACATTGCAAATGAATGGGCGCATTCAAAAATTATGAATGAGATTAAGACAGTCTAATTTTAGAAAACATCTTGAAAGTAGCCTATGAGAACAGATGAATGACACAAAAGAAAAATATTTCAATATTTCATACCCCTCACATAGGATGAAGCTTTGGATTCGATAGATGATGGACTTAGATAAATATATAGAGAAGGATGGATCATAGCACAAAAATTATTTTCGACTTGATGCATATTATAAAGCATGCGTTTAGAAATATTACTCTTGTCAAGTTTTTGTTTTCTTTATTTTCCACAAGCGGTTACTAATCCTTGTTTGGAACCTGTATTGAAAATTCCAATCGTGATAAAAATGACAAATTTTAGAATTTCTCATTCAAACCGAATAATATAAAAAAAGGAAAGAAAGTTAAAAAAAAAAACAGGTAAAAAGGAGCTATTTTTAATCTTTTTTTACCTTATAAAATTTTAAATGATTAAAAAATTAATAACCATAAGGAATTATATATAATAGAAACTTAAAAAAACACTTTTGAATTGCGCGGGTTATCCAAGCTCGTCACGATTTTATAACGGTAACTTGAACTGTCTTAAATAGTTGTTTTCTAGAGCCACTCTCAAAAACGAGAAGCCCTCTTTTTAAACTGCTAAAACGCCTCGAATTTGCTTTATAGTCATGGCCCAAACCTCTAATCGGTAAAATGCATTGAAATTTTCCCTTTATTATATATATGTGTATATGTTACAGTGAAAACCCGAATTAACTATATAAAACAGGTTCTAACTGCCAGCTGTAGGGAGAACCCATTTTATATGCGTTTTGACTGATTTTTTTAGATAATATTATTTGCATCTATCCAAAATTATTCCATAGATTACAGCCAATCAGGATATAGGTTTGATACAAAAGTTTGTCACATTCACTGATTTTCAAAGCTATGTATCGACGTGTCGACGCAAATTTTCCTGACTCAAGAACGAGTACCTACTCTGGAACTTTCATCAAGAAAAAGAACTGTAGGAACTGGACAAGGATTCGTTCGCTGTACTTGTAAAAAAGATTATTCTTCAAAGAGATATTTCTGTATGAAAAATAGTTCTCTTTGCAATTTTTAGTGTCAGAGTAGTTTGCCTTGTCGAAATAAGAGATTTGTAATAACGGTACTATGTTAAAAAATATCGAAATAAAATATCTTTCTTCAACGATAGGTTCTTCTTTCCTCAAACAGTGTTTTATTACGTTTACTCTAGCTAAGCTATTTACTCTTGTTTAATGCAATAAATTTGGATAGATTCAAATAATATTGTCTAACAAATCAGTCAAAACACGAAAAAAAATCGGGTTCTCCCTAGCCCAGCCAGTTAGAACGGGTTTTCCCAAGTGAATTAGATTTTTGTCTGATTTCGGGTTTCCACTGTAACATATATAATTAATTGAAAATTTCAATCAACTTTATATCACTTTTAACTCCCAATTAATATACATCAGGGCTATAATTCAGTTATTATTACATTACAATAGATTTATATAGTATATATTTGTTAAAGGCACTATTGATGAGCTTTCCTGGGTTACTTTCTAAACTTTTTTTCTTCAAGACACTTAAATTGTGAAATACATTTGGCAATCATAGAACAGCTATTTTTTTTCTCTACAATATCCGGAATAGAGATGCATTTATTCTAACAGCCTATAATTTTATTTTATTTTCCATTTACATTTCAAATATTCGAAACATTTCAAACGAATATTTCCGCATAAAATCGTCTATGCTGAATTCGGAAACAGAACGGAAGATTTTAGGTTTTTAGAGGAAATCTGAAACATCACAAGAAGCCGACAGCTATATTTCTTTCCGTCTCAACCAGAAGGAAGATTTTCAGTCTCCTCCCCCCCCCCCCCAAAAAAAAAATCTTACGAGGTTTCGGAAATTCCATCATTTGTCATCTTCTTCCGAATAGGACGTCACTTACGGATAAAAAATATGATAATCTTGAAAAAGCATTTTTTCATCTAAGCCTTATCAGGAAACATAAAATTATTCAACTTCTCGTCCAATTAATAAGATTTTCGAAAAGATTATTGAAAAAAATATTCTAATCAATCAAAAATTCCTTTGCAAATTTAGCTTGTATTTTATCTAATTTTCGACAACAATATTATTATTTACCAATCGGAGATTTTTATAAGCCGTAATATAAGAATATCTCGATCACTGAAATTTTTATTAATATTTAACATATTTTTCTCATAATTCTAATCGTATTAGAATTAGATTTCTATAAAATAATCAATTAAAAATATTTTTCCCAATTAATAGTAAATTTTTTTTATATTTGATAGTTACTTTAGATAGTTGATTTTTGTAAATTTCCAAGTGGAATATTTGTAATATAATTGAAAAAAATATTATCTTTTGTTTATACTTTTCAAAAATTCCATGATAAGAGTATTCGAAATCATCCATTAAATAATCATCTATTAAAGAAATAAATTTTGCTTTAAATCGCAATTTTTTTCGTATTGCAGTGAAGAGACAATTAAGAGTTAATGAAGCACTTGAATTATTTATGGATTCCCCTCTCCTTTTTATTAAACTTAGGTCAGCTATTTTACTTTAATTTAATAATTATAGCTATTCTATGTAAAAGTGAAGCTCGGGTACTGCTGTTCAGATATTAATTATCATCACTCAGTTATATTGGACTCATTTTCATAAAGTCGTTAAATTTATTTGTACATTTGTTCTTTTTATCTTATTAAAGTATTTAAATCCGTCAATTTAAAATCTCAGTAGTTACAAATATTATATTTACATCAGCATCTTAAAGGATATCTTAAGGCAAATCTGATAAACTTCAATCGAGATCTGATCATGAGAACGATATTAAAGGTGGTTTCCAATCTCCGTTTTGTACATCATAAACACGTGATAACATTATAGTGGAATAATTCAAAGTTTAACAATCGCGAATTTGAATCGGATCGGATCTCGAAATCGATATACTCATCTTAATCTACTAATTTACCACTTGCTAACATGGGCTTCATCCTCAAATGAGGGTTTTTCACATATTTAAATGGTCTTTTAATGTTGGGAATTGTCGAGTTATTTTCTAAATCTGCACTGGTGAAAAATTTGCATGAGTATAGCATTCTTAATTTAACTGTTTCAATTAGGATTCGAACAGTGCTACAATTGAAGAATTTTTACGTTTGCTTACAAATTCGTAAATCACTGCACTAGTAAACTATATTTCTATAAAAGGATTTCCATCCCTTACATTGAATTACTATGCCCCTTTTTACTTTCTCTTAGTATAGAAAAGTTTTCACGGTGTATAGAAATTTTTTTGTAATAGTCATAAAATTCAGTATTTTGACCCATCTTCTCCATGAGTTCGAACAACACATATTTGAAAAATGTCTGTTTGTCCGCCCGTTTATGACAAAGGTAACTATTAAAAACTTTAAAATAGACAGATTAAATTTGGTATATGGTCTTTACATAAAATTTCTAGATTCCTATTTAGTTTTGAGCAAAATCTATTCAGAGAAAGTTTGTTCTGCTCTGCTGTTGGAATATAAGTTAACATAACTACAAAACGAAAAGAGTTAGAGGGATTAAATCTTGTACACAAATTTAACATTGTGGTGGTATGTGGATTATTATGATCTGTGCAGGAAGCAACAGGACGAATGTTGTAGGAAACATTTCTTTAATAATCACATTCACACACTAAACACTTACAAACACAAAGACAAGACATTTACGCGCGCGTTTCACAGTTCAGCGTCACATCTCCTTCTCATCACAATCGCAATGCATTATGGGATGACATATGGGATGGCTTAATCAGGTATCGCCATCTAGTATCAAAAAGAGAAGATAAGTGTAATGCAACTGCTACAACATATGTATTGAAGATGCATATCAAATTTTGAGCCAAATCCAACGATTGAATGTCTGTACATTCATATGTACGTAAATGCAGACATCTTCCAAAAATATGCTTCAAAAAGCATTCAATTGAGATATTCAAAAACTGAAAGCCTTTCCTTTTGTTTTATTCACTTAACAATTTAAGCGATAGTAGATAAAAGGGACGCTCCGTCGGTGCTTTCAAATGTGCGAAGAAACCAAAAATGTCAGGAAGCAGTTTCTAAAGGTTAAAAGTAAACAACAGACGATTTGCATAATTGACCCTGAGCGTCTCCTTTCGAATTTAAAATTCAAATCGACCCCCCCCCCCCTTTTCCTTATCAGACTTCATTTTTCTATTTTCTAAGGGGTATATTCTGAAAACACTTTTCAAGTGAAATAATGTTCGTTCCACCTGCCTTTTTATTTGGGTTTATTTTTAATGCTTCCTTGATTACTTGGATTTAAATGAGACAAAAACGTTTGCTTTAGCGGAATTTTCACTTCAAGATGGTATTTAATTAGTTTCTGCTTACGCAACATCCATTTAAAAAATGGGGTAGAATATATTGCATATAAATTTACATACTATGAAACATGTATATACATGTACATTGTAAATTGCAATATTACATAATACATGGTATAGCTGAGTAAAATATAAAATCAAAAATAAAAGCAAGACATTATTTTGCAATGACAGGATACAAAATAGTAGCCATATACCTGAATTCTTGTATAGAAAATTGAAGCCTGGATGAAAAATCCGTGAGTTCTTCCTGTAATAATGAGGCTGTTCCTTGGGGGCACCTCATAATTGAGGATGAGAAGCTTCTGGCATGGTGGTTGGTTCTCCCCACCCTTGTGGGTATACGAAAGGATGGAGGGCTGGCTCCTCACATCGATGACAGGACATACTATCTTAGGGAAGGGTTGTACCATGACCGGTGATGGTCCTTATTACTCAACCACAGTTCCCTCCAGTGTTGCTGTTGCGGCGGTCAGATCGCTGCGGTATGGTCATTCGCATTTTTCCGTGTGCCTTCCAGCGGGTCGGAATAGCGGTTGTGGTATAATAAGGAGTCTATGGTTTATATTTTTAGATGAATCTTTAAACTCTTTTAATTACAAAAATACACAAAATTTCATATTAAGTGAAATTATACATAAGTTAATTAGAAGTCCAAAATTGCATTTTCTATAATATGTGGAAATTGTCATAATGGCATCACCAAACGAGTGAATAAGAGGGCAAATTGATTTACAAAATGATTATTTTGTTGAATATTGTGAGCAAAAGAAGGATAATATCATAGTTGGTTACTCCGACCCACCTGAAGGCACAAGGGAAAATGTGAATGACCATATCGCAGCGAGAACAATGCCAAAAACTAAGGCTGAGTTCTAAGGGCAATCACCGATTCGATAAATCCTCCTACATAAGAAGTACATCTCATCATCGGTAGTGAGTTGACCACCCTTCATCACTTCTGTATCCATCAGGACGGAGAGAAACCAGTCACCACTCCGGAACCTTCTTATCCTCATGTCTGAAGTGTCCAGGGGAGGGTAGAAGGATAATATGAAGAAAGATGAAATTAAATTTCTTGAATAATTTCCCCTTAGTGCCTTTATCGAATATCGTCATCGTAGATAGCCATTTCTTAAATAACTCCCAATATTCACCACAAGGAATATTCTCAAAGATATACGCCTTCGTGATATATTGAATATTGTTTGAATTGCAGTCGTTTTTAGTAAAATTTTCAGCTTACTGACAATTACAATTGCAAATAATTACAACACATATGTAACAAATTAGATTTTTATTTCGAATATATTTAGTCTAAGAAAATCATTAATCACTACATTAAAAATGACGGTCTGAGATCGATTAACAAACTGTTCGAACTGTGAACAAATCAGATCGGATATCAAATGTATGAGATTCTTAGGAATGAACACATTTTTTGATAATCTCGTAGACTTCAATTTTGTATCTCTGTGTCCATTCCTGTATCACAAATATTACTGTGAATGAGACTGAAATACTGGAATAGAGTCTTAATCGATTCGGGGGACATTCATTTTGTAAATGATATGGGCAAGATGTGTTGAGTCGTTTTATGATGGTGTAACGACGAAGTATTCAAAAACACTTCAAACCTGATTAGAAGAGTATGTATAGATATGTGGTGAAAGCTTATAAGCCAGTTAGCAGCTACGCTACCCGAGCAATTGCTTTTGAGTCATGGTCATGTTACTGGACTGCGAACCACAAGGTCCCAGGTTCTATTCTCGCGCATACCAATTCGCTACAGATATGACATAGAAAATGAGAAGCACAAAAGAATACTCTGCTTCATTTCGATAAATTTCAGCAGGATCCCAATTCCAATCGTTAGAATTTTTTTCACCTGTTAATGTATTCGAGTCTTCGTAAGATAATCGTCTGACAAGATTTTTACGTCTTTGAAAAAAAAATTGAAATCATCATTGCCATTATCACAATAATTGTCACGCTTACTCATACGTCACACATGATAAATGATTTTATAATTATATAGAAAAATAATAACGTATAAAATCAATCGCTACACGCACAATGTGAATGCAAACTTGCACGCAATGTATCGCGACACGTACTCGAGTCTAACTCGTTACTAAGCATTTTGGTTTCAATAATGCATCATGTTTGTAGCTGGTTATTTTGCACGAATAAGTTAATTTTAAAATCCAATTCTCACCACTTTTTTGGATCTGACTGTAAGACAACACTTTTAGAATAGAACTTTTTCCCTTTCGCTTCGAAGTATTTGATTAAATATAAAAAATAAAAAAAGTACTTATCACATTTTCTGATGACCTTGTTTTTCCCTGAAAAAGTTGGATTTATCAAAAAATAATACAGTAATCAATCTGAAAATATTGTTCTTTTACAAATGTACTAAAATGAAATTGTAAAATTTTCACATAAATTTTTAAAAATAAAAGTATATTTCAAAATTTACTTTTATAAATTTTTTCCCCAGAACTAATTAAATAATCCTAATGTTCTAAGGTTTGTTTTTTAGATTTTATAATACTTATACTTTTTCGTTTAGTTTAGTAGTCTTATTTGCACACAAAAATCGATATTTTAAGTTTCCTTCCGCCATCATTAGCAAGTCCCATATAAAAATGAGTTATAGTGTGGTATGTTTTGAGTGACAATCAAAAATTTAAAATAATAAAATTTCTGTCATGTATTTTTCCCCCTTCGGTCTTTTTGATGACTGTTTGACCGTATTATCAGTTATTAGGCTATATTACAATTAAATGTTATGTGTTATATTAAAATTATCACATAGGAAGGTACTACCACTTCTCAACATATTTCTTAACTCTGGCATTCTAATATAAACTTTTTTATTTTCTGTTTTCATTTCTCTGGTTATTCTGGTAAATTCACAAGTTAAAAGCAAAAGTGTATCTTTTAATAATAAATTAATATATGTGATGTAAAAATATTTCAATATTTATTACTAAATTTCATATTTTATTTGAAATAAATGCAAAAAGTGATGCTAAATTCTTGCTTTGATATTCTGTCACAATAGTTAGTCTTCGACAATTTTTAGTTTAATCCATTTATTGAATCCTTTCAATATAAATTTATTTGTTCGTACTGTTACGGAATTTCTCCGCCGCAAGGTTCTTTTTGATAGTGGGTCTATGGTGAAGAGAACACGCAATCAGTAGGCCTCGGTAGAAAACGACGACGTTATTTACACGAAGATACGAGTACACAAAAACGACGAATACATAGACGACAAATATTTACAGCCGAGACGAACACAAAACAGCAAACAGCAGCATACTACAGCAGACAGTAGTCCACAAGTAGTAATCGGCCAGACAGAATCCTGCAGGAGAAGGGATCCTCGGAGCTTCGCTCTACGGTCTGTCCAAAATGGCTGAATTTCTCGCTGTCTCCTTGCTTTAGCTGTCGACTCACTACTTCTCACAACTGGCTACTACACACCACAATATACGACGCTGCTTCCACAGCAGACAACAGAATTCGGCACACAGCAGTACAGCACTCGCTCCACGCAACGTTGGCACTCCGCTCGCTGTTTCTTCGCTATCCTCTAGAAGACTCGTTACTTGTCGGCAACTCCGACTACAATTCACGACGACGACGACCCACGACGACACCCCACAGCTTGAGAGTGCCGGCCTTTTATAATTCCCTGGAGGCGGACCTAGAATCTTCTAGACCAATCAGGCGTATCTCAGTTCCTAATGGACGGATCGACAAAAGTCTCCAAGTTTCGGGCATTATCCATTTTGTCACCAAAATCACCAAATTCGTCGCCAAGTCGCCAAATGGTTGCCAAGCTCTGGGATCACTGGCTCGGCATCCGACAGCATCCAATACGGATGACTGTAAATCAGTCTTTCTTATGATGACACTATTCGTGCTGGAAAGCAAAATTGCACGTTTGTAACAATACTTAAAACATTAGCATCAGTGGTGATTAATTTCAGGTTTAAATAACTTTTGCACAAAAATATTGAATTTTCCAAAACTTTCATTATCTGAGTTGTGCTTTAAAATGCAACTCTAAACAGAACTTGGTTTTATTTTATATCCAGACATTTTTAGGCTCTTAAAGCTTTTATTATTTATGTTTTCAAGAAAAACATATTGTTCAAGATAATAAAGATCAAGTCCCTTAAGTTTATTTTTCTTCAAAATCAACTAACTTTTCATTTGAATTTCATGTACAGAGTGGAGGAAAAATCCCAAACCTCCGTTAAAAGAGTGTAGAGCAAGTCTTAGGGGTTTTAAGAAAAACAGTTGCCGATTTACATAATTGACCCGATTCCCCATTTAAAATTCAAATCGCTCTCCTTTACAAAATTTCTTCGCTTTTTACATCATGTTTATTTTTATTCCCCGTATGTACTTAAATGAGGGGAAAAGAAAAGCATTTTATTTATTTTCTGCTTTTTTCTTTTCTTTTGATGCTATCAGCGATGGCCCCGGTATTTTTCTGTTTATTTTAATAGGGCATAAGAAAAAGAATCGGGGATTAAATAGCAACGACCGTTAGTAATTATGTAGAAAGGACAACTTCGTGCTGTGAAAATGTATAGATGCTTAAAAGGATGTATGCGTGTTTGTACTATTTGCTTAGAAACCACCGCAAGCGAATATAATAATGTCTCCGAATATAATAAAGACCGTCACAAATAGAGGGCGAGGAAAATTTCATTTATAATTTTTTCAATATGGCCTTTTTAGGTAGTATATTACTTTTCGAGATTCTTTTTTCTTGTTTATAAAAGGAAGACAGACTATATTTCTAATACTTCAGACGATGAATTAGTTATTATTGAATACAACACTCTAATATTCAATTTTTTAAATATATTTCAGAACAAATTTAGTCAATCGCTGCAGTACATAATCTTACTGAACTCTTCATCAGACCTGGTCACTTGACAATTTCTTCTTTTTACTCTTTCTACTGTTCATTTCGATATCCTGAAATGACCACTCTTCGATGAATCTGTCTTATTAGAGGGTCAGATGCGGAAGGATCAGCGCATTTCCTTGGTATTCCGTGATATTAGATACTTTTTGCTTCTTTTTTATCACACGAATGTGAGTACCGCGTCGTTAATGACCACATTATTTTAATTCAGTCCGCGAGTAATCCGAGTTTACTTTATTGTTTAATGCATACACTTCCTCCTTTCATCTTACCTCTTATCCCTATTTTGTTGAATTAAACCAATCCTAACATATGTGCAAAAGCCCGAAGGGTTTTAGAATCCGTAGTCAAACAATATGAATCTTCTACCAAATGGCATTTTTATACTCTGAGGAATTTGAATACTAATTGTTTATAAAAAATAAAAACAAAACAATTACTATTCTAATCCTCCATTTTATTAGCTAAGATTAACAATTTCAACTTTTATAAGTATTGAATTTATAAAATGAATAAGCTAATTTTTATTTACTGTTAAAAATGCCACTTTAATTTAAAGTTGTAAAGAATAATTTACCAAAATTTAATGTTAAAAAATAATTATATATAATATTTCTAACATTCAACTTTAATTTTGCTCAATTTCAACTTAATAAAAGTTTCAAGTTGCATCATCCAGACTTTGTTTCATCATTAGAGGAGAATTCCAAATTCCAATAAAAAGCTTTCATTTCTGACGAATCCTTTACAGAAACCTTAGACTTATCATCAGATCTTTTATTGGATTTATCTTATGTTAATGGCATCTCGCTGTCACTCATTCTAAATCCAAATTCAAAAGAAATAGTATTTGCAATGTGATTACACTGATGTAATAAATTTACGCCTATTTCGTCATAAAAAATAGACAGAAAATCTG
Organism: Argiope aurantia; assembly: GCA_026543865.1. Lineage (NCBI taxonomy): Eukaryota > Metazoa > Arthropoda > Arachnida > Araneae > Araneidae > Argiope > Argiope aurantia. Next base: position 606,593 of record JAPMOR010095296.1, on the reverse strand, counting down.
ATTATAAAACAGGCTTACTCTTATTTTGCAATGTTATCTTTACTGACCACCATGGTCATCTATTTAAAATATTGCTAACTAAAAAAGTGAAGAATGCAGGCACATCGGTAGAAGTTGCTCGAGAAATGTTCGGGTAAATCGGGAAAGTCCCATCGCGAAGTAGGGGCCGCGGTGGCCTGGTGGTACAGTCTCTGCTTCCTAACCGGAGGTTTTCAGGTTCGAGACCCGATTCCACCGAAGAACCGTCGTGTAAGGGGGTCAGTTGCACGTTAAATCCATCCTGACCAAACGTCCTCCCACTGGTGTGGTGTGGAGAGGGGGGTGCCAGCTCAGGTGTCGTCCTCGTCATCTGACCGCGGTTCAAAATAGCCCAAGTGTTGCTCCTAACGGGATGTTAATATAACAAAACCAAACAAAACCCACCGCGAAGTACCAGATGGCGATCGGGCAAAACTATTAAGTGTGTAACATATGTGTTCTAATCATGTAAACTAAGTAATCAAATACTAAGAACACCATTGACTCAAGTTGTAACTCGTTCCCTCATCTTATGTGCTGATATCAAATAAAAGGCTTTCCTCTAGTCGGAAAAATAAAAAAAAATTGCTGTAATTCTCCTGTCTATAGATATTCGAGTGTCCTAGAACATGGCTTACTAGACGTGGCTTAGATGGACCATTTATAGTTGTCTCCAAAACCGCTAATCTTTTTTATATTTTCAAAACAACAATCTTAAAAGAAAGATAGTAATGCCGAGAAAATTTGATCAAAAAGCAAAAACAGTGGGCGAAAACTTTGACTTATGAATGAATGAACGAAGAATGTTTATCAAACCCGAATAAATTTCATCCTATTCTTTATAACGTTAACCTATTCACTGACAGAGAAATTTATAGACGCTTAATTTCACAGCAATTTCCTACGAGATATCTCGTAAATGGCAGTGAATGGGTTAAGTAGACTCGGGTGCATAAATAGAAGATCTACATTGAAAGTACTACAGCACAAAAAAAATTTTACATTAGTTCAAAATTTTAAAAATTGTATTTTTAATGATACAAATTTAATGAATGCGAATTTTTGTAAATTTTTTGTCTAATGTCCAAAAATAGATTACTGAAGTTCAAACCGTTTTCATAGCTTCATCAACTGTCTGATTGTGTGATCTTCTACTGTTGAAAACTAAAGACGAAAGATTCTATTTCATACCTTGTAGTTTACAAGATAAAGTTGCAGTATCACAAAATGTAGAAGATAAATGAACCGAATATTCATGTTTTTGATAACTCCATGATATATAATGTTATGGGGCTATTATCATCAGAAAGTTTTATGCATACAATAAACAGTATTTAAGTAAGACCATTAAAGCAACCTCGGCTTAAATGTCAGCCAATTTGGCGGAATCGTGGCCATAAGATTATACCTAAACGTTATATCTGTAATCAAATATAACCAATATGCGAGACCTGAGTCGACTAATAAAGAATAGGATGAAATTTATTCGGGTTTGATAAACATGTTTAGAGCATCTTATGCCTATAATTATGGGGATAAGTTTATTTCTGTTATTATTTCATAAGTATATGTACAATTCAGAGTCACTGCCAATAAACATTTAGCTTTCTGAAAATGAAAATATATAGTTGATGTATTTTTTTCTCCATTTTGCATGTTTTATATGTGTAAATATGTTTTTTGAACATATTTATACATATAGGAGACATGTTTATTTCAATTTCAAAGGCGTACGCAATATATACTTTAACTAAATAAAATACTTAAATTTATATGTAGGGAACAAAACAATTTATTATTAATATGGTCGCTGAGAGCGGCTGGTATTAATAAGATTAATTTAGCCACGTCATTGCATTTGCATTATAACAATAGAGCATTCTAATTAATTAGCTTTGCACCGAAGTAGCTTATCCACATCTCCGCTAGGCTTTAGTTAGTTTTTTTTTATTTCAGATACTTCAAAATGGCGAACCATTTGACGACGAAAACTGACGGTTTTGTCCAGTTGCTGGAGTTAAATGCAATATCAAAGATTTATTTTGCCTCTCGAAATGAAGAGGACGGAGGTCGGCGACTATTAATGACATATACAGGGTGTCTATGAATTATGGGCCAACCTTCAAGGGTTGGTAAAATACATATAAAAAAAGGGATTTTTTTTTATAGAAATAGGGTATCGGAAATGAAAAGTGTAGGTGGAACGAGTAAGTGTAAATAAGTGCAAGCAAGGTGGGAAAATGTAATGTCTACCAGAATTCCAATGGCTCTGATAAAATCCTCAATGCAAAACTTTCAGTCGCCGTTGCAGTTGTTCATGCGACACGTGGCATCTTCGAAAGAGTATACGCTAATTACTTGCTAGAGACTACTGTTGTTCTACTATCGATGTTGGTGGTGGCACATTTGTGCACTTACTGAAATTTTATGTAAGTAAATAGCTTTCTCATAATTTCCTCAGCATTTCTTACCTTTACCGCCGAAACTTTTCATTTTCAATCTCACATTGCTGCACAAAAATTGCTTCTATATATGTATTTGACATATCCTTAAAGTTTGGCCATGAATTCAGGGACACCCTGTATATAGATCATAAACATTTATGTGAAGAAAAAACGTTCAATTTCAGTATAATATGTGTGGTTGGGAATCTGCTAGGTTTATTCCATTAGAGAATATAGAATGAAGTATTTTTTTTTTCGATTCCTTTGACAAAAGAAGTGCGGTAGTGGACAAGAGGGCACTGATGATGTAACTATTGTGGTTGTGGCTGGGTAGCTTCATCGCAGTTTTTCCCCTATACAGATTTACTCTCTCCGCCCTGATAGGTACAAAACGATGTGAGGTGGCTATCCCCTACGGATAACGGAACGTGCCTCCTACGAGACAGGTTGCACCGTGGCCGGTGATGGCCTTTTGGATTCAATCTTAATTCTCAGCAAAGCTGTCACGGTGGTCCGGTCATTCAGATTTTTCCGCATGCCTTCTTGCAGGTTTAAGTAGTTATCTGTGTTCCCGAATTCTGTAATGGAAAATATAGAAACCAGTTATTGGAATTAATTCATGTGACGCTGCAGTCACATGATATAAGTAACTGCACAGACCATTCTAAATATTTAACTAAATGTTCCAAATATAGCATAGTGCGTATCTACCATACACTGTAACCAAAATGTGCCGAGCTAAATGTTTGAGATGAAATATTCGTTATCAGTCCGATTCTGATTGTTATAACCACAAAGATAGAAACGATTATTAAAACAAATTATATGAGTAGAGGATCGCATTGGATTAGTAGTGAAGTATCCACTTCTGGACTAGAGGAATCCGAGTGTTGAACCTCCTGACACTGGTGAGGTGCAGAAATTTATAGTCGATGTGATCTTTCAGGTTTCGCCCTCATTGCCTCTTATTTGCCCCTAAATGTGCCTGGTATTGCTATAATTGTGTATTAAAATAATTATATCAATCTGAATTAGAACATTGCTTGTGAAAATAGAAGGGAAATTCTAAAATTTTTATTATATTGTGCATGCGACCCCCAGAGAGCCCCTCATGTATAGGGATAAGATACTTCCGGAATGGTGGCCATCCTCTACTGATGTGTATCCTACGGCAGGGGTTGTAGCGTGAGCGGTGACTACCCTTTGGATTCAACAATTGTTCCTGCTTATACTGTAGTGGCTCCCAGTCATCCAGATTTTTCAGTGTGTCTTCTTAAGGATCGGAGTAGTCAGCTATGATTATACTGAGCGTCATTTCCATGTGAAAAAAATGATGTCTTGTTGTAAATTTGCATGTAAAATATTTTCTTATTGAATTGCTGTTTGTTATATTAATAGTACTTGCCACTAGTCATCGACATTGAGGTTATCTGTTTCGACTTCCATTCTAAAAAAAATTTAAGTTAAGGGGGTTTATTTTTTTAGCCACTCTGGCGATTGATTCTTTTCTCTTTTACCAGAATAAAAAGATCATTCTATTTCATATTTCAATTTCTACTCTTCTTTTTAGAATGGTAATATATTCCCTTCGATTGCTTCGAAGCAATGCAAACGTCAAAAAATTCGAACTCCAGATTTTGATAAATCACGTTTTACATCTCTTCAAAAAACATTTTTTAAAAAAAATAATAATTTAAAAAATAATTATCTTTGACTGAATAATAATTAATAATTTTAATTCAGTCAAAGATAACTGAAAACACTTTGAGCTGAACTGATGAAGCTTGGTATTTGCTCCTAACACTAAATTTGTATATTTCAGTAAAAGTTTGAGCAAATTCGATTTAGAGGAAGTCCCCTTTTAATGCGATATCTACAAAACGAAGAGAGCTGGATGAATAAAACTTATTTATTGCATATGTAGCATACGCGCACATTTGGCATCTTAGTGTAGACACCTGTCAAATTTTGAGCCAAATAAAACAACATTGCACTTTCAGAAACATGTCAAAGCATTCAGTCCAAAATGCAATGACTTAAATATATTAAAATTGGTATGTGTTTTTGTGACTTTAATTAAAGTTCTGTGTCGAATTTTTTTTTCACTTTTAGGCATCGGTTGGAAAAAAAAAAGCTTCTAAAGTTTAAATTCGATTTTATGAAACTATTAACCACATGCCTAAGATTAATTATTAAAGAAGTCACGACAGATTCAGTAAAAGTGATAAATTCACACCAAAGGTTAATATTTCATAATTATTGTTAGTCAATGCTATATTTTGACATTCTTTGGATAACACCATCATGAGAGAGCAAGCGAGAAAGTTTTTGGGTGACATCTCCAGTTAATTCCGAAACGATGTTGTGAAAAACTTAATTTCACTCCTTAGATAGTTATCTAACCTTATTATAACAATAAAAACTTTTTTTGCCTAGAAAAATTGAAAATGAAGATTTAAAATATATAATATAAATACGCACTTTTCGATACCTCCTCTAGCTATTCCACGTTGATTTCTGTTTTCTTCTTGCTTCTTCAGGCGGTAACTTCTTATGACCCTGCCCTTTATTGGCCAGACAGGAGAATCGGGTATATGGCGAACATTCACAAAGAGTTGTAATTTTTTGTTGGCGATACGTCACCAAATGTGACAACCTTCTTTATAATTTTTTAATAATACTAAAAGTGAGAAATTAATGCCCAAAAAGGAATAAAATGCCAATTTTCTGCTCGTGCATTTTGTGACTTCAAAAATTCCAAACCAAAACAACATTATGCTCACATATGATTAAAAACTTATTTTATCATAGTTGAAATAAAAGTTTTTGCATGCAAATTTACCAACAGATAATATTACAAATAGAAACCAATTTGAAAAAAAAATAATAAATAATATCTATAGGGTTTTTTCTGAGATGACTTTTTTCAGTCTATTGAAAGCACAACTGTAATTCGATAGCGATTAAAGCAAAGGAACCTCAATCGATGCGAGTCAATCCCAGGCAAGGCTTATCTTATCTCATTCAATTTGTTACGGTAAGCCTTTTCAACCCGGCGCATCCCGAATTCTTTCTCCCGGAATGATTCGGAAAAGAAAAATAAACTTGAATCATGGAAGCAGATTTGCAGTTCTTCCAGAATCCTAGATAAGGAAAAAAATAATAATTTGACGTTTTGGTGAAAGATTTTTCAAATGATAGCAGATGTAAAATCTCATTAGATTAGTTTCGACTCATTGTTTGCTTTCCTGGAAGCTTCAAAAAAGAGATAAAAATAATTCAATTTAACTTCATTTTTCAGAAAGGAATTATAAAAAATTTAGATCAAAAATAAAAATCAATGAATAAAATTAATCTAAAATGCAAATGCAATTCCGCTCATTTTTGAATAATTGTCATTAGGATTGTAATATCTTGGTCTAGACCGACCAAATAAAAGTAGCGTAGCAAAATAATTCTTTTATTTACATCCCTATATATTTACAACGAATAACTTGTTCTCATCTAGATTAATATTATTTACAAAAATCAAATAACAGTTCAATCCCGAAATAGTTCCTCTATCAAATTGGTAAATAAGTCACAAAAAAAAACTTTGCTAACAGGCAGTTACTTCTAAACGGCTTCTCCAGTGCCGCAGTGCCGCTCCAGAAATTCTCCAATCGTTATCAGGTGGACCCTAACACAGAAACCCGAATCGCACGGAGTTTCTCAAAAAATTAGGAACAACTTTTCCGCACCCGAAGTCTCTCTGAATTCTAATTCGAATCCTATCTTTTTTTTCTTCCTAAGAAAACAGCATTTTATTTACATCAAATAACCGCCATCGGTTTCCTCATTGGTGAACTTGAATTCGCTATCACCCAATAGCTGCTCAGCAACGCTTCCTCAATAGTCTGGTCATCTTTGTGGCCGACCGCCTCTTGAACACATGTCAGTTACAAGCAAACCGGCTGAAGTGCACCTGGATTTGACACTTAATGACAATAATTGTTTTTGATTGAAGAGACTTCCTCTCCCTTGAACACATGATGGATCTATTTGAAACTACAGGATGTACATCTGTTCTGCCACACCTAGATATAGTAACAATTGACCAGATACAATGACTCTCCAAGTGAAAAGGATCCACATCTGGAGGTCCATATGCAGTTAACTATGTATAGGAAAACGGAAGATGTTACATCGGGTTTGGATGTCGTTAACCGTGTCAGGGAAGAGGGGAAGCATTACAGGATACTATTTGTATGAAACTGTATTCAAGAAAATTTGTATTTTATCACTACAAATTTCTTTAATTAATTAGTGATATTTATTTAAAGTGCAAACAATCATTATTTGTTTCTAAATGAAGAATCATTCAACGAGATAGAATCAATCCAAACAGTTCCAAATAACAGATAGTATTTGTACAAATTTATACAGCATTATTTTAATGAGAAAATAATTGTAGTAAGAGTTACCATCTGTTTTAGTAATTAATGGTGAATATCTTATACCGATTAAAAGGAGAAAATAAAATGATTTCAATGTTTTAAAAACATTTTTTAAATATATGTCAGTGATCACTAAAAACATCCAATGCATTTCAAGATTAATGAAAACATTATTGAATAAAAATCCTCATGGGACGCAATCCAAATTGAATCGAAAGAAAAATTGCGGCAAATTTATAGTGAATATGTTATATCGAATAGAAAGAGAAAAAAGTGATTCTGTCGTTTTAAAAACTTTTATTTATATGAAGGTCAAAGATCACTGAAAAGTATTCAAAGCATTTCAAGATATTTGAAACCATTACTGAATGAGGATCCTTGTATCGTATGAATCCTTATGTTAAATGAATGAAAGACAACTTAACACTTTTACCAATATGCTCACTCATATGTTGAAAAATTAATCATGAGAACTCTAAAAGCGTTTTTCTTTGGAATTTCTTTATCCGCTGCATTGATTAAATGCTATTCCGTCAAATTATATTTCATTCTGATCCTTTATAAGTACTTTTTGACACTTAAATCAGCAAAACATCATTTAAATAAAGGTAAAATTTAAGATTTCAATAGCCACATAACTGAATTCTAACTTAATAATAGAAATTGACCTTTTTGCTCTACAAATTAAGAATACAGTTTTCTCTATATAACGATTGTCATATGATATCGGTACAAGCTTTTTTCTGATTGACAATGCTGTTCTGTTCAGGAAGTACATAGTGGGTAAAATATTTATGCATTGGATCAAATGCTAATTAGTGGAGAAGAAATATGTCTGATTTCCTTACAACAGACATACACGTACTTAATTTGTCTCTGTTCGACTGAAAAAAGTCACTTACTTATACTATAAATTCATCTGTCTACACTATCTATATCCATCTATCTATATGCATCTGTCTAATATATAATGTAAAACCCTGGCCGTATGTGGCATAGAATTCGCCTTTATTACATATTTCGGAATAGCTACAGTCAACTGTAAATAATTCACTGTAGGAACATTTCAAGTTTATAGCTTACTTTATAGCTGCACTTAATTCAACGCTTCGCTAATTAATGAAGCTATAAAATATTATTAGAAATAGTCTAGGAAGACTCACTAACAACTATTCACTCAGAAAAAAGACGTGTAAAAGAATAAATGGGCATTAAATAAAGTTTAAGAGAACGCGAAAATTAACTTAACTCTTTCTAGATGGGTAATCGCTATGACTTACCTATAGAAATTGATAACCATATCTTCATATATTTTTAAAATTCAAGAAATTATTTTCTAATTATAGCATTTGCATTTCTGCACTGTGTTTATTTTCTATATATTTAATAAAAGTTTTAGATAAAATACACAATTTTTAATTTTATGAAATTCAAACTTGTCCTTCAAAACACTGAAATTCGTGCTTTTGTCAGAGTTAAAAATGAAGCTAAAATGATTTATTTGGACATTAATTTCGAAGCAGAATGAAGCATTAATTTCAATTCCACTTTTATTTCGTGGTATATACATTTTAAGTATATACATTATACTTAAATACATATATATACAGTATAATTTTTTTTGAATTATTCAAAGTCATATTTTTCTGTTTTATAGAATAACAAGGTGAAATTTTTAAAATACTTATTCCAACTTGATATTTAACAATCCAATAAGAAAATAATCTGAGAGAAAAAGCTGGACGCTAAAGGTCGCTAGTATGAAAATATGTTGTTTATTAATATTGCTATATTGTTCAGAAAACGATGCTGCATCTAATTGCACCAAGTATAGCAATTCTGGTATTTTCTAAAATATATGGATGTCGAATCTAACAATAGGACACAGCAAGCATATTTTGTATTCTAAGTACTATTGAAATTGCTCTTTCCTCGGAAAAATTGTGCCATTTCTTTTGAAATCGATATAAATGCGAAATTACACTAGTTTCTCAAATTTTTAACAAGACTTCTATCCATTGGCATGAATTAATAGGCCCGCAGCTTTCCCCACATCTAATTAATATCCCAAACAAAACCCCAATTAACCTCGATGCCGAATTTTTCCGAGTGATGGATTCGGTCGGCCGATTGGAAAGTTCTTCGGGAGCGATCGATCATTTTCGTCTCTTTCCGCCCGCCGAACTGTAATGAACAGTGGAACGGAATTGAAATCGACTCGCTCTCTCTGTGAAGGAGGGATGCTTTACGTTTCAATCATTTGCTGAGTTTTCAAGCATCGGCGCTGGTTATTTATTTTTCATAGACTTCTCAAAGACAGAGTAATTTAAAAGGACGGTATTGCAGAAACTTTTCAACACGCTGCATTAGAAAGGGAATTCTTTCGAATGAAATATTGCAGTCTTTGATGCCAAATGAAAAGGACGAAGTAAAACTAAGTTTTTTCAAGAAGATGGTGATTAAGCTGAAAAAGACTTCCGCTTGCATTTTATTTTGCTCTTTTAGTGCAATAAAGAAGCATCAAGGATACATTTTAATACACAGGGTGCCCCTGAATTCATGGGTCAAATTTTAACTATAGGTAAAATGCATATAAAGTAGCAGTTATTGTACAGCAATATGGGGTCGAAAATGAGAAGTTTAGGAGGAATGAGTAAGTAAACAAAAACAAGGCGGGAAAATGCAGTATCGACGAAAAGGCAATCTATTCTGATGAGGACCTCATTGCAAAACTTTTAGTTGCTAATGAAACTGTTCGTAAAACGTTTGGCATCTTCGAAAGAGAACGCCAATTATTTGCTAGACTCTCCCAGTGTTATATTGATATTAGCGGTGGCACATTTGTGCCCTTACGGGTTTTTTTTTTTTTTTTTTTCATTTCCTCAGGATTTTTTACTGCTTTTGTCAAAACTTTCCCTTTCCAATCCCACATTGCTATATAAAAAATGCTTTTTTATACAAATTTTACTTACATTTAAAGTTTGGTTCATGAATTCAAGAACACCCTTTATATTAAAATTGCCCTTAAATTCTAATTATAGTAAAAGAGAAACAGTGGCACGTTATTATTATTATTATTTTCTTATATGCTAGATTAAAGTAGAGGAAGCATTGTTAACGATAAAACAATTTGGTTAAATAGTCCATGAATTCCAAAAGCATATATTTAAAAATATGCTTTTTTGATATATATTTACTAAAATTCAAAGTATTAGAGTTCTAAAACTTAACGGATTTGGTTTATCTATATTCACGTTTAGAAACAAAACGTGGCCTATTTTGCCTCTTACTCAGATAACGATTATGACATCTGATCCTTCATCCTTTTTCCAGGCTTCCGAGTTATCTTTTAATGGGAGGACGTTTGGATTACAAAATTAGATTTAATAGGTGCCAGGCGCACATGTACAAGGAGTATTTACAGGAATCGGGTTTCGAAACTGGAGCCTACTAGGTTCGAAGACGAGAACTTACCACAATTCCATCTCGGCTTTTGAAATCTAAAAAGGTTTGATAGTTTAGATCCCACTTGTAATATCCGAAATGCTTTTAATGAATACACTTTAAATTGATCAGATCATATTTATAATTTTGGATACAAAAACGTAGTGAATTTAGTAGCCCAAAAATAAAATTTTAGACTTTCTTATAAAAGTCTGGTAGTTGCATGAGAAAAAGCATGAGAAAAAGTTGCATTATGCATGAGAATTCTTATTGTCTGGGAGTTGCCTTATGCATGAGAATTCTTATTCATAAATGAAATTTTTGCAAACTACATATTTTAATTAAAACAAAAAACATTGTATTTCAAATGTATTGTGCTTGCCTACATAAAGCAAAATGCGAATTGTTTAGAAAAAAATATATGGATACGTAACCTGTTGAATTTAATTGCAGCTTAATTGGTTTCTTCAGCTTTCCAGGATAAACTTCTGACAAATGATGCAACAACATAATTGGCCAGAACTAGAAAAAATAAAGAGCAACCAAATATATAAACATTCTTGTGTGCTGGTAATTAAAAGTTGATGCATCCCTATTTAAAGCAAGGTAGAAATAAAATCAGAAGAAATAAGAACACAAATTCTCGGAATTATTAATTTTAAAACATGGGGAAAAGAATGACGCAGAAAAGTTCCAAAAATAACTCGTACTCGTCAATTCATTCGTCGTAGAGATATACGTCATGCTAGACACGTCATTAGTTTTTAATGACCAACAATGCAGTGTGATCTAGGCCCATTATGCAATTAAAAATATGAGTGACACGCTTAAATATGTATAAAATTTATTAAATACCGAAACACTTAAAAAATCTTTATATTATGCAGTGGAAAATTTAAATATTATAGTAGCCACTTTTGGTGACCAGCTTTTTCGATCTGATTATTAATTTTTTAGCTGCTAAAGAATTCATATAAAATGAATACATAATTTTTAAATATATCTTACTACTTAATAAAAGGTCAAACTTGAATCGGTTTACAGCAAATAAAAAAAGTGTATATATTACAAGGTAAAAGAGAAAGTGTAAATCCTATTGCAGAGTTAATAATTGACAAAAACGAGCAATTGAAGATTCTGACCGATGAACTTTAATTCCCTCATAACTTTTACAAACATGATATCAAATCAGTTGTATACCATATCGAATTAAATAATATTAATATTAAGGTAAACAGCTACGGAAATGAAATTGATATCATTAAAAAGATTATTCTGATCGGCTTGTCCATGGCAAGTGCCATAAGAAACATCAACAACAGATGATTCTTTGAGTCTAAAGACAATAAAGACTTTTTCGTAGGATAATTGTTTTGGAAGATATAAACATCAATTTCCATTATTAAGTCATTGGGATTACCCATTTAGTGACGGTTAAGTCTATTTTTATGCTAATTAAGGTTTCTGTTTGAAGCATATATCTTTATTTCTTTTATATTTGCTTTCTGCTGACTGAATGAACTTTTTAGTGATTTGACGAATCCTCTTCAGAAAATCTCGAATAATATGTTGAATCTCTACTAATTACTGAATCGGAGCGTTGAATTCAATGTATTTGTTGAAATGTTTAATGAAGCAGTCTAAAATTCGTATGATGATTGGTTTACACTTGAAGGAAGAACAAGGGATTAATACTACAGTCTGTTGAGCAACACATTGCCATTTGTTAGATTCTGAATGGCAAATCATATAAAATTTGGAATAGTTTTAACAGTGAGCCCCCCCCCTAAAAAAACCGATTTGTATCCATTGAAATGTATTTTTAATTGCGTATGCCATAAAATTCAAATAAATATAACTGTATAATGGAAAAAAACTCCACAATGCATAAGGTTGGGGTATAGTCGTTTTCGTAAAACACAAAAGAAAAATTATAATCGATATTTCTTCAGAATCGGTAATTACATTTTTAGTAATATGTAGTTTGAGGAATTAAAGTAGATTCAATATCACAAGACAATCTACACTCATTTTAATAATAGCTAAAAGTGAAAACAAAATTTCTAAAATAGTAATTAATTTCTGATTGCACAGTTGCAATCAAGCGTCTATTTAATAAATGCACGCAGAAATAAATGATGAAAAATTCAAAACCATAATAAATGTTTATTTTTATCTTCTGGTTAACCCCCGGAGGGCACCTCGAAATGAGGAAGAGATGCTTCCGGCATGGTGGTTGGATCTCGCCAGCCTGGAGGATACACAAATAGGTGGGGGGTCGATGACGATGTTTGTTGACGGGACGTACTTCCTTCTGGGAGGGTTGTACCGTGGCCGGTGATGGCCCTTAGAACTCAACCACAGTTCCTGCCAGTGTTACTGTTGCGGTGGTACGGTCATTCAGTTTTATGGTTTAAATCCGTGTGCCTTCGTGGCGGGTCGGAGAGTCAGATGGTTGACTTACCTTCTGGTTAATTTTAACTAATGCTTATTCCTTGTCATTCAATTTCTCGTACTCAGAAATTCGCGTTGCCTAAAACTGGCGTTCACATGACAACAAGCACATTCACTTTTCTATCTAAAGTTCTCTGAATAGAATTTTTTAATTCTAACTCTGTAACCAGAATTCGAACAAGGATATCTTTAAAAATCCTCCTGTTCTTGAAAGTAGATCTGGAAAGTATTTTTCTCTGGATAAAGTATTCTTGAAAGCTATTTATCAGCAGTTCCATCACGGAGTAGCTATTCGATATCCATTAAAGGCAGTGGCGGTTCGAATCGACGATGGAATAAATGGAAGGAAAGCTTATCACGTTCGATTTGCTGCGAAAGGCTTTCTCTGACTTTCCACTCAAAAAGGATCAAAATTGGACAATTCCGGAAGCGAAACAAACTTTTTGCCCAGGAGCAGACTGCTGGGTTTTAAAGGTTTAAGAATTCTGAAGGAGGAAAAAAATCTTTCTAAATCTCTGTATCTGCGGATGTTTTGTTTCATTTTTTTTCTTCAAAATCGTAGCAATTCAACGCGATTCAAAGAAGAAACCACTTTCTTTGAATGAAATCCGAACTGAAAGTAACATCTACAACTGAATGGAAAGAAAAGCGAAGGTCCTGAGTTTCATTTCGACGTGTATACGCCTTACATACAACTCAGAGCCCCTTTTTAGGGAAAAAAAATGAAGTGCATTAAAATATCTCATAGATGCCTGGTAGCTAATTGGTAATATCGAATGGATTGCCTTTTCTATCGTTTCTGGGTTCTCTTTACAGCACTACATTTGAATCTGACATTTGGGTCAATCCATACATAAAATTACTAATGTACGTGGCACAGAAATCGAGATTATTACTTATTGTTGAATAGAAACTGCCAAATATAAAAATAAAACATCATTAGAATTTCAGGCTGCTTCATTTGTTGAAAATTTTTACAGCTGTACTGAATCGAACGCTTCACTTAGCTAATCAATGGAGCTGCAAAAAGATTATTAAAAGAATTCTGAAGATAGTTCTCCATATAACCAAAGAGGACATTCAGTCAGAGAAAAGAAAATATAAAAGGAATCAAAAAATAAACTTCAAACAAAAAAGTTCAATCACGTGCAAAAACAGGCTGAACCGCTGCCAGAAGAGTAATCGTATTAAGAATTCTCCCCAAGCGCATCAAAATCGTGCCAATCAACCAAGAACTAGCTAAAATTCTGCAATCCTGGGTATATAATAGAAATGCTCACAAAAGACTTTTAAAATTGTCATGGTTATATTTGGAGTGAAATCGCTTTAAAATGTTTCAATTTTGGTGCCCATATATTAATCTTAAGTCAAACCGTAATCGTTATGACTTGACTACGGAAATCAATACTCGTATCTTTGAAAGTCTCATAAAAATGTTTTTTGTATTATCTTAAGACTAAAAAATTACCTTTTTAATAATATCAGTTTCATTTTCGTGCCGTTTCTCATTTAAGATAATATTTTTAATTCAATTTGATACACCATGTGAAACAAAGTTTGCATGGGATTCAAACTCTTCGCCGAAACATTCGAGCACTGCTTTGCCCTAATCGTTCAATCCTTAGTAGGATTTTCATCTCTGCTTTTATTTAATATTACATTTGTTATTTGCAGTAAAATGTTTTAATCAAATTCAGGTGTTTTAGTTGTTTTTTAAAGAAATACATCCGTATTAATAATTTAACTGCCTGCATAGTCGATAATCTAGGCGAACTAATTAGTCACCAAAAGAGGTTAGTTTGATAGAAAAAAAATATGTAATAGGTAAAAATCTGGCAACGATTTCATATGAAGACCAAGAAAGTTTCAAAGCTGAAAACTGAAGAAGGATTGCAGATTTCCATAAGATTTGCCGAAAAATATTCTTCCTTTACGATATTATCCGAGTTTACGAAATGCCATTCCATACTCTACAACTTTTTGAAACTCCAGAGATAGCTGTCTTGTAAACAGGCGTTTATTCGAAGACAACTTCTTTCTTTTCAAAATTAATGCGGACAATAATAATTTTTCTCTAAAAAATGCGTAAATCACACAAAAAACATTCCCACTACGTGTTTTTCTGCGGCTTCACCGTTATTTAACAAGATTCGCGTTTTGATTTAATGCGGTTGGAGCTGAAGGCCTTGCATAAAACCTACAGTTTATTGCGCAGTTTCGGCGGTTTAATGACTTCGTTATGTAGCGCGTAACGTTTCTTCCTCGACCAGTTTAATAAAATAAAGAGTTGGAGCTTCTTTTATGGGCTAACGATTTCACTTTAATATCGTTTAAGCGTGTTTGAGGGTCGTCCTAGCGTCGCGAAATTTCTTTTATTTTACAGAGTTTGTCATGAAGTGGAGACGAGGGAAAAATAAAAAGGAAAGGGAAGCAGATTCTCAAAGTAATTGTGGATTTCAATTTATTTCCCCCTCAATTCTGTTACTAATGGGGACAAAATACATTAAAAATGAAAAGTGGTAATATGCATAACACAAGATTTAACATATTTGTAATCGATTTGAATGATTTGCTTTGGATTATTTGTGGTGGATCTCATGATCGACGAGGATGACATCATTTCTCCAACCTTCCACACAACATCAGAGAAATTCTCTAGGATTCACAATGCACTTGGTAACGTTAATGACAGATTTACGATGGAAATAATGATGAACAACGACTTTCATTTTCTGATGAGCAACGACTTTCGTTCTCTGATGAATAACGCTTTCTTTTTCTGATGAACGATGACTCTTTTTCTGATGAACAATGACTCTTTTTCTGATGAACGATGACTCGTTTTCTGATAAACGATGACTTTCGTTTCCTGATGAACAAGGACTTTCGTTTTCTGATGAACAGCGACTCTTGTATTCTGATGAACAATTGCGTTCGATTTCTAATGAACAGAGAGTCTTGTATCCTGATGAACAGCGAGTCTTGTATTCTGATGAACGGAGAGTCTTGTATTCTGATGAACAGCGAGTCTTGTATTCTGAAGTAGAGAATTTGCTATCAAGAAATCACAGCATTTTTATTATGCTTTCGATTCAAGATGAATTCTGGCATCTCATCTCAATTCAACTTGAAAGCAAAATATTCAAATGCTCTCGCTTAACTTCGAGGGAGGAGGTTAGTTCGACAAATCAAATCACAGTAATTGCTTATTTCAATCAGATCTAGAAAAATCAAGGAACCGTCATGTAAGGAATGTTTATTTAGATATGTATGTTATCGTATCTTGATAAGTGTTGAGATGAAAATAAATATTATTCTAAAAAAGTTTAATTTAGCATCACTATGAAGATAAAATCAAATGCATTCGTGTCTTTTGAGACTTCCTTATTTCTTAAACTTGAAATTTATTTTATTTTGACATTTTGTGAAGAAGGGAAGGATTTCAAGTGGATTGGACTAATATGTTCTAAATTTAGAGAGCATTATCACTGTTTTGTGATATTATTGGCAAATGAAAAAGAGCGACGCTTAATGCTTGATTGTTGCTTGAAAGGTCGCTTGATACAGACCGTCAGAAGATCTCAAAAGAGAAACATTTTAGTATTTTCCTCTTCAATTTATATTTTCAAAATTTTAAAATTATAAGGATTATCTGTGTTATAAGGATTTGCAATTGAATGTTGTAAACTAATATTATTATATCTCTATTGTAATGTTAATAACAAAAATAATTTTTATTCTAAATACATAATCATATAAAAATTGAAAATTCAATGATGGCAACAACATATTACAGCTGACGAAACATAGTTTTTTTTTGTTTCAAATTCTTGGTTTTGGATTCAGATGCTTTAATAATTTTATTGGGATATGGAATTTAATATATTGTATAAATCAAAGAAGCTAATACCATTTTATTCCATGCTTCCAACTAAGTTGGTATTATCAATTTTTGTTCCTTAAAAATTTCTTTTCAATATCTAAGAGTTTTCTTGAAAACACAGGGATCTTTAAATGGATTCAAAAAAATTTACATTCAAAAAGACTGACTAACCACAATTGTTCGTTCATTTACATTCAAACTTAAGAAATCTATAATCAAATGTTTACTCGATGTACTTCTAGGTTATTAAAAAAAACTAAACTTGTTTGAATTTAATTTTCACATTTTAGATAATTACAAGTGCTATTTCATAATCATGTTATGAATTTAAATGATACTTTAAGCGCGGATTTTTACGATGAAAATGTAGCCTTAATTTTAAACAATTGATTCAATTTTCGAATAACTAATATATCAAATAAAATTTATAGAAACACAATTATAAATCAATTTATAAGAATAAAAAATATTTATAACAAACAAACTCAACAGGAAACCGATTCAAATATCTTAGAAAGGTTAGATGTAAGACTTCCAACTCATTTTGCATTCGTTTATTTAATAGATTAAAAAGATAAATAATGCGTAGTAATGGTGTATTCCGTATTGATAAAGTTTTTAGAGTCACTCAAATGAATAAAATTTCATTTCTACGTCTTGGAAACGTATTATTCTTTTAACATTATAATATTTGTAAACTGGCCTTCTACATGACATGAGATTTAGAGATACTAAATTCGGCAACACTTAATTACATTTTAAATGGGATGTCATTTAAAAAGGTTGTTTTTAATTTTTAATTATATTTATAGTTGCTAAAATTATTGAAGTTGAAAATTTTTTTCTTCAATAACTTCGGAGCAAAATATTATACTAAAGTCGATTACAACAAAATTCAAATAATAATAATAATTATTATTAGTATTAGTATTTTTGTTTATTTTTTATACGTATTTCAAAATTAGTTTTAAACAAAATTTGCAATTAATGCTCTTTAAGGCTACAGTGAAATTGAAAGAAACTTCTTTATTTGACCGAACCTTTCATTCGTGTGCTTTTGCCAGTGTTAAATTTACAATTAAAAAGTTAGAATATTAACTTTTTTTTAATATTAACTTCTAAGCAAGATTAGCATTGTGATGATTTTTGTTTTGAAATTCTTTGTAAGTTGCATGTTGTAAAATCATCACACACAGAATGCAATGGTTGATACAATCAATAAATGAACTATGAGAAAAGAAGGCAAATGAATCAAACTTAAAGCACCGTATGTTGAATGCCATAAAAAATTTGCCTTCCAAAGATTGAAAATGCTTCAAAGAATTGTTTTATTATTATTATTATTATCATTTTATTATTCTTGTCTTTTATTATTTCCTTTTATTCAACGTTGTTTGCGATAAAATGTTTTAGTTTTTCTTTTGTATTTACTCTTTTATATTTCCACAATTTGTATTCGTAATTTAGTTTTTAACTAAACCTTTAAATTAATTTGAAGCAATACTTCAATTGTTATTGTTATCAATTTCTTATGTTTAAAAGATTGCATATACACCAATGTCTAGAACTAACAATTAATAATATATTATTTATAATATAATATTAATAATATAATATATTAATATGGATAATCTTTTACTCTTTAAAATGTAGAGATCTCATTATACTATATTAAGTAGTTTTTTTTAATATCTTCCTACTTTATTTTTTTTTTTTTTTTTTTTTTTTTTTTTTTTTGGCATCTTAGAAAACTAATTATTTCACAAGTAAGTAATGTTTTTTTGGGAAATCTTAAAAAGTTAAACAAATTTTCCAATGAGATTGGAAAAGTATGCCAAATTAACACCAGTTAGCATGATGCTTTATAACAAAAAATTCTCTAGACATGTTATCCTATTTTTGAGGGCTATAAATTGGAATAATCTAAAATGAAGTCAAAAAAGAAAGTAAGACGACGAAAAATTGCACTTCGTTTCGAGCTGAGTGGATTGTTTGAAATTCTTAAAAGCGCCGTATCGACCTATTGATTGGGATGCTGACTGTTTGCTAGGCCCGTTTCTATAGAGATTGTTAGACGCATGTCACAGTTTTGTCAAAATAAAATAAAATGAAAATCAATTCTTCTTCTGTCTGACATTATCTTTCAAAAAAATTGTGCGAAATGTTTTGGTGACGTTTTTTTTTCAACAGAAGTTGCAAAACTGAATGAATAACTCGAATGTAATAAGAAAAAATTTTGTTATATATTTATATTAAGAAAACACACTCTACAAAACCTTTTCAGTAGCATTGTTATAGAATACAAAAGAAATCCCAAACAAACGAGGTGTGAAATTAAAATTTATAAAAGTATATTAGGAAAGTCAAAATTATAAATTTAAATTAAATTTTTAAAAAATCTTTTAGAAGTTTTAGAGTAGGAAACATTTAATTTTAAAAACATTAACTGATCTATAAAAAGGTTAAGATCTTTAGAAAAACAGTTTTACATTTAATAAATACATTATCGAATAAACTGCTGGTTTTAAAAATTCTAGTTTTTACAACGAAATGAATACAGTTATGAATGTGAACACAGTCAATCTTATAACTGATATCTTGATAAAAACATCAGCACAGATGAAATATATTATCAGAATTTCAATAGGAGAAAGACAAATATTATGTAGATAAGAAGATATGTCCTGAAAATAAAAATGATTACTTTTGTAGGTTAATTAACATTTGAATTTAATTTGTATTTTCTCTAGAATTTTGCCTTTATTTTGATGGTAGTGATCCCAAACAAAATCACGACGTTCAAGATCTGTGCAGTTAATGCTGAAATCTAACCAGAAGTGTTTCCCCTCCCCCTGTGAAATATTTTCGCATATTTCCTATTAAAAGTATTATTCCCTTTTTGCATAAAATTTTGGATCTTCGTTAAGGCCATGAGTGAATCATTTATGAAGTCTAGATCGTTAATTTTTCTACCATATAAGCCCAGATTTTATTTTTAAAGTCCCATTTATGAACATTTTGTGCTTCGTAGTATGATAAAAAAAAACTGAATATGCATGTTTTTTTAAACAAAATTTAACACGGAACTAAAATTTTACTGACAAAATCACATATCAAATTCGGATGGATAATCCCTCAACGTTTCCTCTTAAAATGAAAATTTCAGAAGTGTAACTGAAAAACAATTATTCCCCCTTCATATAATAAAAATAAAAATTCCATCGTGGTTTTTGACTTCCCATGGAGTTGCTTCTTTATCTGGTCATCCCTTATTTTAAATAAACTTAATCGTCATGCATGTGGTGACATAATAATACATGAGAATAAAACTTTTTACAGGATGATTAAAACTTTCTGTAAATTGTTTCCAAATTGACTTAGTATAATTATACTAACCGGTCGATTTGAGAATGCATAAAGATTATTTGCATGAGATTGAAACATGATGTAATATAGATATTCCACATGAACTAGTACCCTCTTCCAAACTTCCACACTACATCAGTGAAAGAATGTCTGATTGGCTTAAAGAGTCTCAAGTTCACTGTTCATGTATATTTTCTGACTCTACAGGTACTTTCTTAATAAGATACGGGCAGCGATGGCCTGGTAGTAAGGTCTCGGTTTTAGAAATAGAGAGTTCCGCCGAAGAACCGTTGTAGAAGCGGGTCTGGGGCACATTAAATCCGGTGGGGCCAAATGTTCTTCCGCTGGTGCGGTGTGGAACTTTGGAGAAGGGGTGCCAGTTCAGATGTCGACCTTGCGATCTGACCGTAGTTTAAAATTACGAAATCCGTCCCAAAATAGTCCTAGCATTGCTTGAAAACGGGACGTTAATGCAACTAAACTAAACTAAACTCTTAACGAGATGCACCACGTAATTTTACAACATCCATATCACTAGAAATGAAAAAAAAATGCATAGTAAGACATCGGATGATAAATGCTTCAAGCATGTTCCGTTGTTGTAATGGTTGTAATAATATGGTTATCTCTAGTAAATTTTCAACATTTGTAATCCTTCTCAAAGTAATACATTTATTTTGAAAATAGAATTCTGAAAAAAATAATGTATCTTTATTTCACAGATTTCACATTGTTTTCTGCTAAATTCGAAAACAATTTATTCAATAAGATCATTGCTGTGTTTGCTTATACTTTTGAGCTACCAGCGATGTGAAGCACAAGCTATGACCATTTGCAAACTTCCAGGTTGACAAATGGGCGGCGCCATTAATTAGGGGAATGAACTCATTACTCCAGTCTAATGAGGTCCATTTAACTCGCTTTGTTTACGTGAGCTACGCTCGCCATTTTTCACGGTGACACTCGATTTCAGCTCTCACTCTATTCCGGGGCTGGCTCATTAGCCTGATGTCTTTCTGCTTGATGCAAAATGACAAAGCGTCTCGAGAGCGGAACCATAAATGATAAAGACTGTGTTTCAAAAAAATCCATAATGCTGTTATGAAAAGGGCAGAGCATTCACATTAACAACTTTCCACTTGAGGGAAAACATCCTCGATGACAAAATAGATAAACTGTTGCTTTAGTCTATAATCAGGATGTCCATTAATCATCCTCTGATTGCTAATTTCCTAACGACTAAAGAAGGTTAAATTATGATGGTTGGAAAAATTCTATAAATGACATAAAAAGTTATGTTTTATGTACTTTCAGCCAATGAATGTTCTACTAAAAAATTACAAAGCTTTAATTTTTATAGATGTATTGTTAAGTCGTAAAACATATAGTAAAACATTTTTAGCGTAATAACATTCTAAATACAGAAAGTTCCACTTTGATGCAATCAACTGACCGAGTTATAAAGCTTATAACCCGACCCAGAAAAAAGAATCCTTAAATTTGCATGATTTTCTTTGAAGCACCAACTGAAGTAGCCCAACACGATTTAAAATAGTGATATTCAAATCTTTATAATTCTGTCAGTTTTGATCGCAGAAGAGTAGATTATTTTTAAATGTTAATATGTCAAAAATATTTTAATAAATATAACTAATAAGACTATGAAGCTTTATAAAATATTTCATAATTCTAAGAGATACATTTATTTAGTAACAAAACATTTTTCCAAATTTATGCCTATCTAAGGGTTTAAAATTAGCTGTTAGGCGAAGATTAGAGTATACACCTGTATGCTTAGTATACTTTCACATCTCCAGTGATAAATTGCTAAAAAATACAAACCATCTCCAATTTGTACTTGTAATCTGTTAATTGTCAAGTACAGTTCATTCGCGGATTTTAAAACTACTTAAAATTGGTCTTTTTTTTTTTTGTTTGTTTGTTTGTTTATCTATCTTATTTTTGGAGTATTTTTAGTTTAGATAAATCAATTGTTAAAGCACTTTCTATGAGAATATTAAAATAAAATTTAAGATAATGAAATTCATAGAAAAGAGTTCTCTAGATTTGATTATAAAATTTATTTTAACTTAAATTACAATATTTGAAATGTTCCAAACAGATTTTCAAGTAAAATTTTTATGCCTTCTACAACATGTAAAAGAAGGATGTTTATCGTTGACGTGGCAGTCAGGGTACGATATGAAGATAGAAATACTTCATTTTCTTCAATCAATTCTACAATTGTTTCTCTCAATTATCACATAATGGTGTACGTTTAAATTTATAGAACATAAATTGCAACATACATTACAATAAAAATAATATGCATTAAGATAAGATACATGACAGCTGCTGAGTTA
The DNA here is from genome assembly GCA_026543865.1 of Argiope aurantia. NCBI lineage: Eukaryota > Metazoa > Arthropoda > Arachnida > Araneae > Araneidae > Argiope > Argiope aurantia. The sequence continues at coordinate 584,185 of JAPMOR010095296.1, read as the reverse complement.
AATTTTCAATGAAGGGCAAATATAAGCCAACGATTTGCATGGTTCTAGATGTTGTCGAAAATACTGCAAAGTTTGAACATTTTCAAGTCCATTCCATGTTTTATCTTAAAACTGTCTTTATAATAAATCTGACAAATCTATAGAAATAAAATCTTAGAGTGAGAATTGTTTTGACGCAGCAGTAAATAGTTTCCATTCGCTTTATATAATCTTCTTAATCTTTCATTTAAAATCTTTTGTATTCGATTATTCTGATTTTTTATATCCGTATAGATTTCGATAAACTTAAACACTTAATTCTATTATTGTTGTCCAAATTATATTGATAGAGACTACTAAGGAATTAAGGAACCAAAGCAAGCTAATCTTACGCAGGAGCATATATACGATGAACGAATGCATGTGAGCTAGAATGTGATGTTAGGCTTAAATTGAACTAATCAGTCATTGTTATTTCTGTCAAGTTTAACGACAATACGATGAATCTAAACAGTAGCTTTGAATTGATAAATATTGTGATGTAAAATTATTCTTAAGGCCTCAAAATTCATGCACATATATTCACAAAATAGAAAGCAAGTTGATGAGAGGAAAAATCAGAAGTCGGCGGGAACTTGATTTCACTTGTCCATCTCAAGTTTGTGGAAAGTCATTTAGTGATTTCAGTTTCGGAAATATGTGGTTTCCTGGTCAAAAACTGAGATGGCAAAAGTGAGCAGATAATAAAAAAGAGTGGATGAAAGTGTATCTGTATCTTTATAAATTTCCAAGCAGACACGTATTTACCATGCACTTCTGCACCGATGATCAAAAGAATCCTGATATCTTCAGATTACTTGTTATCAAGGCCGAATATACGAAGATTTCACACAATTCCACCTCTTCTTCAAACTTCTGAATCTCTGATAATTTTTCAACATTTTCACATGTTTGTAATTAGTCTTTAATACCTTAAAGTGGTTGCTAGTTGCTTGTTCCGTTATTACCATACTTGAAAGTATAGTTTATATTCAACACCTCATTTTTTTTTCGAATTTCCTAAAGTTGTTTTATAAATTTGCTTTCGTAAGCCTTTTAAAGCTACTTTATTTTCTCTTTGTCGGATTCCTTCCAAATCAATCTCTCTGTATATGTATGTCAGTATGTGTATGTGTGTGAGAGAGAAAGACAGAGAGAGAATTGTTGCCAAATTCTTAATATAAAATTTATAGATTCGTATAGAATAACTACTTCTTTTTATAGTATAACTTGTCCTTTATCTGCTCGTTTTAGTATTGTTATTGACAGAAAAGTCCACATCTCCATGCTCGGAGCTCTTAACCCTATTAGCACAAGATATTGTACGATATTGTTCAATATTCTAAACTTTGGCCAGTATCGTGAAGATATTGTAACTATGTTATTGGGCATTGTTTGATAATAGGGAAGGCATATCTGAAATCGATTGTAAAGAAATCGAAGAAAAGCCGTCCTATTATGTAGAAGTCTGCTCTTTTCAATCTTTCATGGTCTTATTTATTCAATCATATTAAAATGAGGTGTTAATACCAAGTAAACGGAAGTTCTGACACTTTTTACCAATCGTGTCCTTTGAATGCCGCATCAATCGACAGTTAAGTTCATTCAGTATATTATCTCGTAGCTAAAACTCATTTTATATCAATGCAGTAAAAATGTGCATCAATAATTGTCATCTTTACTCAATTAATATTTAAACATTTAATGGATTTTTGTGCTTTTTCTGCCCTTGTCAAATTCTGGATGTCAAAAACTCTGAACTTATCTTTTCAGAATATTTCACTTCAAAGTACTTAACAGCAAGTTTCAAGTCTCAATCTTATAATTTTAAAACCCATTTGAATTAGATCATGAAACAAAATTCCTGCAAACTTTTCCAAATTTCAGAAGATATTGAACGAAAACTCTTTTCAAAAGGCGTGTGGTTCTCTGGTGTTAGTGGAGAGGAATTAACTGTGAACAATCGTTCAGAGGAAGCCATTTTATGAAAAGTATATGAATACTTGTGGTATGAATGAACGCTTGTAAATCCACTTCATTCCCAACCTTCAAACTCAAGCTTTAATATCATAAAAATTCTTTGAAATCGCGAGTGTCCTCTTCTGATTTTTTTTAATTCCATTGTTCCTTGCTTTAGGAATCCTTTACTTACATTCCCTTTACGTGTTTCATGTAATAAAGAAACTTTATTTCATAGAAGAACCTCTTCCGATTCCCCAGTTTGATGCAAAATAGTTTTGCAGAACTACAGTTTTCATGTATAGGCCTATCCTGTATATAATTTGCCTAGTTTGTATTCTTGAGTCATCTCGTTCATTTACATACATATAAATAAATATACAAACTATCTACTGTTTGCTGTATTTTGACATGCTGTTGTTTGGAGATGAGATCTCCTATTCGTGAATTGGAGGGTCCAAGGAAGGAAACCCAAAGTCGATGTTTTTAGCCCATGTGCGAAGTTGATAAAATCATCTGACCGCTGTTACGGTTGATTAAAGAGGGAGTTCTGTCTAAGGATCAATATTATGAGGTGTTTCCCACCACATGTTGCTTCAAAATGGGAAGTTATTAAACCTAGTCTGAACAAAATGATGAATTCTATCCACTTCCTTTACCTATCTATTTACATTATTTAATTGGGAGAGTAATATTTTTGTTTTATGATACATATCTTAGACCATGCATATCTCACGACATTCCTGACGACTCCTTTTGATAGAAAATATATAAAAAAAGGGGGTGGTCTAACAAATTATACAAAATTTCATGATATTTGTGCACTCTTAGAGTAGAGGTGCAATTAAGACGATTTCCGATTCCCTGTATGACATCGTAAGTAGTATTCAATTGGTAAATGCCCCGTTGTTACGATAAAAGAATGAGATTGAATGAGACATTCCATGCCTCAGATTATCTTTCAAAAAACATAGTGTCTCACATACCAGTACATTATCACTATTATTGTACAGTAACACTTCTTTTCTCATATTGATGTTTGTCTGAACAATATTCTATGGCCACCACTTTTCGTTTTTTCAAGCATCACTTCATTTCTGTTATTTATGTATAAGAAATGAACTGAATTTTGACCAAATAACAAGATTTTTTATATATAAATATCCTTTTTTGTTCCTGGATTGAATGGAACTTTATAAATTCGTATCCATAGCTCATCTAATTTCAAAATAGTCTCTACTGTTTAATTAAATTGTTCCATACCTGATGTTCATGCCACTTACATTCATACCATTGTCATCGTGGTTCAGATGTTCTGAATGTTAGCTAAGAAATGAATCTCTATTGACATATCAGCTGAAGAATTACAACAAAGCCTTTGGAGAATTTATTTCGTATAATGAAGCACCGATGACGTTTATATTTCTAATGAATTAAGTAATAACTTTGTCAGAAATTTAAAAAAACAAAAACATTAACTCAATTTTAGGAGACCTCCGTGATTACTGCATCATTTGAAATTTCTTTGTAAATAAATGTTAAAGAAATTCGCCAAAGAACTGACTTTTTTCATTCGGTGCTGTAATATTCCTCTTCTAATTAAATAAATTCATAATTTAAGATATTTACGACACATTTGTATTAATTCCCATGATTCTTTCAATTCGTGTAAAAGATGGAAAAAAAAACTGCCAAATTTACGTGAAAATACTTTTAGTAATTTATTCCTCTACTATGATTGCTTTTTGGCAAGTTCGGTCATTTTTCCATTCTGAAATAGAATTCTTCCGAAAACAAAACACAATTCGGTATTTGCTTCATAAAGTTTGAAACTAATGTTGAACCCTCTCGAAAAATAAATTGTTCAATCTCTACGATCTTTCCTTCAAAAATTACACACACAAAGTTAATAGCAACTTACAGTGACTTCCACATTGACAACGTGTGTTTCGCTGTTGCGTATGATATAAACAACGTTTGAAAAGTTTCTCTGCATTTCAGAGTTGCGTTAATTCGCCCGTTAAACAGTTGAAGTTTTAACAGTTTATCACCTTTATTCTCTTATTGCGAAAAAGCATCCACAAAAAAGATTTGTAAAATGAAGCATTTTATATTTACTTATAATCGCATCATGAAGAAAATGTAATGTTCCAAAAGGTAACACATAAATTTAAATAGTTTCGAATTAAAAAAAGCACATAATGTGGGATGCTTTGTCCATTGTCCCACAATGACAGTGCAAAGCTGCCTCGCTCCTTGAAAGGGCGTATTAAACCCGATGTCTCAAGCCCCGGCTCATGTATATAAGAGTATCAGCAGGAGTAGGAGAAGCAAGGACGGACAGGGCAGGAACAGGTGGCAGGAACTGTCCACCACACAGCCCAGATCCTGGCCGGTGACGTAGGCAATAGCTTTACCCTTGAGCTGCGGTGGTGCCTCGCAACGTGTCTCCCTCGGCATGTTTACCACTTTGGATTTTTGGTCTCGAACGAGATCTCGGAACCAGGCAATGCGGCAGTCGCAGTTAAAAGGATTCTCTATAAAAATAAAAAAAATGCAAAATTTTATTAGAAAAAGAAATGTTTTCTGAAAATGTGACATAAAAAAGGAAGAAGTTGAATTTCTTTCGTTAATTCAATTATTTTTAAATATATTTACTTAGGACTCAAATCTATATAAGATTCACTTTGGACTGCTTATGAGGTGTCTGCCTCGTCATATGACTACAATTCAAAATTGCGAAATATATTCCAAATTCACCATTTATACCTTCAAAACAGAGTATCAACTTAGTTAAAACTGAACTAAAGCTAGGTAGTGTATGTGTTGATACCTTTTCTAACATTAATTTATATTTTGTTAGAAACCGCTATTAAATAATGCATTTTTCAGCGATTAATTAAGTAAATAAATGTGCCGAAATTATTAAAAGATTGTAATTTGTTATTCCGTAATTTGATAATTACTTTAAATGTGCTCCTCATTACTTCACTTAATACCCAGTTATATTTCACACGCAAGTGCGGATCGATCTCCAAAATTTTGGAAGAATTTTCCAATTCTAAAAGGGAAAAAAAAGCATTCATCTCGAGAGGAAAAAATGCCACATTTTCCGTCTGAAAGGCCAGGCGTTAATGATAAAGAGATCCATAATCACGCAACAAAGGATGAAGTTTCGAATTGCATGAAAATAAGTACTAAATATTCATGCGGGGGAAGATGAAAAAGTGTAGGAAGACAAAAGAGCTTCCGATATAATTAAAGCACCTTCCCGCTCTTGCAATGAATGTGAATAAGGGAGGGCAACGATTCTCATTAAATGTTTTAGGAGGCTGTAAACGTTTAAATTTAACACGATTAGATTCAAATTTTTGTTAAGTACAAACGTGCATTATAAGTTATATATTTGTTAAGTACAAACCTGCATTATATTTATAGTATTTTTTTTATTGATAGTAGCATGTATGCGACTTAATGAGCACGTAATAATAATTAAATCTTCAATCATGCTTAAATGCAGTGCAGTAATCGACGATAAGAAATTTGAAATTTTGCTGGAAATGAATGGTTTATGCTTCTCTGAATGTAGACAAAGGATTTATGGAATGATGCCTGACTGTAACTGCACATGTAAATGCGATTACTTAAAAACGGAAAGATCTAAATAGAGGAAAATAGATTAGTATGGACTTCTTACAAAAAATAATATATTTTACACAAAAGTTTGTACTCGATCAGTCAAAAGGAAAACATACTATTAAAATATTTTTAACGATTTATTATTTTTGTATACTGAGAGTTTAATTGTTGATTATTCGATTAATTTAATTTTTGATTCCATTGTAGTGGTTCCACCTGGTACTGAGAAAGAACGAACTATGTAAAGACATTACATTAATGTCATGTCTTTACATACAATTAATTGTAAGAAGTGGGCAATAAAACAACATCTTCATAGTGTAGAATATTAATATAATTATGTGTTTATTAAATGCATTCTAAACTATCGCTTAATTTCTTTTTCACTATGATGATCTATTTATTATGCAAAATACGGCTGTAATTTCACTCTCCATTCTGAGTATTTGACCATTTAGGCTTATTTTTTATTTATGATGTACATAAATAAAACAAATAAGTGAAATTACGTCATTTTTCAGCGATAGCACCGAAAATATAGCAGTACAAAAATGAATTTTTCATAATCTTGAACTTTATAAGGTTATCTTTTCAATAATATCAATTTTTAGTACATAAATTAAGTTCCTATTTTTATCATTTAAAAAAAATATTTTAAACATATTTTCAAACAGTTTAGTTTACGAAAAAAATGAAATTTAATCTGCATGAGTACGTTATGTTTGCATGAAAAAAAAAAAAAAGAGCTTCTATCAACGTGTTGCCATTGCGCTAATTAAAACCTTAACTTAATTCTCACTGCAAACTAAACCTATAAAATTTAAATTTTAGATCATGCTTGCATGAAATAAAACAAATATGAAATATAATATTTTCTAGAAAAGTAAATGCAATAAAAATGTTTCTGTGACTGAGACAATCGTGGGTTAATATACACAGTATAACCACATTAATCGAGATTCATTACCTAATTTCTGAACCGCGAGTATCGGGTATACACATCTAATAAAAAAAATGGTCAGAATAATGTAAATAATTATGTTTTATATAGTTTGAGTCCATATTCTCGTGAATAACGAATTTTTACCTATACAAAACCTCGGCCCTATTAATATAGTTAGTGTAATATTCTTGAGACACGGACATTTAAAAAAAGAACGATTCACTCTACTGCGACTAAAACTGAGAAAAATTTGAATGTTACAATCTCATGAAACTCGTGATTTTCAGACCATTCATGGCTTCCCGAAGACTGATTGGTTTAAATTAATAAATATGCTCATTACTCTAAAATATTGATATAAAAACACTCAGATTTGATCTAAGAAGATAGAAAGGCCTTTTTATTTATTTGTTTAAAATTTAGAGTCAGCAATACTTTTCTGAATATAATTCCTTATGACTAAAGGATTGTATAAAATTTAGACTTTATAATTCTTTTTTTCAAAAATGCCTTTGTTGACTAAGGCAAGATAAAATATTATTTCTTACGTCATTTAAATCTCTTTGTAAATAAAACTAGAAACTAAATTTTATAATAAATCAATTTTTTTCCATAATTCTTTGAGATATCGAATAAATTATAAATCGACATATTGCAGTGCATATAAGGCATCAATAATAATTCTGTTTCTCTACTCATATTTTTTTAAACGTCTTTGGATACAGCAAAAAAATTTTTATTTTTATTTTAGCTGAAGTTTAATCATTTCTGCTTCAATTTAAAGCTCAAATTTTAAGGGAGCTGAGAGAAAATTGGAGGGATACGTTGTGAAATAAACAGAACGGCATAAGACTTCTGTAATAGTATGAGTATCAAAATTTGAAGATTAAGAATATTTTGCTAAAGATGCTATTAAGACACCAAGTTACATAATGTATTGATTTGAAACATTTAGAGAACATTAATCTCAGCGAACCAGCTGATCGCTAAAGGCGGCTAGCATACTGTAAGACTAAAATCAATATTTGCAAAATTAAAGTCAAAATCAAGTTATTTTGACTCATTTTATATAAAAACTTTGCTCGGCAAGAGTACGATGAAATTGTTTTGTACCGTTAATGAAATCTATTCCAAACAATCTGAATTTTTACTACGTAGTAAGGAATATTCGGAATACACTTCGTTGAAGCAGCCTCTCTTATAAATAACCCAAGAATGTCAACAGTATAATTTAATAGAACAGCTTTGTTCATGTTTAACGCCTTTTCTCTCTTTCGCAACGCTTTCCTTTTTCAAACAAGCAGTTTTTCTTTCTACCCTCTCACTCCAGTTATGTGTGCTTGACACAGAACAAACTCGGAAGCCCATTTCCTTTTAAATTTCGGATTGGGGGGGGGGGGATTTATTTCAGAACTATTTAACGCTGTGAAGTGAAATGAGTAAAATCGGATCATGACGTGCGAGCATCAGTAAAACCTGAAAGCATTCAAACAAAATAATTTAAAATAAATAAAAATGTGCAATACATTCAACGTGTCTTCTCATCGTCCACTTTTCAACTTCACGATATAGAAAGTTTTGTGTTTCGTGAAAAAAAAAGGATTGAAAGTAAACGAGAATACCCACTACTCTTTCGGCGTGTTTTCTCTTCGACTGCTTTTCAACAACAACGAACTAACTGTTAGAGCAGCGATAGTCTGGTGCTAAGGTTTCGGCTTCGAAACCGGAGAGTTTCCTGTTCGAGACCCGATTTCACCGAAGAACAGTAGTGTAAACTTGTCTGGTGCACGTTAGATCCATTGGGGTTAAACGTCCTCCAACTGGTGTGGTGTGGAAGTTTGAAGAGGGGTGGAGTTCAGGTGTTGTCCTCGTCATCTGACCGCGGTTCAAAGTTACGAAGTCCGTCCGAAAATAACCCTAGTGTTGCTTTAAAATGGGACGTTAATATAATTAAACTAAACTTAAAACTTCTGTTTAATAGTAAATTTTGTGTTTGGCTTCTTCGTACAGTGCAAAACATGGCATACAAATTTTGGAACAGTGCCTAATCCGTTTGCGAATTTCGTCCATACTGAGGGAAACATGTGAAAGCAAGTCGAAGGAAGCGCATTGTTACATCACTGTTGTTACTTTACTTTTATTACTGCCAATAAGTTCTTCATTTACCCATCTATGAAATAATTCTAAGAATTAGAAATGATTAATAAAAAAGGGCACATGCAAGGTGAAAACTCAGTTCTATTAATTGCGTTGTGATTTCATGTCCATATATCTAAATTCAACAAAACTGGATAGCTTATTGTTTTTTTAGAGTTATCAAGGGCACGTATACAAAGCTATAAGCATATATATTACATTGATATGTATATTTAGTTACTCTGATATAAGTCACCATTACTGGATAAATCAAGTATAAATACATCAGTATTATTGGAAGAATGAAATGTAAACACATATTTGACAGCCTACATTTCAGTATGAAATATTGTTTAACCAACATCATAAATTTGAGCCTGATTAACTGGTACCTATAGACATGACACCAGGTGACTAGCGTCACATCACTGAATGAGGCTTATTCTAATAGAGCTTATATAATAGTTCGTGGAGAGCACACAGCCCGACCTTATGATTGCTTGGCTTCTGTTTACAGTTTGACTTACGGAAATAATTCTGTATAGTTGCTGGACACGCAGAGAAACACGTAGAGAAATATTTTTCATTAAAAAAAGAAATTTCTTAACTAAAAGACATGAAAAGAAAAAGGAATCGAGTGAAGGATATGCTTTCCTTTTTATACGATGAACTTTTCCAGGAATTTTCCCTTCCACTAACACAATTATGTAAATCTTGTGTTTCTAAACCATATCACCATGCCCCATGAAATTAATCGATTCATTTTCTAATCATCCGATAAAAAATTAGAATCTTCTTGTTACTGAAATTAATTACTGAGTAGTGAAGGATATGATAGTAAAACCTCTCAAACGGTTTCCGTCTCTAAGAGATTCACACATTGTATCTTCCTTTTACTTCAAAGAAAATTGAAGTATTTTCCTCTTTTGTAATCTAAATCTTCGTTTTCGGAAATGGATTCATTTAGTTCGTTGCTTATAGATGGGGATAAGAGAGAAACTCACCGTGTAGATCTAGAATCTGAAGGGTGTCCAGAACAGAGCGGAAAGTCTCGTAGGGCGCTACACTCAGCTGGTTGGACGGCATGTAGAGCCATACCAAGGAATCTAACTCGCTCAGAGCGTTCACTTCGATGGTGTGCAACCTGAAAAATAAAAAAGATTGATTAATATGCCACGTGTTATATTAAATGTACAATTAGTTATAAAAGTGATAGAAAAACCACAAACGAATACAAAAATCAGAGTCTTCGTAAGATAAACGTCTGACATGTTTTGACGTCTTTGTAAGAAACTAAAATCCTCACTGCCACTGTCGCTATAATGAGCTAAATTATTGTTAAGTTTATTTAAACTTGGCACTAAACAAATAATTTCGAAATTATATAGAAAGATAATAACGCATAAAATCACAGACATGAATGATACTTGCTAACTTACATGCACTTTATTGCGACACATGCACGAGTCTGACTCGTTATTAAGCATTTTGGCTTCATTCTACATTCTACGTGTCATTCTACATGAATGGATTAATACCCGTCTGACTCTTGCGCCATAAAAGCTTAAAGTCCTCTTACTCCTCCAAATAATCTGAAATCCTAACCAGCCGGACCGCATTCTTAAATTTCGCAAATGGATGGATCAAATACAACGTTCTTCGTGAGCAATGCTTAAACACCGAGTAATTCATTTGGTTTCAGTTGGCGGGAGCGAGAATAACAGACAAGAGAACTCTCGCCAGAGAGATCATTAATTACATATCGGATTCAACCGCTGTTCGGAAATACTGAAGCCACTGTTTGCATTAGGATTTCATTACTATAGTTAAATGAATAAATTTGATTAGATAAAACTATAGTTTAAAACTAAACGTACCAGGATCGGTTATAGACTTTTGATTAAACAATTATATATTTTGAATTGTCTGAGTTTCCGTGAATACATTCGTATCAAGTATATATTTTTACTTATCTTCCGCTTAGTTTCATCATATAGAGTTTCGAGTATACATTCTTACCAAGTTTTTTTCTTATCAAGTTACTTTTCGTATCAAGATCACATACCAAATATCATTCTACAAATTCACTGCATTTTTGAAGCAAATTGTCTACAAACATGGTTATAAACAGACAATCTCATTTCTGATTGTTGAAGAAAATCCAAAATTTGACAGTCATTTACTATTTGAAAGAAAAATGATATAATAAAATTCAAGCATTTACGTTACCGCGATTACTTACACACCAGTAGACAGATACACAAACATTCAATCAAGGAAAGGAAAATAGATTCAAAATTTAACATCGACCTTAAATGTGGAGATAAAAACATTATGGCAATTTTTATCGATTCGGCTATCATTCTATACCAATTTCTGTCCACATCTATTCTGCGGGTTAATATTTTGACTTATCGTCTTCATAGAAACGGCAACGAAAAGACAAGCAAGTCTTCTTGTAGACGTTGAACACCAAATTTGAAGTTAAAATTTCACCAAGAAGAAATCTCATCTTCTCTGCTTATTTTCGTTCAATTTCACTTTTTCTAGGCAGTTAAAACATCGTTTTAAAACTGCCTTTTTTTCCCCTCTTCCAAACATTGAGATAGATATTACTGAAATCCAGAGGTTGAAGCTTTGACCAATTGCAATAATATCCCTAAGAAAAGAATGTTTGTACAAAGCTAAACTGTTGGAAATTATGGCAGATATTGCGTTGGTTTAATTCCCTTCATTATATACATATATGTAAGCATAATTTTTGAAGCAGAAGACAGTGAAGAGACTTTCGATTTTTTTAACTTCGTTTTATTTCCGTTCCGGGAGACACGATTTTTTGGACAAGCAGAAGAGACGAACACAACACAGAAAGACACAACATGAAATGAGGAAAAGCTGATGAAAATGTTAGCCCTGTGAGATACTGTGAGACTTTAATAGGGATTTCCATCACGTGTCAATCACAAGTAAGGGAATCATAGGGATCTTTTAAAAGAATGTGCTTAGCTGGACAGTATTTTATCTGTTCATTCGGAGTGTGGAAACCGCCGACTAAATCATTTTTACAAAGCTTCAGTTGAATTAATTAAGTAGAAAAAGTAGAATGAGATTAGAAAATAAGAGAATATTTTAGAATGTAGTTTGTATGGGCTGAATTACGATAAAATTGTGCGAATTAATTTGGATTTAAATTAGAGTTTAAAATATAATTGCATATATATATATAGATAGAGAGAGATCAAAATTTTATGGAATCTTACTAACAGGCTTAAATCTGAAAGATTTATCTATACATAGTTGAATTTATAAGATGTAGGTGTTATATTGTAATATCTCCTATAAGTGCATCTTTACATTAATATCATAATTCATCTATAACTTAATCAAAGCGCAATTCTCTATCGTCGGTGACTGCATTCAGAGTCAGTTCGTACCTACTGAAATTTCAGTAGCGATCAAGATGACTGGAGTTAGGAATCGATAACTGAGCTTAGTTCCGGTAACTCTAGGCTGTATTATCTAATATAGAGCCTGAAATGGCAGCTTCGAGATATGTCACGACAATTCATGAATCAACATTCGTCAAAATGCACCAGAGTTAGAGTCAAGCTATATTACAACTCCATATCGAAATGTCTAAGCGATGTTTGGTCAGCAGATATATTGTTTTCAAAGCAGGAAATAGATTTATAATTGAGTTTGAGTTCTAAAATGAATTCTATTCAGATGAAAATGATATATTTCGATTGACATTTGATGAACAATTAGATTAGTTATCAATTACACTACGACATGTGCTTTTTGAAACTACCTTTTTAAAATACACTTCTTTCACTTCTAAACTGATTTAACACGTTGAATGTTATACTCATTTCACATAGCTTGCTCGTCTGGTCAATATGAAATTCTTGTTATGTGTTAAATATTTTAGTGAAATATTAATTACAACAGGTAAGTTGTGTGATCTTTCATGATGCATTTATTTTATTGAGATCACCGGTGACCCCTATAATGCTGAAATGCTATGTTATGTATTAAATAAAATTATTTTTATATGTTTTATACTGAATCAATTCTTCACATCATTTTAGTAAAAAATAATAATATCGAAAATTTTAAAAACGGTGAAAATTTACTCGAATTATGTGTTTCGAGTAATCTTGGTTTCACCAGTAGTCCCCATCGCTCTACCCGGCCGCGGTGGCCTGGTGGTAAGGTCTCGGCTTCGGAACCGGAGGGTTTCAGGTTCGAGTCCCGATTCCACCGAAGAACCGTCGTGTAAGGGGGTCTGTTGCACGTTAAATCCGTCCTGACCAAACGTCCTCCCACTGGTGTGGTGTGGAGAGGGGGGTGCCAGCTCTGGTGTCGTCCTCGTCATCTGACCGCGGTTCAAAATTACGAGGTCCGTCCCAAAATAGCCCAAGTGTTGCTTCAAACGGGACGTTAATATAACTACACCTAAACTAAACCCCATCGCTCTACAAACAAATTAACTTCCGGTCACAAGTGATTCCAGGTCCGGTATTCAATGAGTTAACTTACTAATTATATAAACCATCCTATTTGGAACATCCATTTGTGGACATGCAAAACACCTGTAATTTTCAGTTCGACAATTAAAAGAAAATTTCCATGGAAAATTTATCGTTTTTATTCTCAAAATGAATTGAAACAAATATTGATACTCGGAAATTTTTAATTCTAATGTCTGATAAAGACAAATTTCTTCTGGAAATTACCAAAAAAGTTTCGATACAGTCAATGACTGCATATAAAAAAAATCATTCAAAACTATAACAAGTGAAAATTCTGAAATTAATAAAGTAGAAACAGATCGTGAGAAAAATACGAAATGCGACCCCTTATCCCTAAACAATTACCTTTTAATTTTTATTAAACCAAAATCCAATGCAAATAATGAAACTTTCATTATTTTAGTAGTTTTAATTTAACTCATTCTATGGTATTTGAATTATAAAATTATAACATAAAAATTTAAGAAATAATTTTATTTTTTTGGTAAAGTAAGTAATAACTTGATCAAATAAAAGCAATGCAGTGTTTCAAAATATTATTTCATAAAATAACTTATAAATAATAAATATTAAGAAGATAAATCTTATTTTTTTTTCAAAGTGTATCTTAAGTAATTTATTACTTCATATGCGTGCAAGTTCATTGAAAGTATTGATTCTGGATTTCACTTTTTAAAGGATAATATGCACTCAGTGCTTCTCATATCCAGTTGAAATTAACCTGGTTTCTATGCTATTTATATCGATGACAATAGAATCATTTCGTAAAATAAATTTTGAAAAATATTCAGTTATATAAAAAATTACGTGAACCAAACAGAAATAAATCCCTCTCCCAGTGAGTTCCCCAGAGCCAACTATTATTTTATGTCTCGTCGATTGCACCTTCAACCTGAAAAGCCGTTCAGGCAGAAATTCGAAATATGGTGCCCCCCTGCGATCTTTTCATCCGGGTCTCGTCTCTAGATGCCCTATCTGTTCTGCATAGAGCGGAACTTTCTTTGTTCACGCGAGGCTGGCTTCTGCGAAGATAGTTGAAGGGTCCGCTCCTATCAAAAGAGGGAAAGTGAAAGGAATTGTTTGGGAATATTTTCCTTTCGGAACCCGCCGCACAAAAGGTTTTGTTTGCCGAAAGGACGGGGTTTGAATGATTCGCCTCTAAATACTGAATGTGACGAAAATTATAGTCAAAGCTTCTCAAAATGTAATGGAAAACTTCATGATATTTTTCGCATTTCTATCACGTGAGTGGTTATCACGTATTAATGCTATGCATATGCATGCATCTATATTTTCTAATTCAAGCAAATTTATTAGCGATACAAGCTTTCAAATTCAAAAACTTATTACAAACTAAATTATGTTTCATAAAATTACTTAGTTCTAACATACATTTAATAACTAGAATTTTGTATACATACTTTTCCCTGTTAATTATTGAAATTCCAATATTGCATTATTTGAAACTCTGGTGAGTAAATTACATTCAGTGTGTGTTATATATATTATTTGTTATAAGCATATTTGAATTTATTATTGGGTGTGTGTTATGTGTTATGGTCCTATATGTGTTACGACCATTGTGAATAATCGGTTATTATTAATATTAACTGGTTTGGTTATTATTAATAACTAGCTGATGCCTGGCGCGTTGCAGCCACACACACACAAAAAAAAAATTGGAAATATCGTTTGAAATTTAAAATAGCTGTCTTGTTCAATTAGGAATGATAGAAAGAATGAAATCTTTTCGTCAGATTTTCTTATCGGCAATGAATACATTCATTGAAATATTATGATATATAAAGGAGAAGTACAAATAATATTTACTCTATTTTTTGTATATTATTCAAGTGTTTTAGGGCAGACATTTTGTTTTCTCCGGCTTCAGCAGAAACAAACAAATTTATCGGTTTTCCGAATTGTAAGCATCCAGCATACAACTGACCATGTGAAAAACATTTATTTTCTTGGTTCAATCCGCACACTTGCAGTGGTGTGACCTTGCGTCATGGAGAATGTGGAAATACAATAGTTTGAAATCAAAAGGCATAAAGGGAATACGAGGAATCAGCACATCTTCTCCATTCGACTTTCAGTTAAGAATAGTTGCCTTTCTTCTTGCAGCATATTGGTATTTTGATTCTGATGCGTGATCAGGTAGTATATAAATGGTGTCTTTCGATTCTTACCTCATGTTGATCTTGATATTCTGAAGCACGTGAATTTCCAATTCATAAAAGATCTGCTTTGTTGCTCGCTTGCCGTTCCTCGTTTGTTTGAGAAGTTCGAATTGGCTTATTTTTATTTGCTGTATTGGTAGATCTATTAAGTGGCGAACGTTTGGAGACAAATCTTTTGTCGAAGCAATCAACACGATATACGCTCGTATAATCGAAATATCGTTTGTGCATTCACTGAATAAATAAAAAAATTACTGTTTGAACTTCGAAATTTCCATTATATATTACTTAACTTGATCGGTATTGTTAGTAATAATTATATTTTGTATGTGTGAAATAAACTCTGAATAATATGTGCGGTTGGCCGCAGATAAAATATTGTGCACACTGAATGACAACATCCTGTACAAATGACTACTCATTAACGAGAAGAAAAAATTGAGCTTGCACTACATATTTTCGATTTCATTTCAATCACGTTAATTGGCATCAATCATAATAATTTTATTTTGTTTGATATATGTGCGATTAACTCAGAAATCCATGTGCCGTTTACTGTTTGTCTTTTGTCAGTTTTAAAATATAACCTTCGCGCCAGTGCAAACAATAAGTTGACCAAGTTTCATCACAATCGGTTGAATAGCACGAACGCGCATAGGGTAAGAACAATTAAAAATTCATTTTTATATATTAGATATGATAACTGTACTATGCATATAACCTTCGCGGAGGTGCAAGCAATAAATTAACCAAGTTTCAGAGCAATTGGTTGAGCGGTGTGACAACGCATGAGGTACGAACAAACAAAAATCAATTTTTTTATATTAGATAACCGGTTAGTATTAATAATAACCGATTATTCAGATTGACCGTAACATATGTATTAACCAGGAATGCATTTGTACATATATGAGGTTTTTTCGCTTAAAAGAAATAAATTTAGTAATGTATATTAATTGGTAATTGAGATATGCACCAACTTATAGAAAGAGGATTAATAATACAGTGTTAAAAATTTGTGCAAATATTTATTCAGTAAATTACCTCTGAAAACTACATCAAGAAAGTCTTGAGAGGGATTTTCTGAATTCAAAGCCTTCTTTGTATTTTCGTTTAATAAAACAAGCAATGTTTTGCAATCTTCCTACTGTTTCTCTGTCACACATCCTAAGTTCTATCTTAATTTCTAAATTTAACCTTTGAATAATACATATTTTGGTCGCAATTTAATAAAAAAATATTACATTTTTAACAAAAATATCATTTAGTATAGTTAAAGCAGATGCTCCTTTATCAAAACCAGGTCCCTTTAATTTGATTAAAAAATGCCCTTTGAAAACAGATCTCATTTCTTGAGGAACTCTGTCTGTATGAACTACTACAGATAGGTACTACTACATGAAAAAAGGGCAGGCCGTTATTTGTTAAGATAGTTATTTTTCTAATCCCACTTGTCTTGAACAACTAATCAAGTCCGAGAGTTTTGATAAAAGAGAAGTGTGGCACCTTTTCTATGTTAAAGTGACTTTGAAATACCCAAATGGAATCAGGTAAAGGCATGAATTAGTTCAAATGTAGTGGTAAATTTCTTCCAGGAGAGATTTCAATATTTAATTAGCCTCTATTTGGGTTTCAAATGGAGGGAAATCCAGGAAAAACCACCAGCAACCAGTTCGATTGCAGTGGATGATTCGCTGCTAAAGTCTACATCAGTCTTCCAGTTTTCGAACGATGCTGAATTTTGAATAGAGCTTGAGGGCAAAAGTCACCGCTTTATATCTTCAGTTCGTGTTTTCCGCCCGTGAGAGCACTTTAATTCATTAGCTTACTAGTGAAAAATAATAGGAGGGTAAAGGAACTTTGTATATATTTTATTATTTGAGCTGTGAAGGCCAATTTTTATATTCTGTCTATTAGTTCAGAAAGAAGGAATAGGGCCGATTCTTTAATAGATATTCAAATTGTTACCGGATTACTTCAAAACGAGATTCAATTCCACCGGAGGTCTTCATGCGTTCCTCTAATTTGTTCCTGAGAATCGAAATTTCTAATATTAATATAATGTGGAAATTTAGAGAATGGCGGGATAGCCCGGAGATCTCCTTCATCACTGAATACATAATTCAAGTCTGGCCTCATCTAGTTCTCAGTAAGTTTGTATCTGAGACTTTAATGCATTAAAATTAGTTTCTTAGATCCTTGGAATGATCAATAGTATTGAAATAGTTTTCTCTTAATCATTATTAAGATAATTCAAGATATTTCCCCCCAAAAAATATATATGTGCAATTCTGACCTGTTCTTTTGTAAGTAGATAAACTTAAGCGTCCGGCCGTAGTCTCTGAAGTCATCTTCCAAGATCTTATCGATGTGATTTTGTCTCAAGTCCAGCTGCCGCAACTTTTCCAACCGTCGCAGGGGCTCCGCAGGGATTGCAGACAGCTGATTATCTCCTAATTTCAGCCACTCCAGAGAACCTGCGGACAGCACAAAGGGGCAGATTCAATATACAGAAGCATCTCTCATTTTGAAACCTAATGTAAGTTTTAAAAAGCATATTTTTATAAATGTATTGAATATAGAAGATATTTTAAATTAAAAATATGGGGTTCAAGCCTAAATCCCAAAAGAACTTTCAGCATACTTGCAACTGCAGGAAAGCAGATTAGCTCCATATATACAGATGTTTGTTTCAAAATTTCCCTTCAGATGTAATTTGAGCTCTAAAAATCGCTTAGACCAACAGAAGATGAAATTCATGACACATTAATTTCAGCTTTATGAAAAGTTTATTATTTTTAGAAAAACATAAAGTTTTCATAACATTTTCATTTCATATCAAGGTATATTTTATTTTTAAACCACTTCATTAAGAGTAGCATAAATGTTGAATCAAAGAAATTTGTTTATGCATAGGGAGTTGTTCCTTTGAAAACTTAGAATTTGCTATCTCCAGCCCACCGGAACTAATCTGGTTATTCTGTAAAGCATAATAGATAGCTTTACTCCTTTGTTCTGTTGTTTCCTCTAATATTGCTAATGCAAAAAGAGGCTCAGTGGAAACACGAATAAATTCGGTATTCAAAATCAAGCATCACTGCATTGAAAATATAATTTTTTTTTTTCAGGAATGAATTAGGAGAAAGATCCATACTAGTTTTCCACCGTTATCCCCACTTTGAAATTTTGTTTACAAACCTTACTCACTGATAATGTAAAAATTAAATGAGACGAATGCTTATTTGTGTGAAAATGATTATTTTTCTATAAAAAACTGTTTTTTAAATTCTGGGGATAGTCATTTATTATTTTTCATCTCTTGTTTTCAGTTTTTTTTTTTTTTTTTTTTTTCATTTTAGAATTTTTTTAAATATTAACGTTAATAATCTCACGTTATTATTGCAAATAGAGTGTATTAGCCTGGACAATTCCAGTTTTCGATTCATGGTCTTGTGTCAATATTGGCTAGTCATTGTCTTGTGCCAATAATCATTAGCTAGGTAGTGCTGAATGTAATCAGTAATACTTAGAAATTCTTCGATAAGAATTTCAAAAGAGCTAATCACTTTAAACGTATGAGAGTTAACTTACTTTCTATGCCCTCGAAGGCCTTAGGATGGATGTATCGTATCCGATTGTTCTCTAGATCCAATGAGTTGAGCATCTTCAAGTTCGCAAAAGCCCTCTCTGGTATCTCCTCTACTTGATTTCCAGACAGTTCAAGGACATCCAGGCTTTCCCCCATTCCATTGAATTCCTCTTGCAGAAGATTAATTATCTTATTTTCATGGAGCTGGAGCCTCTGTAGGACACTCAAGTGTCGAAGCGGCCTCGATGGCACCAAGGACAGTCCATTGTCTCCTAGGTTCACCTGTGTGAGGTTACCACCGATGCCTTCGAAGGCTAGATCGTCCACAAATTTAATTCTGTTTCCAAAAAGACTTAGCCTAAGTAGAGATATTAGTCCTCTAAATGCTTCAGCATGCAAAATCTCTATTCGATTATAATTTAGATTTAGCGATGCCAAATTGGCCAGTCCTTCAAAGGCAGCCGTTGGCACACGCTCCAATTTATTCTGTCCTAAATCCAAGGATTCAAGGTCATCAGCGAGGCCTGCGAAAGCATCTTGATCAATGGACGTTATGCTGCAGTTTAAAGCAATGAAATGATTGACTCTCAGATTCCCCAAAAGTGATTTTCCGAAGTGACCAAGCCTGACGTTCCGGAACTTGAGGTACCAGACTACCTGTCGGGTATCGGCAATGGCTTCGATGGAGGTCAAGAGGTCTTGTAAAGAAGCTGAATCACAGCTAAGGTCGAGTCCCCGAGTTTTCAGACTACAGGAGCAGGTACGGGAGGCTGGGAGAGTGGGGCAGCCAGAGAAATCAGATTGGACCAATGAAGTGGTCAGTAGAAGTAGCAGCAACGACGTTTTACTCATCATTAGGGTGAGTCATTTATACCAAGGCAATCTGTAAATAGAAAAAAAACTTGAATTTATCGAGTTCTTAAAAAAGAAATAATATTTTGTGCAGTTTCATATCCTTGATATACTCTAGAATTGAAAAAAAAAAAAAATGGAAAAACATATTATGTCCGTTCCATATCATTCAAATAAGCCAAAGTTTTCATAAACCAGTTATTGATTTAAAATAAATAATCGACAATTTCGTACTACGCTTATGTCAATCTAATATAATTGATAAACATTTCTTATTGGCTTCTTTTGTGAATGCATTTCTTGATATTACGCTATTTTTAGAACCTATATTATTAAATTTTTTTAATAAAACGTTCAGAGAAGAACCTCTAAAAATTTTTGAGAAATACTTGAAATTGTATGACTGTTACTTACTTGATCTTGAAATTCTTTCATACGTACATAATGATTCATACTTATCGCTTCCGATTGCTTTTCCATTTCAGTTCCTCTGCGTTTGTTTTGAAATATATCTGTTGGCAGCTAGTTAATATACTGCTTTCATTTCTTTATCGCTCGTGTGGCAGTAGCAATAGATAACAATAAAATGCGGTTCTATAAATGTAATCCACAGCATTGCTTCTTATATTTTTGTTCAGTGAGGTGATCATTATCGCGATATATGTGCATGTTGTTTGAACAAGAATATCTTTTGCGAAGGTATTTAACTTGCTCGTGTCTAAACCATACTCTGATTACCCATAAAATTAGTATATATTTTTTATATATATTAAAGAAACTTGCATTTCAAAACACTTAAATCTAACGCGCATGATTTTAAAGAAAATAAAATCCATTGTACAGAATTCTTTTATTATAAAAAAATGAAAACAACGTTCATTTTGATTATTTTACTTAAAATATTACTCAAAATAGGGAAAAATTAATTATTTATAAATAAATTCTTTTTTACGGGTTGGAACATGCAAAATCACACCACTTCACTGTTCAAAATTAATACAAATAATGTATGTTTTTTATTACAGAACAATTTATTCACTCATAATAAAACCGAGTTATAAAAACATTACGAATAATAAAAATTCATTGCATCACTCAATGATACAAACTTCATCACAACAGCACACCAAATTTACGGATACGTTTTAATTTTTATAATGTTTTTTTTTATTTACGCATTTTGTCGTTTCTTTTACTTGGCATTGCCAACTAAATGAAAAACTTTAAATAAAATATTAAACTAAAACATTATGATTTACTTTTAACTTTTCCAGGGGTTAAAATATATCTTATCAGGCATTAAAAACTAAGATAAAAGAGACAGTTTTTAATTCACCTAGATCGAAACAGTTTAAATGTAGTTTAAATTTAAGGATTGGCTTTCATTTAGATGAGATGATGACAGATAAAGGGATTAAAATGATAGATTTGATGTTATTTATCGAGAACCGTGGAAAATTAATAAGCACGCTTAGGGTAGTGGGTAGTCTCCGTTTGGGATCAAAATGGATGGTTCATTATTGTTTGAATTCATTGGATTCATTTCAACTTCAGATGTGAAAAGATACTAGTATGCAGTCAAGAAAGAATAAATATGGCAAACGATTCTTGTATTTCAGGAGGAATAACATTGGGCAAGTGAGGCTAACAGTTAAAGAGAGTTATAAACTCCGTACGAAACTGAAGTTAAATGTATGACAGAAGATACAGAAACATTATTTCATATAGACCTTCCAAAGTCATATGAAATCGTAACTGTGGAATTGTAAGTAATTATCTGTGATTTCGACAGAAAGAATATAGGCCTCCGTTTGGGATGAAATGGGCGGTTCATTATTGTTCGAATCTTGGATTTCATTCTTCAGCTTCGGAGTCGAAGAATGCCAGCATGCAATCGAGAAAGGCTAAATATGTTGTAGATATTTCAAGAAGAACAATTAAGAGCATTGTCAAGGTGAAGCTAGCAATTTAAGAGGATACATAAACATCATACGATTCTGAAGTAATTGTCAGAGGCTAAAATCTATAATGGAGAAGAATAGAGTATCAGGAAAACTAGGCGTAAAATGAAACTTTCTGACAGAAGACAGGCCGAAAAGTTATGTTAAGGTCGAGAGTGAAAATAGACAGAATTCATTCTAAAGAATAATGCCAATATCTCTGGATAATACAAGTAAAAAGCATTTAGAGAGCGCAAATGCAGCTACTTCTAGAACACAGATGAACTGATACAAAAGTATAAAAATAAAGTAAAATGGAAAAACAAAAAAACCAAATAAAAAGATTAAAAAAGATTAAAAAGGAAGAATCCGGCCTGAAGACTTTTTCAAGGGTCACCCTCAGGCAGGGATTCAAAAAAGGGATTTTTTCTGTAAAGGAAATTCAGACAAACGTCTAATAATGATTCCTTCGTGACCCGAAAATCCCCTGAAATTAGGCCTAAGAGATATACCATTTTAACAGAAAGGAAAATACAAAACAACCAATTAGAAGAAAAACTACTAATAAGTAAACACAAAAAACACCAAAATACCAAAAACAGACAAATTAAACACAGAAGAAATAACAAAAAGGTAAAAAATATAACGAAAAGGCATAACATACCTTCTAACTGTCCAGAAAATCCCAAGCTATCGATTGTGATTCCCGCCCATTAAAAACAAAGCTAACGGCAATTTAGGTAAAAATTGTAAGCTCGCAGCGCCACCTATTGAGTGAAAAAAAGCAAGGAAAGTTCTAATTTTTTATTTAAGCCAAAAGGATTAATCCCAAACCATACCTTGTTTAATTAAAAAATTGACATTACAGTAATTTTTGGGAAATTCATTTTTAATTAAATTATTAATGAGGTGGTTTGATGCTTCAATATAGGACTTTTTATTATTGCAAACCTTTTTTATCCTGTTAACTTGTGAGAAAATTAGATTTTTGAAGATTTTAGAGTTGAAACCATAAATGTTTTCCAATTTAGCAGTTGTATGGATTCTTGATATTAAAATGTGTGAAAAATCTTATTTTCAGATAAATGAAAATTTCAGTCATTAAAATCTGAAATGGTAGGAAAAAATGTCATGAGTTAAAGGAGAAGTAATAATAATTTTAAAAATTAAACAGAGTTAAAACCAATTTATTTTAAAAGCAAGGATAAATTGCAATTTATCCCAAATATTTAAATTCGCTTAAGTGAAATGTTTTGATAATTAACTAAGTGAATATAAATGTTGAAATTCTTTTTATATTACCAACTACTACGAACAAACTACTTGAGAAAATTAATGCTCGAGATGGAATGAAAGTGATAGTTGAATGCAAGATCTCTATTTTACTTCAACAGCTCTCTGATTCTCTCATAATTAAGTCTGTTTTGTCAAGTGGAAATCTTGCTTATAAAGAATGTTCGTTAAATAGAAATCGGTAAATAAAAATACAAAAATGAGAAAAATAAACTATTGGAACTTAAAAGTACGTCTATAATACATATTTGATGCTGTATGGTAATATAACTTTGTTCTATGAAACGAATGCGTTTGTCCTTACTCTTAAACATTGAGAAAATTTTCCTAATCGTTAAATAAATCGAATTCTAGATTTAGACAAATTTGCACTTTTCAGACTATACTGAGTCCTAGAAATATATTTTTTGGAATTATATCAGTCTGTCCATTCGTCAATCTGTATTTCTGTTTCTACAGTAAATTTTTAGATTTCTGTGAAAGTTTTAACGAAATCCACTCCGAAAAAGTTTGTTCGAACTGAAATCAATAAAATAAATACAAAGCGAAGTGAAGTAGGTATGTAAAATTTGTTATCCATATTTAACATCTGATATGTAGATCAGTAAAAAATTTGAAATAAATCCGTCATGGGTTGACTGTTTGTATGTCTTTTTTAACAAGTATATAAACACAATATCTCAAAAAAAAAAGGGATGACTAAAATACATGTATGCCAGTTTGCAACTACAATTCTAGTTTCAGCTACAAATTTTGGTTTTAATCGCTTGGAAAAAAAGCATTCAAAATACACATGTGACTTTTTGGTGCTTTTGTATTAACTCCCTTCCAATGCTTAATCACCAAATAAATCCCCAAAGATCGAATGCTAAAAGACTTTTTCGGAATTATTATTTACCAATGATGTACTGTTAATAAAAAACAAGCACATTTGTTATAAAGCGTATCAGGAGATTTCGGGTAGAACGCTCATTAATACAACAAAAATTTTTACTTTTTTGTAGAATAGAACATTACATTTTCTAAAAGCTGAAGTCATCCTTGTTTCGTCATAAATTTTATTAGCATTTATTATTATTTAGACAGTTTAATAATCATATCATTCTTATTTTTCTTATTGTATTAATTTTATTATTTTTCTTAATACTTTACAATAAGGAGGAGATTCGTAAAATATTCATAAAATGCTTTATTTTCATCATCTTGAAGAAAATTTGACACATTTATAATAGTGATACAGTAAGAAGTCACTATATAGTTGCTTTTGTATGGGCATTTTTTTTCTTCGCCAAATGGGAAATTTCGGAACGCTACATAAATAATAACAGCAATACTATGAGGAATAAATAACATATATTTGTGTTCATAATGAAAAATTGGGTTGAAAATTCAGTCAAATAGAAATTTTCTCTAAATCATTCTATAATTAGAGACATCATTGTCGATACATTTAAAGTTATTAAACATATTTTAGTAATTTCAAATTTAAAAGAGATGCTATTTATTACGTATTCATGAGTTCAGTGCTTTGATAATTAATAAGAACTCTTAATAATATTACAAGTATTTCATTAAGAATCAATAAGAACTCTTACAGGAACTATTATTGATAGCTCTTGTACTTATATTCTTTAGGAGACATTTTAAATCTTGCATATATTTTTGTATTCATAAGAATGCCGGTACCAGAATGCTTATTAGAAGGGTTTCATTAATAAGATTTTATATTAAAAAAGTGTATTACTGAAAAAAAAAATGCATTCGAGTTTTTTGCATTTCGCAGTTTGTAAAATAAATCTGAATTTGCACACTTTCTTTTAAAACAGAAATATTTGCTTACATAAATAAACAATAATAAAAATAGCTCATATATAAACTGAACTTCTTAAGGTACAAAGTCAAGAAAAAAAACACCAATATGCAATGTATAGGAACAAAATGACTTTAAAAATCATAATTTTATTCTAGAAAATATCACATTTTCTGAATATGTTTTTTTTCTTGTTCTCTTACTGAGAAGCTAATTTAGAAATCTCATTTTTTTTTAATCAA
>JAPMOR010095296.1:519009-552132 GCA_026543865.1 Argiope aurantia | reverse complement strand
TTATCTTTTAGATTTAAATTTTGAATGTACAGTTTGCGGATAGAAAAAAAAAAGGCGAAGTCACATAAGAACGGTCAATTAAAGGGTATGTGCTAGTAACATGATTTGAATTGTTGCGACGTGAAATTGCTCCATCCGTTACATCAAATCCCTGTATTAAAATGTATTACTTATTTTTTAGATTTCAAATTTAGAATGTATGTCTTTTAAAGATTTAAAAGAAAATTAGCATTCGTCTTTGAGAGTGGAAACCCTGAAAAACTACTAAGTGGATTCAGATTTCATTATTCGAAGGAGAATGTTTGTTTAAGTTATCGATCCTTTCACCTTGGTCTCTGTTTGCGAAAAAGGATTGCCATGGCGTGACCTCCATCATTAGCCGCTGTGGTCGGCACACGCTATGCACCGACAGATGGTTTCATCACAGCGTGGCTGTCTTCAAAGAGCGTATGCGGCAATCAACGTGGAATGTATAGACTCAAAGAATATATTTTTATTGGATTTTTTTTTATTGAAGAACTTATGCTTCTGATTTAAAAAAAAAAAAAACATGACTTTTCATATTTTTTTAAAGTAATATAAAATTATTTTTAACAGTGCTTTTCAACTATTTTTATTTTTAATATTTCACAAAATTATATACTTATTTTAATGCCTGACAGAGACAAAGAGATACTTGCGATATTTGATAGAAGAATATTTGGTGGCATTAAATATGACAATTATTGGAAAAGAAGAACAAACTCGGAAATTTGCAAATTATCTAAAGAGCCACATATTATTAAATTTATTGGAAAGCAAATGATTATATAGGGAAGACACTTAATAGACACTTCGAATCCGGGCACTAAAAAGATCTTTTTGGCGAAACCATCAAGTACTCGAATAAAAAAGAGACCAAAACTTTGGTGGATTGCCGGTTTAGAAAAAGACTTGGAAACTAATAAGAGGAAAAATTGGTAAACCTTAACCAAAAACAGAACTGCATCGAATGGAATTTTGAGTAGAAGATATATTTAGTTTATTATAAGCTTCAAATGAATTGCTTTGTTTTGTCAATCTTATTAGATGTCAAGAAATGTGTTAACTTATTAATTCAATTAAGAATCGATAAATTATTTTAGAGGTTTGCGGGTTAGATTATTTATTTGTATCGAATATAGTGTCATTGAATCATTTAATTTCAACTTATCATTTTGAGAAGTGTTAATTCGAGGTTTGTGAGACTCATGTGCATGACCATGAAGAGGTTAAGCCAATTTTGAAAGTAGGTAATTCAGAGTAGGAACATCATCTAATATTTCAAATTCCATTTCATTCAACGATGGCTGAAACTAACTGCACTTAAAATGCTAGAAACGTTCATATCACCAATGAATCACGTTATTAGAGATTATATGCTTTTCAGATCTTATATAAAGAGCTTCATAACATTAAACAACTTCCATTTTAAGTTTACGTCTTCGAATTGGAACGTACTTCCACCTTCTGTTAAAGCAGAGTAACCATTAGCTAATTAATAATTAAATTTTACACAAAGATACGAATAAAGGCATGAACGTGAGGCTCGTATTCGGGCCTGTTTAACAAAGCATAAGAATACACTGAACAGATATAACATCAACTTGACTTGTCTTAGATGTTTATTTTTAAAAATAATAAAGCTAAATTAAAAGAATTTATTTGTGTTTACTAATAAAAAATAACAACTGAGTTAACGTAATATAAGCAACGTTCAATTGCTTGTTATTCATCTACATTCCAAGCAAATGCAGAAGAAAGAACATGAAATTTATCTGTAATATATTAATAAAATTTATCTATTCCATATTATAGACTTTCATAGGAGAAATAGACTTAATTTACAGACATAAATAAAAAGAAAAGCTTATTTTAAATACAGATCCTTACAGACGAAGCCCAGATTAAAAATTCTTCACATTCTCAGCTTCTGCGTCATGGGGAGTTTGCCAAAATTTCAAACAATATATCGAAAACAGAAAATATGTTATGCTTACAAACTATGCATCCTTAAATAACCCTTTAAGAATTCTCACATTTTTTCAAACCATTTTTTGCTATAGGATAATACGTCAAACTGGAAATTACACATTTTTACGAAAAATGAATTTTTTCTGATTGTTTTTTGAAAATGGTTTTAGATTACATCCGAAAGGACTTTGAGTTCTAAATAAGAAGAATATGATTTAGTATTGCAGGATTTTTGATCTAAAACTAATGAATAAAATCTTCTGGAGGGAGAAAATAAATTATCTTATTAAATGTAGCCTTAGATAAAGATTTCTGTCGATACAAAAATGTATCTGCATTATTCTAATTAAAAATGTTTTTTCTGCCCTAGAACTGATAATTTACAGCAACTTTTGCTTCTACTCATGTATTGAAGTTTAGCTTCAAAAAGAAAGTTATATCTCATTTCGAATGATTTTTGAAATGAATATTTGTATGCTGTTAAGACCAGTAAAGGATAAGAGGATCCCAAAGTTTTCTAATATTTTATTATTAGGTTTGCATATTAGAATTACTTCGCTAAATTTCAGGAAAGAGTTAAACCTTCTGAAATTGGAAAAACGTTTCCTTTTTTTTAATCAATTTGTTAATTAGACAAAATAAATTGTATAAAATTCTTATTGATTTAATCAGTTTCAAATCCTTTTTATATATAGCCTTTTAAAATAACTTATTATTGCGTCCTGTTTAAAATGACTACGTTCATCATTCTAATATGCTGAATCGCAATAGAAATTTTTATTCATAGCAGATACAGCACACACGAAATGCAGAAACATAGTAAAGATCAAATGCAAAGTTCCATTATACCTCTTTTTAACTTCAAAACGATAGCAGCTACATCCATGAAAGTGGTGTCAAGGTATAGCAAAAATTGCTATGAGCTTTGCAATGCGACCACATTCATTACCAATCAGTATCAAACTGAGTTTTATATCCGAAGTTTAATGATTGACTTATGAAGAGTTTATCACACACTGGAAAAACCATTCATAAGAAGGATAACCATCGAAAGATTCAGCTCATTATTGGAAAGTCTTAGTTCTTCTGTCGAAGCAATGCTGTGTTTACACATCCATCCTTTTCTCTCAATTTGAGAAATCACTCCTTCAACGCTTGTTCCAAGTCAGCATCTTTTCCCCATCCATTTCTTTTATAAAGCAAAATATCATCCTTTACGACTATGGATTCAAAAATTGGTAGATATAGGTGCGATTAAGCAATAATTTGTTCGTTATGGTAAGGCTTGCTCTGAAAACTTTGCTTTGACTCTACGACCAAAGGATGGAGGTAATTCTCTTAAATGCAGCAGGTTTTTCCTGTCTTTTGTAAGCGAAACATGATACAAAAGTGGTAGTACATGGTTCAGAGTGGAAGAGGCAATCAGTAACACAGTGGGTTAAGACCCAGTGATGTATAGCTAAAGAACGTAAATCGAGGAAGAGGGTTGTGATTTATTCCCTGGTTGTACTCTTGACTAATATTATTTAAAAATTTATAGGCATATGTGAGTTTAAGAAATTACTTGTTCAATATGATAAGGTTTTCTATGGAAACTTTTCTTTAATTCTACAGCAAAGAGTAGAGCTGACTTTCCTAAGTATTGGAGCTCTATATAAGTATATATGCTTGTTATTCTTATATGCTTGTTTTCCACAATGACTACTTGCTCTGTATATTACAAATATCAGACAATTAACTTTGGTGTTATCTAAGTATTAGAATAACATTTTGACCAATAGAAAATGACCCCTACTCTTTAATTATGGGTCCTAAATTTAAGAACTATTGTATGCATGCCTAGCTAAGTTGGGTGAAAACTACACATTGAAAATTTCAAAGACTTTACTCCTCTAAAATTATATAAAGCATCGTTTCATCAATTATTGAGCTGTCTTTTAATTTAGATTGAAAATTTGACATCAATGAATTCTGGTTTTAAGACAAAAAAAATAATATTAGATTCATTTTTATCCTTTTTCAGTAAATGGATTTTTCTATTTTTATTCGTTTGATTGCAAAAAAAAAAATGTCTTTTAATAAAAAATAATTTTTTATTCCTTTACCAATTAATGATTTTTGGGACTTTTCTTAATTTGTGGATGTTATGTATCACATAAAAGTGCGTAGAAATCAACTGAAGCAAATACTTCACTAAACTAGAAACTTATACCCTCCATAAATTAGTTTTCAATGCCCAAATCGGGTAAACATATTCATCCACCCTCTCAACAATACAATCTCCCATAAGGCCTTGCAAATGAAATTAAGTTGGCAGGTTCAAACGAGCCCATCACGGAAAGGAAAGAAGCTAACAGCCTCTAACAAAAAGCCACCACCTAACTTTGCATAATCGGGGCGGTCGTCATGAAACGGCTGCTGGCTCAGCCCCTGCCCCCGAATGAATATTTAATAACCTGAAGAGGTGCGTGTCAGGGGCTTTTTGTCGGAAATGGATGTCCCACGCCAAACGACCTCCCCGCGGATTAAATGCGGGAGAACGCTTTCGCACGGAAAGGATTGCCATGAAAATGAAAATGTTGCTATTCTTATTTCGGAGGGAAGAAACTTCCAGATAGAATTTCCGCGGTAAAACCAGGGCGACTTTTTTTTTTATCTCTCCGCTTTTGCGGAAATTTGGTCCTAACCATCATTTTCAAAGTGGTTGGCTGAAGTACATTGTGAGTAGTATGAAGGCTTTATAAGAAATTTCTTCTAGTGTGAAATTTTATTTACTTGACTACGAAGTTATAATATTAAGTTATAATAAGGCGAAGCATTTTTCTCTAAATAATATTCTGCATAGTCATATGGAAGAATTTCGGGCTTAACGGAGTCTAAGAACAGAAC
Source organism: Argiope aurantia (assembly GCA_026543865.1). Taxonomy (NCBI): domain Eukaryota; kingdom Metazoa; phylum Arthropoda; class Arachnida; order Araneae; family Araneidae; genus Argiope; species Argiope aurantia. The sequence goes on along the minus strand of JAPMOR010095296.1, from coordinate 547,251 downwards.
TTCTGTTAATAAGTGTGTTTGTTTAGAGCACAATAAATATGCAGATGAATATGTACACGAGTTTATTTCAACATGAATCCAACAGGATATGTTGCCACCCACATCAGTATCAGTATGAAGTTTTAAACTCGGTCCATCAACGAAAAAAATACACTTTTATTAAAAAGATTCTAGATTTTCTTTAGTCTCAATTATATAAAAGCTATCAGGAGTAGCGTCCCCCCCTTCTCAGCTACTCATTAATAAAAATGAATTTGTGTCGTAGACGCATTTTTCCCAGTCGATTGAAATTAATATTTGACAAAAAAAATTACAATTGTAGTCACAAAGTGACATATTAAATTTGATATATTTAAGTAGCTTCATATCTTATTTATGTCATTTACATGCTTATAACAGACCGACCAAAATTCGATAGGTGCCCATAGTATAAATATTAACTTTGTGCACCGAATTTTACTCATCCAGCTCTCTTCGTTTTGTTTTTATGCTGTTAACTTATGTTCGAACAGTCGGACAAACAGACTTCTTCTACATTGATTTTGCTCGGAATTCAATAGAAATATACAAATTTGGTGTAAACACCATATGCCAAATTACATCCATCTATCTCATAGCGTGAAAGATTGCATTGTTTGTCACAGACAGACAATGACAGACGTACAGAGACACAGACATTTTCCAAAAATGTGTCTTTCCATCTCAAGGAGATCTAAAACGTAAAGATTCATCAAAATCTCGAGTTCCAGTTTTTTGATGATTGCAACACTTTCTCTATGCTTCTCTATATTTTCTATATTTATATAAAATGAATCGTTTCATGACGTTTTTAATGTTTGACCTTATTACATGTTCACAATGAATGTTACTGTTTAGTAACATTATGAAGTGAAAATATGAGAGCAATTTGAAGAGAAAATACTTCGGAGTCTTCATCACTGCTTATAGATTCATAAATCTTAAAAATAAGTGAAAAGATAGGGAAACTAATGGCGAATCAAATGATTTCTCAATCCCTTGAAAAAAAAGCAAAGAGATACCCCAGTCCTGTCAAATCATCCGGAGTTTAGAAAGAAGCCATGTAACATTTACAATGAAAACTACATCTAGGAAGCTCAAAGTCATCACCGGCCAAATTCCAAACCATTGTTTTATCTCCAGCAGAAAAGATGCTTTGTTATGCGATATGTTTTTATCCATGTACTCGTGCAAAATTAGTCACACGATAAATGTAACTGCACATGTCATATAAGTCCTAACTGCAAATTGGTTGGCACTGAGGTATTAACGAGCTGTTTCACCCACAAGTTGTGCAATCGCTTCCAATCGCCTCATTTGCTGTTTATAAAGTAAGCGTGAATCAGCTAAATTTCAGATATGAAATTGCAATCTACTTTTTGATCTACTCAATTTATAGGAATATCTGCGTAATCAGTATCCAAAATTTGGGGGTAATTATAGTTTTAACGCATCATTTTAAACATACAATTATTCTTCAAAAATAAGGATTTAAGGACATCAATTCATCATGTAAATTTTTTCATGATTATTTAAAGAGACAAAATAGAAAAATTATTCATATTTTATTACACAGTTTTAAATATATTTTCAAAATTTGTACTTAAAATTATGTTAACTGATCTTACAGGTAATAAGCAAATTAGTAATCTAATTCATACATTGTTTCCCTGTAATATCATTTCATGACTAAGTGATTTTAGAATTTTCAATAATTTAATTTTTCTTTAGAATGCACGTTAGTCACATATTTACTACAAAAAATTTCAAATTTAAAAATTGTTGAAGTACCTTCCAAAATAATCAATAATATATGTAATTAATTATTTGATGCTACAAAATTTAAAAGGACTCTAGTATCTGATATAAATACAGTTGACCTTCTACCAAACGCAAGAAGATTGGTATGTCAACTCTATATTAATGAACTCTAAACTATTTAAGAGTATGTAACCAACTGGTTTCAAACATTATTCGTCACAACTCATTCGCACCGAAAAGCGAGGTACACTCGTGATGCATTATTGAAGCCAAAATGCGTAGTCTCGAATCATACTCGTGCTTGTTCCGTGTTAGTTTGCGCGCAAATTAGCAAGCGTCATTCGCCCTGTGTGTGTAGCGATTGATTTGATTCGTTATCACGTTTCTATATAATTTATCGTGCCAAGTATGAATAAGCGTGACGATAATTGTGATAACGCTATGTTGATTTCAGTATTTTTGGAAAGAGGTAAGAAGACGTTTATCTTACAAAATCTCTGATCATGATATAAGAAATGTAATTGATACAAAATGTAATTCAATGTAATTGATATAAATGTAATTGATACATCAACAAGTGAATAAAAATTCGAAGAGACGATGGTAATAAGATGTCTATTTACATCACGATATAAGAACAAAGTAACAGAAATGTTTTCCTTCAGTGATTTTATTACGAGATTCTGATACTTATATTTTTACTACGTATCAACGTAGTCAATGGAATCTTAGATTTCGTTAAAAGGTATGAGTTGGTGTTAAGGATTTTTATTCCTTCGCCCAGAGCGTGAGAAAATGCAATAAACATCAGTTTTCTAGAGTGCGTGTTGAATATAATTAAATAAAAAGCAGGAATTGGATCAGGAAATGAGAGAACATTTTAGAATAAAGTTAACATGGCTAATTTAAGATAAAAATTAGGAAATTAATTAAGATTTAAATTAGATTTAAAAATATAATTACATACATGTGAAGTTTACGAATTTTGATATTCAAATAATATTTGAGATGGCTTTGATTTAAATCGTTAAAAAATAGTGAAATAAAGCAAAATATGGTATCATTTTCTAACTTCCAGAGCTTGACACAAGCTGAAAACAAGTCTAATATTTCTCTGGTCCCCTTGCATTTTAATTATTGATGAACACATCTCTTTTCCTAATGATACATGTACCTTCCAATGGGAAGTGACTCTCTATGAATAATATTCCTTCACACAACCGCAAAGGTGTTGCCTCGAGGGCGGTACATAATTCTCAGGACAAACGATTATTTAATTGCAAATCAATGCAAGATTGCTGTTCCTTATTCTTACCCTAATGAGCGTAATAGCAAATTGCTCTCATTTGAAATATCGATCTATTGTGTTATGAAAAGTGGCAGCTGCCATTAATCCAGGAAAGGTTTTAAAGATCTCCATCAGAAATATCGAAAGAATAGTTTGAAAAATATACGTTATTCATAAGGTTTCATGTCTTGAAGTGCAAGAAAACCGAAATTCATGACTTTACATGTAAAGGTATTAATGCTCAATATACTGTCGGAATTCCGGATTTATTATAAACACTTGAATCTCGATTATCCGGCATTCTGTGAATTGCTGAAATGGTGGAATGCAAGAAAAATATATATATATATTTAAGTAATGTGCCATTACCATGTATTAATAACTATCATAATGTATCAGGGTGAGAAGAAAATCCATTCAATTATTTACAATTCTATGTCTATTCTATATTCTATTATAACAAATCTATGGCTATATTAGTAAAAAAAAAATCAGTTATATAAAAAAATGAAGCATTAAAAAAATGTCAGCTGATTATATCTATATCTATACTTATAATAAAGCTCAATGTGTGTGTGTGTGTGTGTTGGCGCTCTACAGGCCAGACCATTCAACCTACAGCTACCACATTTGGCACGTGTATACCTTGGAGGTCGGGAATGTGCACCTGGCGGTTAATTTTTCGAATTTTTAATTAGAATTTTATTTATTTAAAAATTAAGCGAAATTTTGGCGTGTTTCTGCTATAACTTCCGAAAATATTACCGCACGAAAAAGAGTTTGACATCAAATTAAAGATCAAACATTTATCTTTTAAATGATACCAATGTTTTAACCTTAAAATTAAATTTCTATTTTTAATGAATTTTTAAATAAATATTTTAATTATATTTTTCAACAATTTTTTTTCGTACAAAATAAAAATAAAATTTAAGCTGCACGAGCACGTTTCGCATTCATGGGAAAAAATTAGCTTTTTTCAAAGTGTTGCCATCACATTGATTAAAGCTCCAATTAAAAATAAATTAAATCTTTTTGGAAATGAAATCTGCAAAAATATAATTTTCGGCACGTGTCTGTAGGAAATGAAACAAATAAGAAATAATACTTTTTCTAAAAAATAAATTGAAGAAAAATTATTTTATGATCTTTTACACCCTCTATATTATTAATCCAATAAATCAGTTTTATTTTAAGGCAAGTTTTGTTTAATATGAACAGGATATCCATTCAAATCAGGGCCACACAGCTAATTTGTAAACCTTTAGATCTGCTAAAATGGTCTAAATGGAAAATAATTATATTTTATGTAACTTGATTCAATAAATGCTCTAATAAATAACGAAATTTTGATTTTACATAAAGATTCTGCTGTGGAAATCACGATTAACAAAATGTTCTTGAAACACTAATATTTTAAATAAAAAGAGTCATTGCCAATCAACTAAATCAATCACTTAAACTGACTGATTAATGAAAATTTGAATATCACTATTCAATAAAAAAAAAGGATAATTTTAGATTTTCCATCGATCGTTTCAAAAAAAATACGGGAATCAGCGAGCAGGTTTCTCAATATTAATTGTCCTAAGATTATGAAAATGGTGAGTTTTTCTAAATTTTTAACATTCAAAACTTCATAATTTAGTCTTAGTTGATCCTGGAAAATAGAAACATTCATTCATTTATTTAGAATTTGATGTGTCCAGAATATTTCTCAGAATATGATACCTTACTGCATTAAATTTAGACTTCATAATTTTTGAAATATATTTATAGGCCGGAACAAAATATTATTATTGATTTCATTTCAATCCTTTTGAAAACAAAACTAAAAACTGAATTTTATACTGAATCTGAGAAATTTTTGTTGGATTATTGTTTGAGATATTACATAAATTATGAAAAATATTTTGTAGTTCACATAAGACTTATATACCAAGCGATTCTGTTTGCAATACTCATATTCAATAATAATAATAATAATTAATTAATAACAATAAAGATGATAAATAAAATAAAACGCTTGGTTTTATTAAAAAATATCTTTATATTAATTGCAATTTCATTATTTCCACTTTAAATTAAAGTTGAAGTTTTACCGGAAATGACAACAAATTAGCAAAATATATATAATAAATTGAACGAAACGATCTAAACAACATTATAAGTTTGGTATGACTATCAAAATTTGAAGAGTAAAATGTTTTGTTTGAGAATATATTAAGAGACCAGTTACTTAAAATATTTAATTGAAAATTGTAGCAAGCGGTAATATTGGCGAACCGACTGGTCGCCAAAGGCGGCTAGTTATCTTTATAAATCGAAGTTTTCTATCTTAAAGAACAGATTATGAAACACACATCATCTTATGAAAAAGCATCACAATTGCGGATAACAATTAATTAATATTTAATATATTTACACAAAATACTTTTTACCATGTATTAAACTTAATAATTATCATGAAGTACCAGGATGAAAAGAAAATTCATTCAATTATTTAATTGATATTCTAGGGATATATCAGTAAAAAAAAATTTAATAAAATCAGCCCCTTAAAAGAAAATAATGAAACATTTAAAAAAATTTTAACTGATATGATTTTTCTTATAAATCGAATTTTTCTAGATTTAAAATCACGTCATCTTATGAAAAGCATAACGATTACATTTGACATTCAATAAATTACAAAACTGCTTCTGTAACATTTAGTTTAGAAGTTATTTTATCATCTCACGATTTTAAATGCATTAATATCCTTTTATTGAAAAAGCAGCTCTACTCATTTGAATCTCCAAAATAAAACAGTTATACAAAAAAATTTAAATGCTGCCTAATTAATGCAAATAAAAAGAAATTAGCGAAATGTTATCAATAACCACAAATGTGGTTTCTAATACCGTTATCTATAATGATAATTCTGAAATAGTTTCAATTTAAAATATAACTCCAGTTGAAATTTTTTAATATTTTTAACATAAACTACTTATAAGAATAAACGAAGAATGAAACAACGATTCAAAAACGAACCTTTCTTTAATATCTAATAACTTAATCTACGTCTTCAATGATTTGGAACGTTGCCTCCCTTTCCAAATCTTCCTTTATTACCACATTTAAATGAACCCGGCCTAAGGAGGCTATATACATGAAGAAATTGACAAAAAAATCAGTAAAAATTAAATAATTCACAAATGATTAAAAGTTGGGTATCATTAATTCTTTTATCTTACTCTAGCAGTTTGACTAGATCGGATATTTTTTTCACCAATCTAAATATTCTGATAATTATTTCTCTGTGTTGTTAGTCTGCAAATTCGAATTAAAAATAGAAGATAGCAAAAAAAGAAAGTATAAAGCTTAATATGAGGAGTAACAAACAAGCGTATTAAATCATGAACATAAATAGATGATTTAAACTAACAAGCCGCATCTCAAAGATCCAATCTGTTTATAAAAAAAATTCTTTGGACAAAAATCACAAGTTCCATAACAGCAGAACCCCATTACCGTGTGTGTCCAACCAAAGTTCTCTTTGTATACAGAATTTCATAGAAGCAAAGGCTCTTCTTTCAAGAAATGCATCGCTGCACGAATACTTCTTCGAGTTTGGATCAATGTTTTCTTTCCTTTGAAAAAGTGCAGAAACACACCAAAAACTTTTTTTAAAAAATTAAAACTCCGGCTTCCTTCCAGTTTTTATCATCAGGAATGTTGTCTCATCTTCCCCTCCCCTTCTCCTTTCTACTCTTTAGTCTGGGAGGAATCATTTGAATATCTATCTGTTCCTCCGACAGATTCCTTTTCAGAACAAAAGAAAAAACAGAGGAGAAATCCTTGCACATATAAAAAGTCCTTCCAAAAAAGAATCAAAGAAAAAAAATAGAAAAAGAAGAATTATTTTTTTTTAATCTCAAGCTAGTCCACAAAAGATTTCAATGGTAAGGCTGAAATAACAGAAATTTTCAATGAGGCTCACTGTTTATGAATCTCGTAATTTTTTCCAAAATTATTATTACTTTATTTTCTTTTGTTAGAATGTAGAACTAATATTAGAATACAGAAAATAAATTCTGACCTTCTAAAAAGGAATCAACCAAAAAAAAATAGAAAAAGAAGAATGATTTTTTTTAATCTCAAGCTAGTCCACAAAAAATTTGAGTGGAAATTCGGAAACAACAGAAATTTTCAATGATACTTACTGTTTATGGGTCTCATAATTTTCCCAAAATTATTATAGCGTTATTTTCATTTGTTAGAATGTGGAACTAATATTAGAATACAGAAAATAAAATCAGATGTAAAATCAAAACTAAATCCCGCAAATTTTGTTCAGTGAATTTAAGTCGTTTGACTCGTAAGATAACCTAACTCTTAACATTATTAATAAAAACTTATTGTGGCTAGTGTGTATAAACGAAAGAGTAATCAAAATTAAAATAATTAATTAGAAGGTACGAGATAAAATAAAATTTGGTAACTGCTAAACTAATAAAAAAAATCAGTTAATCCTGAAAAAGAAGAGAATTTTAATACATTCTGCATTATAAAAATTTCTTGAATTTCAGAACTATGCGCACCGATTGCAACATTGATGAATGTCATACATATTTTTAATACACCATTCATTGAGAAATGTATTACTTCATTCATCACAGAAAGGTACACACTATCAAAATGCGCATGATCGTGCGGCACACGACAATGTTGAGCCAAATGGACGGGAGTGGTCTCCCCAAAATTTTCTCGCATACTGTCTAAAAAAAGTGAATTTTTATTTTAGGCATGCTTTTTTCCAACTGACTGAAACCAAAAATGCAAATTAAAAATGCAGTCAAAAAATCACATACCAAAATTTATATATTTAAGTTGTTGAGTTAAAGTTATCACTTTTATATGCTTCTGAAAGTACAGACTGATGCACGTTCAACCTCTTGTTGGTTTGGCTCAAAATATGAAATTTGTATACATTATAGTTCTTAAATTATTATCCTCATTATGTTCATCTAGAATTATCGAATTATGTTCATCCAGCCGTCCTCATTTTAAAATTATGGTCTTAATTTATATTCAAACAGCTGAATGGGCAGACTTTCTTTGAATAAATTTTGCGCAAAATTATATAGAAATCTGCAAACTTGGTGAGATGTTCATACATAAAATTTCATAGTATACCTCAAAGGGCTTTTGAGTTATATTTATCACAAACAGTCAGACACTTTGCAAAAAATTTCTGATTAAAACAAACAGTCCGTTCTTGCCTTGTTCGAACGTTTCTTAACATAAAAATGCCTATGTATACATGACAGAATGCTTATTTCTATATATATGAAATTTGGTGCTTTTTATTGACTTTTGCAATCGTAATAATTTGTGCAATATTTTCTTTTTTGGTGATTGACTATTTGTTGCTACTGTTATTCTACATATAAAAATAAAAGTATGATTATTTTATGACATATAGTATGGCATATTATGTTACGATTTTAGTGACGTAAAATTGAGTAGTTCTAAATTTAATGACTAACACTGTTTAAATATGCCCTTAAAGCTCCACAAAACGAACTAAAAAGCATTTACAGAATCTCATTTTTGGTCCAATTTCTAAGAACAATTACGAAAGGATAAAACTGGTGACACGAAGTTTCAAAATTTATTTGAAGAAAAAAATGTGCATAGTTATTAAAAGAATAATTAATACTATTTAGTTTTAAGTTGAACCAAACTTGTTTCCTGTAACCAATCTTGTTTCCTGTAACCAATAATTCGACACAAATAATGGCATTTTTTTTTAATGAAAAGAAACTATCCCATGACTTAAATCTATAATATTTACATATATTAATAGAATTCAACCTCAAAAAAGTTGATCTCATTATTACTAAAATTTCAATTATTACAGACTTTTGAGGCCTTCTTTTAAATAACAGAAACAAAATTGGTAACATCTTAAAAACTAAGCCATATTTTCAGGGGAAAAAATTTTAAAATTTAAACATGTCTATAGCAGTTTTACGATACAAAATGCTAAACAAAATTAATATTAATACGTTTTTTAAAAAAACTAAGGTTGTCTTCAAGCCAAAACTTATACCATTTCTGAAACCTCTGAAAGTAAATAAATGAAACTGCCTTCTGAGAGAGTTTATCTGATAAAGACTTCAACGAAATGCTCACGGATAACGAAGAATTAGCATCAAAATTAGATACAGATTCATTTTTAAATCTGTAGCTTAGTCTTTTGTTAAAAACAAAGCTCGAAAAGTTCAATTTCTGTAAACTAAATCGTAATATATATTGAACTTTTGTTTTAAAACTGCTTCAGCTTATATATATATATATATATATATATATATATATGTCATACACTTTCTTAACGTCAAAAATCTGAAAGAAACTCTAAATCTATTTTCAATACGTAAAAAGATTGGATAGAAAGTAGATTTAGTGCATTAATAGAGATTAATGTTAAAAAGCAATTAAATAGAAATATTATTTACTTATCTACATTTCTATATGACATATATCTCTTTATCTATACATTTTTATATATGAAAGATAACAGTGTTCAGCAATATAATTAATATTAAATCGGTTTAGTATATTATTTCACTTTACTTGCAATATTATTATTATAATATAAATGTATGTATATATAATTCTTCAATAAATGTGAAATGTAAATTCAGCAAAACACAAAATGCTTATATATTTAAAAAATAATAATAATAAACCGTAATTTTTTTTTTCATATCTTAATGACAGTGAAATTTTATTTCAAGTGTAAAGCATTCGCCATTTTGTCCTAATATCGCCACTGCTCATAAACCCTTTTTTGACATGCGACGGCGCCGATTAGGCTTGGCGCAGACCTGACCAGAGATGCGCCAACTTATAACTGTCTATGTCCTATCAGTTGCAGAATTATCTGTCAAGTTGCTACTATGTGATAACGCAAACAAACTAGCCAGTGCATAAAACTATAATCCAAACCATAATAACAGTTAAAAGTAACAATTAATAATTCGACTCATATTAATCATAAATAACAAAGAACTTAAGAGTAGAATTAACGAAGAATTTAACAAAAAAGCAAATATAAGAGTGCAGAACATATTATTAAAAATATTGATTTAGAATTAACATAAGCATTTACAAATACAAAAGTATCATAAAACTTCATTATAAAATCTATTCCAGAAAAGAAGTATCTTTCAATTAGTAAATACAACTATAATTTTGGAACAATGATTTTTTTCGGCATGAGTTGTTCAGTTTTCAAAATTCTGCGGTACTTTTGAAATTATTCTTTCAGGCTTAACTAACTAAAGGTTATTTTAAGACGATTATATAATTAAAAAGTCGAATGGACTCAAAAGGCATAAAAGAATGAGTCTTTAAAATATGATATCTAATTATCAAGCAAAATGCTGTGTTACAGCGATATTTCATTAACTTTAAAATAACATAGGATAAATACCAATATAAAATAAGATCTGAATGCATCGCATCCTTGCAAGTTTGATCTACTTTATCTAGTGGATGAAGTAGAATTCCTGTGATGAAACTACATGTCATCACATTCTTTGAATCCCCTTGTTAAGAGCATCTACACAAAATTCCCAAAGGAAGTCAGAAATTAATTAATATTTGGAGCTAGTTTATCACGAGAAGCGCGATGAACGGAAGATTAAATCAGGTTGATGTTTTCTTGTTTCCGCTCTCAATTACCGAAGGACTGCGCTAAGCTGCCCCAAATTTTATTCGCTGCTTTCCGGAAAATAAATTCCGAAATTTTCTTCGCCGCTTTAATGCAAGAGCAAATTAATTTCTTAGCTGAAGCATTAATCATAAAACTAAGAACTGGAAGTAAAATCTCTTAAAAGTAAACAGTTATATAACTCAGAAACTGTTATGAACATTTTAAAAGCAATATATAAGTTAAATTACAAACAAAAAAATATTTTCAGTCAATCCAACAGACGCTTCATATGTGCAAGTATGAATATTCTTTCATATGCTCTTGATTTTAGTTTAGTTTAGTTATATTAATGTCCCTTTTTTAAAGCAATAAAAACGGGATCTCAATGGGGAAGGACTTGGGATAATGGGCGCAAGATGGAACGGATGAGATGGACCTCGTAATTTTGAACCGCGGTCAGATGACGAGGACGATATCTGAACAGGTACTTCCCAGTCCTCTTCAAATTTCCACACCACAGCAATGGAAGTCATATGCTCGTGAATCAAATTCATAAATTTTGAATTAAATAGAACTCGTGGTTACACATCTAGTAAAATGAGATATCTTAAAAAGAATACGAAATGATCTAGTTTATATACTTACTACGTTTTACACCTCTCCTTATTTCTAAATGTCATGGCCTTCACATTTTAGAACCAAGACTCGTTACTTGTGACGATTTATTGTGAGGAAAGATTCTTGCTCCTTATTTATGCCATTCTTGTTTATTTTAGAGTACAAGATTGTGTTGTTGATTATTTGGTGTCGCGGTAGATCCTTACCCTCTTTAAATAAAGCTGGTATCAGCAATTAGTAACATAACATCTAATTTCGTTACTCAAATTTGAAGATTTGGAATATTACGAGTTACTGTCAGTTAAATAATAAGTATAATCAATGCAATATTTTTATTCCTTTTAAATAGTAATTTTTATCTTAAAGTAATCCCTCTTTATAAATTAATTTAACCCTTAAATGTATATTGTTGTCAATTGTCTACATCTAGGTTCCACTTAATATTATTCAAAACCCTGAGTTTGTCCGTTTCCGAACGCAAGTTGGTAACGATAGACAATAAATCATGTGTGAAAGAAAAAACTTGACATTACTTTTGGAAGCTAAGTTATATCGTTTTTTTTTTTTTTTTTTTTTTTTTTTTTTACATTTGATTTTGATCGGTGACGACGTTTAGTGTGGTACCTGAAAAGATAGTTTGTATTATCGAGTTACTGATAAAGGAGAGATCTATCGAATTGTTAAAAAATTACTTCTCATCTGCTGCCAGGTAAGCTATCAATGTTTGATGTTTCGAAAATTATATTAGATATTAGCTAGATTTTTGGGAAATACTGTATGCTGCCAAAAATCTGCATATAACTTTTTTCAAAATAAATATACCCTATTATTACCTGGATTGTTTTATTTATTTTTTAAGTAACCTATGACTATTTTTCAATAATGAACTATTTTTTTTAATTCGAAACACATATTCATGCATTTAAGGGTTAATCTCTACAATCACAACTACTGGCAAACAACTGAAAATTGAATTTAACAACTGAACGCCAAATGTAGTTTGTGATAGGTTTATCTTTTCAGAATTTAATATGCAGTTTTTTATGTACGTCCCATAACAGGTGGACATTGAAACCTTCATTTCACACTACAATACTTGGCACACAGCATGAGCACCACCAATTTTTTTTTTCACCATGAGCAGTGAGCAGCATATACCTTCTTTACTGGAAGCATAGGCTACGATTTTCCACATACTTGGCATTTTTATGTATATTTTCTACCTGCTTCAAATTGAATTTGGCAGTTATCATGCGTCAACAGATTTGTCAAATGTTAATTAAGTAGTGTGATTTTTTTGATTTTCGATAAATCTTCTCTAAGAATGTCATGGCTTATTTAAACTTGCTGTAGGAAAGTGTTATGTCAAAGATTCAAGAGAAATTTTAGACAAAAATTTCATTCCAAATGAAGAATTGTACTTCTAGCTGGATATAGCACCTCAGCATTATTATCAAAGAATGAGGACCTACATTAATAGGATTAAGATATATAAGTAAGATGACCTGCATTTTCCCCACAGAAACGTGTAGTTTCTTGCCACTTTCTAAATATAGCCGTTCTGAATTGTTTTTCGGTTGCCTTTTTAAAGCAAAACTTTACTATAACCAGAAACTCGACATCTGTTGAAAAACGCCACTTTCTAAGAATTTTCTTTTACATCAGAAAAATACCCCACAGAAATCGCCCTGGATGAGGTCTAGGTTGTAGTATTATTGAACAAATGCTGAGATGTGCGCCACATTTTTAGATGCTGAGACGGTTTAAATGAGGAGAAATATAATATCGAATCCATTACATCCTCGCAATTTGGAACACTCTGTATATAAGAATTAATATACGTTATTTACACGCTGACAAACCTATATGATACATGCTTAGCGTGGTGTTACGATTGCGCAGTTTGTCTATTCAACTTAAATGTTACAGCTACAGAAAAAAAATTCAGGGAGATTGAATTCTAGGATATATATATATCATTGCAAAAAATAACAACCCTTGATATTCTGCTACATAACTGCTACTTCATTTCACTTCCCTATCGCAAGAAAATACATCTCTGAATAAAACTGATTTCAGGTTTATTTTCCATCGAATCTGTCAGACTTCTTCAATATTTCCATTGGACGATTTAAATGAGAAAAAAAACAAAAACAAAAAAACTCTTGCGCTCAATTTTCTATCCCAGATGTTTGACAAATAAAAATATCCATAGAACAAAGGAATGCATTAGAGGAAAGAGTTCAGAATGCGTTTCTTCGATTATTCGTATAAAAAGGCTTTTCTTTCGCTTCTTAAAAGAAGGAGGGGGGACATCAAGAAGATGGTTTATGACACCCAAGACCAATCAGACTGTGATGATGGATGGTTTGAATGTGCAGAGAAAGGGGTTTTGTTTTTGAAAATGGAACTTCTTTTTGGCGGAACAGAAACAAGAAGGATTAGTGGATCTTTCTTTTATTCGTGTTAGAAAAAGAACAGATCCATTTCCGAAAAAAGGTAATACATTTTTAACTTCTTTTTTTTTTTACTGTTTAATGGAATGCCAAGCGTAATGTATTATTTTATGGATACAATATATATTTTTTAGAGAAAGCTTTCATAAGAGTTGATTTTCGGGGCCTTGTCATATTTCGTGATGGATTATGGCGAAACGATAAATAATGATATAAATTTATGCAAGCAATACTCTAAAGAAATCAAATAAACTCAACGGTGGTCTTGTGTTATAAATGTTAAGTTTTTTCCTTAGATATCTTGATGTTTTTGAATGAAGAAATTCATAGTAAAGAGGGATAAGAACTCTTTTTATTCTCAAAATAACACACGATATCACACAATATAGTATTGTATATAAGTATTATACTATTACAAAAATATAATACAAAATCTCTTTCACAATAGGTTAGCTGCAAGGACTTTAGTATATAGTGAGATTGGTATTGTAAGTGGGTAGTTGCACCGGTAGAAATTTAGCCTCTTTCAAGGAACATTAAACATATTTATGTAATCGCAAGCTGTATGAAGTGATTACGAGGCAGTGGCGACTCGTCTTCCGAACTTTCGGAAATTATTTTTTAAAGTCACATTTCCATTACTTTATCTAGAATGTTTTTCACTCTGAAAGCTCAATGATCTTTGCTTACTTTTTCATATTAAAAATACGATGATCAACAAAAAAAAAAGTCAAAACGCAATGGAAACGTGAATTATCAAGCTAATAAAAAAGGAATTAAACAGCTAGAGAAACACAGGTCAGGGATGGTTTGCAAATAGATCGTGGAAGGCTACTGCGCTGACTGATTGATTTGGGAGATCAAGTGATTCAGAGGATCTTGGGCTTTCCATTCAAAGGCTCTAGGTCCCGAGGCTTCGATTCAGAGGTGATTTTGGAGACTTTCGATTCAGAGGGTCTAGAGCTGCAACCAAATCAGCTTCGGTTTGAAGCGCGGCAAATTGATTCCTATTTTATTTTCATACAAAATTTGCCACCATGTTCTCGGTGTTTTTTTTAATCTCTTTTTCGATGTTGATGGTTGATTGGTTAGTTGTTGGATTTTACTGACACAAGAGTTAAGTCTGTGCCAAGCTTATGGAACATTAATAAGAAAAGTTAACCGTTTATGAGTTACGGTTACAATTTTTGCTGTACAGAAAAAGATGTTGGATTTTGATTCCTTTTTGTTATTCTTCCTAAAAAAAGTAAGTGGATAATTTTTGTAAATTATTATTAAGCTGAAAATTTTATTAGGAGTTTTTTTTTTCAATAATTATTAATAACTACCAATGCGAAATGATGAAAGTCTAGATTATTTATTTCATATCTTATTTGATATTTATTTTGGGCGAACATCATCGAGCGAAGTGGAGGTTCCCTATTCACATAAATTTATATTGGCAGAACAGAAAGGAATTTATATCATATAAGGGTTTATTTAATATTTTTAATGCAGCAAACTGCATACCTTAAAATGGAATTAGCTTGCCATGTGGAACAATTTGGCTAGTTCTTAAAAGAAACAAAAATGGATATTTGATTCCCTACTAATTTCCGGGACCAAGTAATGAAGGTGCAAATGATTTCAGCGTACAGAAAAGACATTTAACGACAGTATTTTCTGCACGTTTTACGCAAATTATAAAGAACTTATTATAAGTTTAATAAGTTTTATAAGTTCTTATTAGTTGTCTTTTGCTTTCAACTATAAGCAAGTAATTTTGTTAGTAATCTTAAGCAATTCGAACGAAAGTAAAAACTACTTATTTTGCTTAAATAGTATAAAATAACATTTCAGATTCACTTTCAGATTTAAATTTTATGCTATATGTCGGTTTAATAATATAAGCTGACAAAATTCCAGTAGAAATCTGAGTAAAATTTTTCGCAACTCTGTCAGTCTAGAAATTTATATTTTTCTCATATTCTTTTATAAATCGTGTATTTGTTTGATAACTGCTTTAGGTACCAAGATGCATTAATATCAAATTGGAAAGTCTCAGGTATCAAATTTATGATGGCACTGCATTGAAATTCTCTGTCTTCTGTTCTTTATTCAATGGTAAATCTACTCAGGGTCAACTGGGAAGCGATTTCAAAATTCGAAATCCAAAAATGAAACATAATATGTTTAATCAAAACTCAAAACATGTTTAATCAAAACTCAAAACATGTTCAATCAAAACTTTTATACCCTGTAGCAATGTAAACTATTGAATAGATTTCATAGAAATTTATTGAAAATCTATTTATTATTACTATTATTTTAAGAATCTGTTTTCACTGAGAAAGCTTTATAATGGCAGCGGCCAAGATTTGTGCTGTGAATTCAATATATATTATCCAAAACATGGAAAAGGGAGGTATTTAAACGCGATTTTTTTCCTTATTTATATTGAGAAACATCGTTCCTTAGGGATTATTTTTTTAAAAAAACTTTCTGTAAAACGTTCAGAACTATTTATAATTTTTCAAGAAGCAATAAGATTTTGAAATTCTTTAGAGCAACACAATTTTCCATTTTAATTTAAAATACTATAAAGATTTTATGAAACCATTCTATCTCTCTCACTCCCTCATTAAGATGTTATATTCGACTTCTGAAAACGCTTTGGGACCTTCCGTCCTAATTAATAATATCAGTTAACAGCTATTCTTAAGTTTTCAAATTAATTTTTTGGCCTCATTGTTTGGCGCATTAGTTTGGAATCCCCACTTTATAACAAAATGTATAATAAGCAGTGGGGGAAAACATAGAGTTGTAAACAAATGCTTTCAACTCTTAAGAGATTAACAATTTCAAAAAAGGTTCTTCGATTTCAGATGCTTAGTATTTCCTTAATTTAATATTTGTTGCAACAATACACATAGGTGTTTTAGTATCAGTTGCTACCAAAAACATAATTCTAATAATTGCAATAATTCCACGAGTCAATAATTTTTATAGAGCGAGGTACAACAGACACTGGACGGAACACATAATAGGCAATATTTTTAGTTTGGTTCAGATTTTGAAATCGTGTTTGTTATCAGCCTTAATGTTTTAAATTCTTCTTTAATATTTAATTAAATATTCAATTGGAATATTTAGATTTTGATGCCTAATGGAAAACCTATTAACATTATTATGATGAAATAGTATAATAATCTAAATAAACCTTTTTAAGAAATAAAATGAGCACAAGCTAAAGAACAATCACTAAAGAAAACATAGCAACTAGAAACACAACGAGCAGAGCTCATTTAAAATTCAAATTTGTTAAAATATGAGACAAAAACGATCACGCAATCGAAAAACTTTTGAAACTTTTATTTTATATATTATGAATAGGGATTGCAGTATCGGACCAAAAGTTCAATACCGGTATTCGGTATTTTTTAGATCTTAATACCGGAATACCGGTTTTAATACCGGTATTAGAAATTTTAGAAAAAGAAAGAAGACACAGGTGTTTCTTTGTTTTATTTGCCGTTCCATCATTAAGAGTAAACTGTTCCAACGTGTTTTAGAATCTAATATTAACATATATTCTGTTTTATTTTCAGTTAGTATATATTTTTATAATATGACTTTTTTTTTTGTAGGGGAACGTTTAAATATCTTAACAATTTTTCAAACTTTATAAATTGTAGGAAGCAATTCTTCATGGGTTAATATTTCATCCTCATTAGCAATATCGTCTTGAGCAATTACTTTGTCATTATCTTCATTGCCAATATCACTCTTACTCTCTCCAAAGTCAGAATCCGAAATTTCTATATCCACAGTGTTTGGATTCTTTTGTTCTTTATTTTTTTGGTATAATACATCTATTACAATGAGCATAGCACAATTGCTGATTTGCACCAATCAACTCTCCAACTTTTTTCATAACTGTTGCTCCATCTCTCTTTATGGATACAATATCTTCTTTCAGGGATAATCCATGTTTCGCTAATTTAGATTTAAGCACTTCCACACATTTTTCGGCTGGTATACTTCCCGAGACATGTGTAAGTCCTAAATTCCAAATTTTATTTTTCTGAATGAATATTTATATTTAAATAGCGTCTATTTCTTACACTTGTCCATTCATCAAATGTAAGACTACATTTTTCACCATTTACTTTTAATTGTAACAGCTCGTGATTCAAAGAATTGCGAACACCGTTACTTCTTATAGTGTTTATTGATGTTGGTAGATTTTTTAACCCTCTTCCGGATAGTGATTTTCTTAATTCAGTTGAAGTGCAAAACACTCGAAATGGCAAACCATCTAATGCTGTCATTTTACTTATAATTTCATCCTAATTATCTTTTTTTTTTTTTTTTTTTCCCTTCAAAATAATCTAAAATCCCTGATGGCTTGGGCTTAGAAACTGTGCTTAAATTTGTATCTTGATCAAATTTGTATCGTGTTTCGTTTTTAAATGTGTATGGAGTCTGCTTGTACTTCCACCGTTCACTTTAATAACTCTTAAAACATTTTTTACATTGTGCCACCATATTCTTTTCATCATATAAATAATGAAACCAAACCCGAAGTATTATCAACTGATTGTTTATGTTCTTGAAAGTTATTCTTATTCATTATTATGGGTTATTATTTATGAGTATGCATATAATGAATACGAAAAATATTTGAACCCTAAAGTATGATATGCAAATACAATGTGAATAACAAACTCACCAATTTAAAAAATATCGAAATATTATGCACTTGCTTCGCAACTACAACCTTGTTTCCACAGGTACGAATATCAAACTACGAATCCTGCGCGTGTGCAGTATTGCTCGGAGCTGTATTAGGCTAGTTTTGACCCTCCTCCTTGGATGATTCACATACTGTTCGTCAACATTTCGACGATTCCATCTCATTAAAAGGAGTGAGGCGCGGAGCGATAAGGGCATTTCCGGTATTCACCTTTGACCTTGGATTTCCCCTATTAGATACTTTTTAGTTCAATTTTTTTTTTCACATTTTTTTTTTCTCACATGTACGTAAGTGTTATCACGTGAACATACAACGGATACAATTTAAAAAATTTCTAGTAAATACCGAAAAAACGGTATTTAAGCTTGTGAATACCGGTATTACAAAATTATACAAATGGCTCAAAATACCGATATTCGGTATCCCGGTATTGGAATCTCTAATTGTGAAATGAAAGCGAGAGTAAAAATATACAAAAAATAAAACATTGATAAGCACGCAATATGATTTAGACTGAAACATGTTTGATACTACAACAAAGCGTTGTTACAAATTGTTTTAAATCAATTTCGATAAATTTTTTATAAGTAAAAGAAATAGCTGGTGAAAACAAAATCTGTCAATAAGAATCTAATTTTTTTAAAAAATTTTAAGTTGTAAAAATCTTCTTGGTGCGATGATATATTCCGAAATAGTTGAGGGAAACGTTACAGATCTTTTTCCCAATATCATCTTCGTTGGGGGAGGCTAGAACCGTTTTAATAGAGTAATTAATCCGTTATTTAAGTCCAGAAACAACGAAAAATAGAGAAGACACTCATATCAAAAAGAGAAAGAGAACCATATACTCGGAAAACAATTTCCAGAAAATAGATGACACCGGATCAAAAGAATGAACAACGATAAGGACTATAATTGTGTTTCCTTCATAACCTCATGAAAAATTCCTAACCCTCTCAGCCTCGAAAAAAGAGTTGTTGTTTCAAATAAAATGTCGAAAAATGAATAAATAAACACCCAGAGTAAACGACTTGGCGAAAAATGCCCGCGACGTTGATGGATTTAGCGCTCTCTACAACCAAAAAAATTTTTTTTTTTCTTTTTCTAAGAGATATTGATGTTTCTCCAAAACTAATTCTCGCGGTCTCCAGTTAGGAGTGGTGGGGGAAGAACTGCCGAGCTCTGCTTCTTGGAAGAATGATTTATTGCGTCATCTCCTCACACCCTTTCTTTCTCCACTTCCCAATTCCTATCTCGAAGTGGCGGCGGTCGCGATGGGAATTCTGACTTCGAGTCGTTTTTTGAGTCATTTAATTTTTTTTTCTTTGCATCTGTTTTTCTTAATTTGCGGTATGTAAATGGCAAGGATAAAAAAAAATGAATATTCAATTTATCGATTGGCGCATATGTGAAAGACTTAAGTCGACAAATTAAAATGGGATGTTTTTTGTACGGTTTTATTCTATTTTATTGATTAGAAAGATCCGAGGTGGAACGCTTCAAATATGAAAAAAATAAACGAAGAGTAAGGAAAAAAAATTCAAAATCAGGGAAAATGTGATGCAAAGCTAAAGCAGCGCTTATAATTATTTTTTTAAATTTGTGTTTGATAGATTTTTTTCTATAATCTAAAAAAGAAAATGAGGCAACAAGTAAGAAATTTATAGAAAACAGCACTACTGTAACTCTTGTACCTTGTTTAGTAAGCGCGCAATGAAAAAAAAATCAGAATGGTCACCCCAAAACTTTCTCACATATTCTCTAATAAAGATTATTTTTATTTAAAAAATGCTTTTTTTTTTCCAGTCGGAAAATAAAATTTGAAGCTAAAATTTGACACAGGACTACACTTGCAGTAAAAAAAAAAAAAAATCACATACCAAATGTGATGTATTTAAATCATCGTGCTTTTATCGCTTTTACATGTTTTTGAAAGTACAGACTGACGGTCAACTCCTCATTGGATTTCGCTCAACATTGACAGGTGTTTACATTACAGATGTTGAATCAGTATACCGAATTTTATCCATCTAGCTTTCTTTATTTTGCTGTTACTGTGTTAATTTATATTCGAATAACCTTACAGACAGACTTCCTCTGAACGGAATTTGCACAAAATTTGTCGGGAATCTATACATTTTGTATAGATTCCCTACAGTGTAACAAATTTCAAGCTTCTAGCTCAAAGCATTTTTTTTAGTTATCCTTATCGCAGACGGACATTTTCCAAAAATGTGATTTTTTAACTTGGGGATTTCTGAAACCTAGATTTTCCTCAAAATCTCGAGTTCAAATTTTTTGGCGATTTCAAAACTTCCTTTATATTTTGCATGTGAGAAAGTAAAAATAGACAGATTTTAATGCATATAGGAAATTAGCTTATTTACAGACCTTGAAACTCGCGCTGGCAGAACTAGAAAATCACAACAGCTCAAGGGTATCCGTGGCCAACTCATGCTAATTTTGATAGATTTCATATTGAAATAACATTAATGTAATGGCCCTCGGAAAATTTTCACATGATTTCTTCGATCTTAATTTATATACACAATCATTCATCTTTAAAAGTTTATATTCACCTATTTATATATTTTTGATACTTTTCCCATGTTATCTTTGCAAGTATAATGAATAGAGTAATTTTTACTGGATTGGAACCATCAAGTTATATTACAAAAACGTTTAAGTGATGAAAATGGCAATGTCCCTCATAACTTCCGTATTATTAAGAACAGAAAGATAATTCAAATTAGACGAATTTCTATCTCATCATATCGAACAACTTCTATATTGTTTTCTAAGTTTTTTCATAGCCGCAATTACTTTGAAATTAAGAACTATAAAATAATTTTCAGATTTCAACAGTGATTTCTATGTAGTTTCTACTCAACTTTTCAAAAAGGTTATCTGAATTAGAAAGATCTCATTAATTTCGCTTTCTCCCGACATTTTTCCTTTTCGCAGCTCTAACCCTTAGAATTAATGATTAGAAATATTAAATAAGAAGAAAAGGCGACGGAGGAGGTTAAATTTTCTTTTCCTTATATCTCTTGATAAAAGAAAACTGATTTCACCTTGAAAAGTTTTTTATTTTTTTTAACATTTTTCAAATGCCAATTAGTTGGAGGTTTCAGGAGTTATTTTGCTTACAAAGGTGTGGGTTCAATTGCATTCGTATTGAGTAAGAAGAGTTCACACGCATACTAAAGTTCCTCGCAAGTCATGTTTTACCAAATACTAAAGTTTTTGCTGCAGAAAGTTGGAAATATCAGCAAGGCAATGAATGCACTATTCATTCGAGTAACAGAACAAAATGTTGCCTCCAAATCAAAAATGTTGAAACTTTGAAATGACCACCTGAGTCACCAGATCTTAAACCAATAGAGGACTTATGGGTAGACTAAAGAAAACGAGTTTATGTAAATGAAAAATATTTTATATAACCATTTACATTCTATAATATTTCCTGATAGTAAAATATTTACAAATAAATTTTGCTGCTTTTTTTGCTTGTATTTACGTTTAATAATTATTACCCAAATGATATTTTAATTCTCAACTTAAGATTTGTCCATTCTCTGAATTTTCTTTTCTAGCCTTAAAATTCTTACTCGGATTATAAAGTGCAGAATCTTTTTTAGTTTAGAAATAACTCTAGGGCTGCTATTTATGATTTCATACCTTTGATGCATTCCCACAATATCTTCACAGCGAATAGAGGACTCATAACAATAAACATTACAACTGTTCAAAGAAAAAATTTTGATAAAATCTCAAAAAAAAAATGCTTGCACTAAAAGAAAAAATTCATATTTGTGATCTGTTACAAAATCTCTTTGAACAAACAACCTTGCGCTTTTCACCTTTAATAAAACACTCTTTCATAAAGCAATGATGGTGTCATATTTTCAAACGGTGTTTTATTATTTTGTTCACACTGACATAGTTTATAGTTTTAATTTCCAATTGTTTGGAGTATTGTTATACGCAGATTCTGTGTCAATGAAGATTCTGTTAGATTTTTAAGTACATTTTTATCTTCGTACATTAATAAGCATCTTTATTTGTAATAACATAACGTTGCTTTTGGTAGGAGCTTGTTCTATAATATTTTCGGCATCAAATTGTGATAATCATTTAATCTGTGTTATTTTCATAACTTTACACCTGTCTATTCATAATCTAGATGATCCTCTCTGATGGTGTTAAATCGCATGACATCGCTTTCAGAAGACAAACTTATAGAGTTGTATCATCTAAACAACGAAATGCTATTTAATACTTGAATACGGATAAGATTTGCCATAAATTTACTTTCTTATTTTTCATTTAAAGTACAGATGATTCCAGAATTAAAATAATGCTGCTTATTTTACTTGCATTATATGAGAAAGTTCGGCAAAATGTTAGGTGGATTGAAACATGCTAATAAGGAAATTGTAAAAGAACTTGCATAATATTTCAGCATGTCAGAGATACCGAACAATATCAGAAGGGTTTATAATAGATACCACAAAAGGTTTAATGAAATAAATTTAAAAATTTAAAATTTAAAAAAAGATATTAAAAATATAAGAAAAAAAGCAATTTTTAATCCTTAGCTTTCAGTAACAGAAGAAACATAGGCGATACAATATCTGTAGAAACAATGAAAACTGATGTAAAAAAATATTGCGTAAAAGAATTTAAAATTCTGGAGAAAAATGACACAACAGATAAATCGGTATTATTAAAATGACAACTTCTGGGGTTTAACTTAGTGTAAAAATCTCTTATTTGCAACAATATTTTCAGAGGTTATCAATGAAAAACAAGTGACTTATGTTTGGTTTCTAATGAACTAAAATTTTAAAAATAATTACTTGATAGTACACTTTAACTTTTCTTCCAAAAGGCAACTTTGCTAACCCTACATAGGTACTAAGGTCTACTTTGTAGAGGCCAGCAGACACATTTTCTCTTTCTTAGTAGTAAAGATTTATTTGAATTGACATTTTATTGTATAATACACTTGGAACTTGTAAAAAGAAGTAAGAGTGATTTAGCTAGTGGGAAATTGAAAATCAAAAAATGTAACTAGAATTCTCTCATTTTCTGGTGTTTTAAACTATTCTGTCGAATTATAGTGATATAAATACATCTCAAACAAGTATAAAACTGAGAGAAAAATCATTATTGACTATTTTTTATATTCGTTGACAGATGATAACTTCAAAAAATTAAAGATTTAACTTTTACAAATTCATAGTCATCAGTCAATTAAGGATTTCATTCTATGACGATTTTTAGCATAATTATATAACATGATAGTAAACTTCTTACTGAAATAAAATGGCCACTTAAATTCATAATAGTTTGCTATAATCTAGAATTTGTTTCTACCAGTTGCAGCTTCATAGACTTTGAGTTAGGCATCGATTGCCAAGGAATTCAGCGGATTATATGTAAATCTCTAGAAAATATTGAATTTTTTTAGTGTTAAAGTTTAGGTTTTATGTAAAAGGAAACAGAATGCTACATAATCATATTTCGGATGAATCAGATTGATAATGTTTCTCTTCTTATTGGTGGATTAAAGCTAAGCTAATATTCTTATCACTCATGAAGCTATTGTTGAAAGTCATAGAGTTGTTCCTGTATAACCAAGAGAAATCACATTGAGAAATTATTACGAGAAATTATCAAAAAATTATAGCTTCTTTGTGTTTTCTCTTTAAATTTGCACATCCTTATCTTTGTTTACAAGCTGATTGTAGCCATTTATGCAATTATTTCAAATTGCTCTACATATTAAGCGTATTAAAATATAATCGAGTAGTTAGACGGTACACACAGACTAACCAAACATTCCTTAATCACACTCGTTTGTTCGAGCAGTATTATTTGATGACTATGACGTAGGCATTAGATTAACTCATTAGCTACGAACAGAGCGGATTACTAGCACCTTAAATATAAAAAAAAAACAATTCCCTCCACTTTATTTGTGTTATTAAAACATTTGTAACAATTATTCGTAATTGCAGTGACCATCGTAAAATTGCTGCTTACTACTATATAGAGAGAAAAATGTGAACATAATAAAGTTTAGTTATCATAAGTAACAGTTGAGCTATATCACTGCTCTTTTTCTCTGGGGCAACATCTGAGTGGCCGGTCAATTCACGAAATGTTCACTGTGAAGCATGCTCGCGGCTTTACATGCACTTTCAATCGCAGCATGTTTCGCAATAGACGTCTAAATCCTCTGAAAATACTTTTTTGCTTTCTCCTTTCCATGAACAGAAAATACATATAACCATGAAGGAATCATTCTCAATTGCTTTAGTAACAGGGTTTGTCTGAATGGCGAGTCACCACCACAATTAAACGAGGCACAGAAAAGAATGCAAAATGGCCGATATAGCCCATATGTCCACCCCACCCGGAATTAATACGACCCGAAATCAGTATGGAGGTAACTCGATTCCACACCATTAATATGCCCACTGAGGCAGCGAGAGCCTGCTTATTTATACGGCAACCTCTCATCCCCGTATCTAAGGTGCACCAAATGGGATTGAAAGTAGGCATAAAGAATACTTCCTATAGTTGTGGAATGGAGTGCACAATGTTTCCCAAGAGGCGAGGAAGATTATCTAGAGTAATCATTATGAACGCAATCACTACATCATTCTGTTTAGTGTTTCCTAATTTTGCATGGTGATTGTAGTCATTTATAATCGGTGCAATTATTTTGAATAACTCTGTATCATCTTCGTGGACAATTTAAAACTAAAAAAAAAATTCCCAAATGATAGTGCGACAAAAAATGCATGGTCAAATTGAAAAGATTATAGTTTGATGCTTTGCTTGGAACTCGATTTAAAATACCGAATTACGCCAAAAGAATTGATTTTAAAGGATACTGAAAATTTTGATTTAATTTTTTAGCAACTATATCGTATATTTCTTTTAGTATATACGTTATATAATGGATATTCAATTTATAATGGAGGAATAATTAAGTTTAGCTTTACTTCTTAGTTGTTTTTTATTATTTAATTTATTTCTTTAACTTTATTTCAAAATACCTAAAATGTTAGATCGGTTTACTCTTTATTTGCATTTGGTTATTTATGTGAATTGTTTTGGACATTTATACGAATTAATTTTATTTGCATTGGATTATAATTATACATATTCACCAACTTATTACATTAATCATATAGATAGATATATAGATATAATTATTATGATAATCTGGATCTCATCGGATTAATCAAATTTATATATATATATATATATATATATATATATATATAAGCAGGGTGATCAAGAAATAACAGGAGGTGTTTGCTATAGCGTGTTATGTACTGGAGGAAATATAACAAAATTTGGCCACCATATATATCAAAGTATGCGGTTTCGATTTGCCAAGAAAAAAAAATTAGTACCAAAAAACGCCAATCGGGGAAATTCTGGCGCTGCAATCGAAAACTTCATCCTGTCATTTTCATGTACGGGTATTTGAAAATGACACAGTATGACACAATATCGAGGATAAAAGGAAAGGTTACGGTAATTCAAGTCATTCTGCAAAAATTCGCCCGTCGATTGCGTTGTGAACGTGTGTTTTTAGTCAAGCTGTTTTATCAGCCGGATGAAATTGCCAGTGCTGCTCTTCGTGAATTCCGGCGGTTAAAACAGTTACATAGAGGATCAATGACCATAACTAACTTGATTGAAAGATTCGAAACAACAGGAATTCTTGGTGCCCAACCAGACCGAGGACGTAAAGGTATCAAACAGGAACAAGTTGAAGTAGTTGCAACTGCCGTTTATGGATCATTCGATAGCTAATAAACAGGCTACCAGAAGTGCACGTTAGTATCACAACAAGCAAATATCCCATTCTCGACAGTGCAGAAGATACTGCGTAAGGTAAGATCCTGAAATTTTATCTGTATAAGATAACACCCATTCAAGAATCCCATGGACAGAAATACCCTGTTTGAGTTTGCTTTGAGATTTTTGGCTCGTTTGGAAGTTGATGACGAATGACCGAGGAGGATATTATGAAGCGACAAAGCTCACTTTCATATGCACATTCGTATAAATGCCGATATGCTGCGAGCCACCGTCGAAAACCTTCCAATCCACTTCCAATCGAGCCGGAGTAACAACGCCATCGACGGACAAATTTTTGCAAAATGACTTGCATTGCCGTAACCCTTTATTTTTCCTTGCTATCGTGTCACAAAATAATATTATACGAAAATGACATGATGAAGTTTTCGATCGCAACGCCAGAATTTCCGCGATTGGCGTTTTTTGGTATAATTTTTTTTACTTGTCAAATCGAAACCACATACTTTAATATGTATGGTGACCAAATTTTGCTATATTTCGTCCAGTACATAACACGCTACAGGGCTTCGAACGCCTCCTGTTATTTCTTGATCACCCTGTATATATTCCGACTGTTTTATTTACTTATTCGTATTGGATTACATAGTTTTAAAGCTTATGGTTTTTGTATATTAGTGCTTTTGGGAGCCAGCACTCAAAACCTCTTCCTATATGCCTCGCCCTTCTCAAAAATGATAAAAGCGACCAGGTTTAGTTAATATTAATCTCTTTCATGTTACTTTAAAACTAAATCAGTGCATAAATACATGTCGCCAAATAAAAAATGTCGCCAAATGAGAATGTAGCAATTAAAGTATAAAGTACAAATGAGATACGCAAAAATTGCATTTTTGGTTGATAAAGGAAAAACATTGCTGTAGTGTAAAATGTAATACTACTCTAAAAAACAGTGTCACTGAAATCCTTATGACTAACTGTTCACAAGACAGTGACATGAATGTATTTAAAGTGACAATTCAAGGCTTATTACGCATGCATATGCAAAAGTCACTACTTACTTGTCAGGAGAAGTTGGTCAGCGTAGCCGGCGGCTGCACGCCATGTACGTCACGTGACAGTGGAACGTCAACAAATCCCTCCCCCACCGCCCCTCTGATACGGGATTCTGAAGAATCCGGGAATGATTCCAGAGAGAAAGAACGAATTCGTCACTTTTGAAGAGCACGCACAAAATAAAAGAACCAGATTGCTTTCCGGAATGCGCTTTCGGAGAATTTTATTTTTTGCTCCTAGCAGACGATTTGACAAGAGACAGCAGACGATACTAACCCCGGGGATACTCCGGGATTGAGCGGGGGTTACCCTGCATAGGGATAGGGGGCGCTGACGGCGGGACTTTTGTTCTATGAAGAGGAAAAGGAAGGAAAAATTGAGTCAGCACGCATGGTTTTAGACTTCAGATTTTCATAAAACACGCATGAAGTGAGTTGATTTAATCTTTTATTCTCTGCTATCCTTTGTATATATATATATTTCTATTTTTTTTTTTTTTTTTATAAATAAGGATGTAAAAACATTGTGAGAATTATAACAGATGTATTGTTCAACTTTTTACATTTTCGTTTATAAATTATACTAAAATAAAATAATGCAAACATTAAAAAAAATTGGCTTTGAGAATCTGATGAACTTATCTGAGCAACTTATTTTGCAGGAAAATCATTTCTCAATCTGTTTGTTTGCATGGTGAATCAGAAATGAACGTTTATATATATATATATATATATATATATATATATATATATATATA
>JAPMOR010095296.1:471279-518609 GCA_026543865.1 Argiope aurantia | reverse complement strand
GAAAATTCGAACTCCCTTTGACTTCTCAAGTGTTAAGAGTTCTGACTTTCTAACACTTCTCAAAGTCTAATGTCCATTATTTTAACTATCCTAATTGAAGTTGAGATATCAAGTGATATCTCAACGTGACTAAGTAATTGCTTAGATTGACTTCTGTAAAATTCCCTCTTCTCTTTCTTCTGCTTTGATATAATGAGTGGTAATTTATTATGGCCGAGTTATTAATAACAACTTGACAAAAGACTTTTAATAAGTATTGACATTGAATTTTTCGCTAAATCATAGAAGAGAAGAATAAAGCTGTGGATTAACGAGAACACCCCCCTTTCTTATTTGCCAGAAATATTTTTGATATAAACGAATTTAGTAGATTCTCAATAATTCGATATCAGATCAGAAGACACCCAAAATAGTAGAAATCCTATTCAAATATGCATTGCCATAGCCATACCCATGCTTATTGCTTATAATTATATATACTTCTTCTATAAAGATGTGTGCCTTTGTGTGTGTGGTCTACAGACTAGACAGTTTGGCATTCTACAGGCTAGATAATTTGACAAATTACCAAATATCTCATTCGTATATACTCTTCATGATACGTATTTTTCAAATTTTAATTAGAATTTTAATAATTAAAAATTAAGAAAAAACCAACCTGAAAAAAGAAAAAAAAGAAGAAAAAAAACGAAAATATTAAAACTGGTTTCTGTATCCTTTCAAAATTGAAAAAAAATATATATTTTTTCTATGACACCAATTTTTTTGCCTTTGAATTTTTTTAAAATTTATTTTCAAAAAAAAAACATTTTAAGCATATTTCCCAAAAATATATTTCACATAAAATAAAAATGAAATTTGATCTGCGTGTGAAAAATTAAAAGCGAAATAGAACGTGTTGTTATTACGGTGACAAAACCTTAAATTAAAAGGTTAAGTTATATTTTACCATAAATTGAACTTAGAAAAACTATAATTTTCAGCACACGTCTGTAATAAATTAAATAAACGTAAAACACATTTTTTTTAAATAAATGCAAGAGAAGATATTTTGTACCCTTTTAAAATATCTATATTAGTGATTCAATACTTCTGTAGCATTTAAGACAAACAAATTAATACATGTGTGTATACCAGTTTATATAAACTTATCCAATTTATATAAACTGGATATATACAGTAATCGGAGATCAATAATTAATTTGTAAATAGTTAGTAATATTACATACATCTAGTAAGAAAGATGGTGTAAATGAAGTTAAAAATAACTGTATTTTATGTAGTTTTTGTCAATAAACGAATGAATAACGGATTTTAAATTTTTATAGTGATTGTCTATCTTATGAGTTGTATCTAATAAAGTCTTTCTTGCTGTTGGATTAGAGAAACTTTTATTAAATATTTCTTTAAAATATAGTATAAATTACAAAATCATATTCTGTAGACTTCAAATTACAAAATACAATATTACAAATTACAATATTCAATTACGAAATCATATACATAAGACTTCTGTAATCGTATTTTCATAAAGCATGTTTGGTTTCAGCTTAAAAGTTTCTGTATTAGTTGAAGTTTAATCACAACCATTTCAAATTAAAGTTCAAACTTTAGAGGAGATAATAGATAATTATGGAAACACATATAACAATCAACAAAACGAAAGATTTCTTAAATGATATGAGTAATATGACTGTCAAAATTTGAAACGTAAAGGTACTTTACTGAGGCAGCCATTATAATTAAGTGGCGAAAAATATTTAATTGAAAATTTTATTTACTATTATTCTGGACCAGCTGGTCACCATAAGCAGTTAGTAATAAACATTGTAACTTGTAATTCAGAATCTTGATGTGTACATCGCACTAAAGTCACTGAAATCCGTATATGGTGATTTGCCTTTCTTTAATTGCTTGCCATTTTCTCTTCTGAAAACATACATCAATAATATATGCTATAGTGGCTCAACACCGGATTGCTGATGATCTACAGTGCATCAAATCACGGAATCTCTTTTCTTTGCTGGAAACATTGCTCTCGGTTCTATGAAATATGCAAATTATGTGTTAAAACTACATAACATAAATGAAAACTTTGCATGATAAGTGAAATGAGTGCAGACATTTTTAATTATTGCATTGATTTTCTTGCCACTCATAATTTTAAAGAAAATAAGTTATTCTGTCATTCACTGACAAATTCATCCTCTAAAAAAATAACAGCATTTATTTGTGCCCACACTTTTACGTAAACAAATAAAAATCAATTTTTAAAAGTATATGGAATTCAATGAAAAATAAGAAGGCAAAATATCTGACATCTTTGAATATATAAAATTTGGAATCCTTTTCTTCTGGCCGTGATTTTTATAGATTGTTTGAATTCTAATAAATTTGGATGCTACTGGGAGCTCTAAATCGATTTGAATAAAATAAATTTTATTCTTTTTTTAAAGATCGTTTGTGGCCAAAAATTTCTGCGCAATTCATTACATTTTCACAACATCTTTCAAGAATCTCCAGATATTTTTCAATACGTTTTTTACTTTCACATCTGGCATAAGTAAAGACTTGCAATCTCAAAAACATAGGTTACCCCGAAATTTTGCTGAATTTCAATTTTTTAGAACACTGTGATTCCGAAAATAAGAGCATTTTCGGAATCATGATTCTTTGTCTGACCTTGTGTTATTGAATATAAAAACTAACCAGCAGTAGTTGTTTCCCCAAAACTTTCTCATAAAGATTTTATCCCACAGAATTTTTTGCATGACATTGTCGTACAATAATTACTAAATATTGACCTCCGGAATATTTCGTACTTTCTTACTGAATTTATCACGTCATCTTTGGCAAGGTTTTTCTTTCCCCTCGGGAAGAAGGGAGTAATCCTTGTCAGGCTGTTAGAAAATGGAATTTCTGTTTCAGAGACTTTTTTACCAATCGACTAAAGCCAAAATTTGACTCTGAACTAGAATTGTAAGTACAAAATCACATAGTAAATTCAATATACTTAAGTGATTGCGTTTTTGAGTTTTATCCACTTGGCTCTCTTCCTTTTCTAGTAATCGCGTTAACTTTTATTCAAACAGCCAGATAAAATTCTTCTTAATGGATTCCGCTGAAAATTTGATACAAATTTCGTGTGAAGACTGTATACCAAATTTCATCAGTCTTTTCACTTACCTTTGTCACAGGTGGATAGACTGTCTACATAATCCCAAAAATGTATTTTTCGAACTCAAGGAGGTCTGAAAAGTGGGGATTCTTCAAAATCTCAAGTATTAATTTCTTGACGATTGCGACACTTTCTCTATTCTTCGTATATCAGCGGGAGTGGTCTCCCCTAAACTTTCTCGCATACTCTCTAATAAAGGTAAATTTGTGTTTTAAATGTGTGTGTGCTTTTTTCCCTACTGATTAAAACTAAAATTTGACACACAGATCTACATTTTCAGCCACAAAATCACATACAAATGTAATATATTTAAATCATTGCGTTTTTGAGTTATCATATTTACGTGCTTCTGAAAGTACAGACCGACAGACGTTCGACTTCTTGTTAGATTTGCCTCAAAATTTGCTAGGTGTCTACGTTATAGACATTAAATCTGTGTACCGAATTCTAGTCTTCGTCTACTAGTTATCGTGTTAACTTAAATTCGGAAAGCCAGACAGACAGTGTTCATCTGCTCGTGTTTTGCACCATATTTGTTAAAAATTTACAAATTTTGTGTAAAGACCGTATACCTAGTTTCATTCATCTAGCTCAAAGTGTTTTGGATTTATCTTTGTCAATGACCGAAATTTTTTTTTTAACTTAAAAGTTTAAAACGTTTTTCAGCAAAAAATGAAGAAAAAATCTAATTCAAATAAGATAATTAGGCTTACCTTATATTCCAGAACCGCCACTAGAGATGAGTAATAAATCATTTTTCCACAAATAATCCACATTCTTTGAGACGAAACATTTATTCACACTTCACACACAAAAATAAACACAGAATAACACTTAGAATTAAAGGCATCTTAAATTTCAGTTTACAATCTAACCCGAAGACCATGTGTTGGTGCTTTCAGTAGGTCTCGGTATCAACTGACTCGAATACAGCGACGCTGCTGTCGGATTCCAAATTCTAAGATGGGAGGAGTTTCTGACAAAATGTAGAGATATTCGATATGCTGTTCATGCAACAAAATTGTATATGTGAACCAACTGAGGATAAACTCGTTGACGGAAAAAGATATTTTACCTAAGCACATATGCATTGTAAAACTAAACGGAAACAGAGAATTATTTTCAAAAGTACAAAGATTATTTTCAAATGTGCATTTTCATTCACATTGAAGCTTTTCCATATACGTCAAAGGAAAATATTACATAGATTTTTAGTTTATGCACTTACAAATAAGCATATTTCTGGACCATGCACTGCAAATAATAATTAAAAAAATCTTATTCTATACATATATATTGTGTCTATAATTATCTTTCATGTGATTTCAAAATGAGACATTAATATAATAAATCTATTACATCAAACATAATTTGTGTTTAGTTATTTGTATTTGTGCCAAGTTCGCCTTTTGCAAAATTCATATTTTTCTTGCAATAATTAAGTAGAAATAAGGATAACTCCTTTCATACAGCAAAAAAATATAGTTTCCTCTTCAGATGAAAAGATTATTTCTAGAAATTTTTTTTAATTAAAATCTTCGAACCATTTATTTCATTTTTTTTATTTAAATTTCCCCGTTTATTTCAGAAGTGGGACTTTAACATAAGCAGCTTCTTTTTCCGTTTTGCCTCGTTTATTAAATACTTTGTGTTCCGGAAACCAAAAGCAAGAGAAAATATCTTAAACTAAAAAAATAAAAATTGCATCTTTCCAAAACTTGGCTTTCTGTCCACAAACTTAATTAAGAGTAAAACTTTATTTATAGAGTTTCTTTCCTGACGCTTTTCTAGCCGATCGTGTTTTAATTAAAAAGAAAGTTATTAATTACGGAAAAAGGAAATAATTAAATCCTGAATAACCGAGGGCCAACGATAAAAGAGCAGCTGCCACTGGGAATAAATGTTGAGATTAGTGCCATTTCTTTTTTTCTTTTTTTTTTCTTTTTTTTCCTTTTTTAGCGTTTTCGCTGCCATTAATGCTAACAGAATCTCCTGGCAAGTTCTATATAATCTCTTCACAAGATTTTAGCTGATATTTGTACAGATGTACAGTAGTGCTTTTATATAAATAGATCTTGAGGCTGATAATGTTCGCATATGCATAGAATATTTATCTTTTCTATTAAAGTCTAATTAAAGATTATTATTTTGTTTTGTTTGTTTTCCTCTTGCTTCTAAAGCGCATAATTTGAAAATTCAGTTCGCATAGGAATTTATCTAATTTAGGAAGCGAAGTTTATTCAGAACAGAGTATCAATAATATGAAATGTGAATGAGTAATAAGAGCCGCTCTTTCTCCTAACTTCCACACCTAAAGACAGATTTTTAATGGTTTATGTCTTGTCATTTCTCCAGGAAAGGAGATCAGCAAAGCACGCGAATGTAAAAAGATGTTTATAATTACCATTAATATATGATATAACTTTTTTTATTTTTGTCCTATCTGTAATCACTTTTGCTTGTTTTATTGTGTTTTCAATAATCAATTCAGGCGATTTCAGTGTCAGGCGTCTCTGAGAAAAACCTCCTTAAAAAATGTCTTCGAACTCTAAATTGTTTCATGCTGAGATGTGACATCATATATATTTGCCTTCAGCAAGATACTCAAAAAGTTTCAAAACTAAATTGGCATCGGGCATTCATTTTCTCCTTTCATTTTATTTGTCACTTACGTCTGGTGCATATTAAACTTTATCATGACATTATAGACAAATCACACCCAAAATTCACTAGCTTCAATAAT
The DNA here is from genome assembly GCA_026543865.1 of Argiope aurantia. NCBI lineage: Eukaryota > Metazoa > Arthropoda > Arachnida > Araneae > Araneidae > Argiope > Argiope aurantia. Next base: position 512,688 of record JAPMOR010095296.1, on the reverse strand, counting down.
TTTATAGTTTTATATATTTAAAACCCTTTTGGAATGTTTTGATTTAAACAATCTATTTTCAACCAATCTTATTACAAATGAAGTAGTAACTTCATATTCACATAACACACTTCATCGTCCGTTTAATGTCGGAATCTATCTTTCATTTTGTTTTGTTCAGTTTGCTTACATCGATTTTTCCTTTTAAAGGTACACGAGTGTTATTTTTGGACACATCTCGTACTTCTAAACCATGATCAGATGACAAGAACGACATCTGACCCGGTATACTCCTTCTTCAAATTTCTACACTTTACAAACGTAAGAATGTTTGACACCCTATATCGAATTTAATGTGTACCAAACCTACTTACAAGACGGGTCTTTTATGGAATTGAGACTCGAATCTGAAACCTTCTGACCCAAAGCAGAAACCTTAAAATTTAGATACCGTGATCAACTACTCCTTTTTCGTGAGAAAACAAGACATGACATTATAATTCAACTTAATGCAGTTGAAGTTAGATCCTAGATAGCATAGAAAGTTATATTTATTATATAACTGTGACTACGCAGAAAGTAACTCCTTTAACTCGTGTACTAACTGCATGCAAAGTAACTAAATTTCTTTTTCAAATTTTACCTTAAAACCGGAAACTCTTCTCTAGACATCCATAGCATGCCAACGAGAGGATATTTGATCTCATCGCACAATCAATTTTACACAGTCTTTTCTAGTTAGAACCATCTCTCGAACATGTGATGCTTCGGCTCGGAATTCAAAATTCTGAGAGCTGGCCACTTCGAATAGCTCATCTAGTAGAAGACAGTTATGTAACATTTTAATCTTGAAGATTATATAACAGTTTCAAATTTATAAAAACTTCCGTTTTGCATTTTGAAGGAATTAATATAAATTAAATGGATTAAAACAAGGAAATGCAAGGGAAACATGCAAATATAATTTTTACTTTCACGCATAAAAAGTATAGAGAAAACATTGTAATCGTTAAACAATTCGAACTCGAGATTTTGATGAATCTCCGTGTTTTAGATTTCCCTGAGTACGAGGAACACATTTTTAGAAAATGTCCGTCTGTCTGCCCGCATGAGAGGAAGAAAATTCAAAAACGCTTTGGCATTGAATTGGTATTTGGTTTTGGTCGCCGAAAAATTGAACGAACTGGCTTAGACGATTAAAATTTCTTATACAGTTTTTACATCAAATTTGTAAATTTCGATCAAATTTTGCGAAAAACCTGTTCAGAAGAAGTCTGTCAGTCTGTCTGTTCGAATATAAGTTAACACAATAACTACAAACTAAAAAGGCCTAGATGATAAATTTCTGCACACCGATTTAAATTGACATTGTAAGCACTTATCACATTTGGGGCCAAATTGCCAAATTCAAAAAGAGATTGAATGGTTATTCGTCTGTACTTTCGGAAGCACATAAACGAAATAGTTTGAAAACGCAATGACTTAAATATATCAAATTTGGAATGTGATTTTGTGGATGCAGTTGTAATTCCGTGTCAAATTTTAGCTTCAAATGCTATTAGCTAATTATGTTGTAATGCTAAAAATGCGTGTCTAAAGCTCGAATTCCATTTTCGGATACAATTAACAGCATGCGAGGAGTTAATCGCCCTAAAAACTCGCCAAGGATCACATAATAGATTCAGTAAAAATGCTACATTCACATCAAAGCTTAATATTTTGTAACTGCTATATGACATTGCCATTCAAGGCGTTTTCTGGGATAGCACCTGCAATAGATAGTATGCGAGAAAGTTTTTAGGAGACTACTCCTTATGGTTAAAAACTTGGGTTGAGGGAAATTGCACTGTGATTTAAGTTTAAGTTTAGCAAGCTGCTGCTTAATGAGATAACATGTTCTATTCTGGGAACTTGCCGCTGTATACCTTTGGGAAAGAAAATATTAATGAAACTTTTGAGATATTAAGGGACTCTCAGTTATTTATTTATACATAGGATTATAATAACAACATAAATAGTAATTATACTTTATATGTTTAAAAATGTGATAATTTGATGGGCACAACAGTTAAGTGGATAGCTTTTGTCTTACAAAATTCAAAATCCTTCAAAACTAAGCGAAGAGTGCGTCATTAATTAGAGTTTTGTTAGCAATTCCTGTTCGGTTCACTTCATCAAAAAAAGGTTGTTTGTCAAAGCCTGCAGGGCTTCATGAATCAGGCCTCCCCGCCCTTCCTCGTACGAAGGCGGTGTTACTGCGATACCACACGATATCACTAACGTCGCTTAGTCCCAGGGGATGATCCACCAAATGACCCTCCTCCGCACTCCGTAATCCTCCTTTCTCCCTTGGGGTGCTAATAGGATGGATGGTGGATCACAGGTGGGGAGGGAAAGGAGGAATCTGGTCCCCTTCCCCTTCATCCAAGCCTTTTCTCTTTGAGGATCCGTTCAGTCACAAAGAATCGATTCTTTTAGGAACAGTTCGTCGATTTTCTCTTACACTGGCGGTTAAATAGTTTCCAAGAGGTTCGATCCATCTCATCGGAAAGGTGAACGATTTCGGTAATGAATATATCAGATAATTAACGTATAAGTAATTAATACACAATATCATCTTTAATATGCAATTAATATATTAGAGATGGACGAGGCATTCATCTAGCATTGACATATTCTGATTTTCTTTTTTCTTATTCCTTCCATAACGCTTTTTATGGCATCAATTATTTCTTTGTTAAGTGATTTATATTTATGATATTTTGAAAACGCAAATATATAAATAAACTCGAAAGATAATTATCTGTGTTAATTGCTAAATAAATCAGCAGACTGGAGAGCGAGCAAATTTAGACGCTAGTTGCTAATCAGCGGAAGTTGTCTCCCCAGAAGTTTCCCTAATAAAGGTAGGAATTTAATAACTTGAGCTAAGAATTCTTGAATCAAACTTGTTTTGGTGACTTCTATAATATGTAAAGCTTAAATGTAAAGCAGTTGAAAATAAACTCCCTAATAAAGGTAAGATTTTGGACAGGTTTTCTCTGAACCGATTGAAACCAAAATTTGACACAGAATTACAATTGCAGTCACAAAATCACATTCCATGTCTGATATATTTAAGTTTTGAGTTATCTCGTTTATACACTTTTGAAATTACAGACCGACAGACGGTCAACACCCATTTCGGATTTGCTCAAAATCTGATAGGTGTCTACACTATGATATTACATTTATGTACTGAATTTTATCCATTTAGCTTTCTGCGTTTTGTACTTATCATGTTGACTTACATTCAAACAACCGGACAGACAGATTTACTATGAATAGTATTTACTCAAAATTTGATAGAAATCTATGAATTTGTTGTAAAGAATATACCAAATTTCATCCGTCTAGCTCAAGGTATTTTTAAGTTACCTTTGTCAAAAACAGACAGACACAATGCCAAAAATGTTTTTTTTTTTTTTTTCGAACTCAGGGAAGTCTGAAACGTAGAGATTCTTCGAAATCCCAAGTTTGAATTGCAACACTTTCTCCATTCTTCGTTTATCAGAAAGTAAAAAGAAATGAAAATCACTAAATAAATTTAACTAATTGGCTTTGCTGGTATAAAAAAAAAGTCTCGCTTAACAATGAATGAGAAATATGAATACTTTTTTATTATCTATTTCTGCTTTAGTTTTATTTATTAATTATTTTTATTTATTTATTTCCTTGAACGGAAATAACTTTTTGATTCCTTTACACCTTCAGACTTGAAGGGCCTAGGCATACAACTCTGATTGTATTGTTAGGTTCCATGCTTTCACATCACACAATAACATTGCTCATAATAAGCATATTTCTCACTATTTACCTCTTTTTAGTAGAGTGAAGGGATTCTATAATCTACAAAAGTAAACAAATTTTTAGCACACATAATAAACGAGCAATTATCCACACAAATTTTATTCATACAATTATATAATAATGTTACACATTTTCTGTCGAAAATGTATAATTAATTATAAAAAGGTTCCCCTAGCAATTTATCTCTTTTTTTTTCGTTTTTTTTTTCTGCGCATATGTATATTGTTACGGAACTTTCTCCACTAATTCCGTAAAGTCAACGGGTTCGCTTGTAGTGGGTGTATGGTGTAAAATAATTAGCAAGCCTCAATGACAAATGATGATGTTTATTAACACGAAGACACAAATACACAGTCAACAAAACACAACAAGAAGTATACAAGTAACACACAGCAGCACACTACAACAAACAGCAGCCTACAACTAGTAATAGGTATCTAACAACAATCACAACAGCATACAAAGCGGCAAGAAAGAGTTCAGTAGGAGGAGGAAATCTACGTTGCTACTCTCTAAGGACTCTCCAAACGCCTGCAATTCTTCACTGTCTCCTTCACTTTAACTATATCCAACTGCCAGCTCACTACTACAAGACTGGCTACTTCTTACACGAGTCGATGCTGCTTCTATAATAAACTCCAGGACTCGGTACACAGCTCAATTGAACAATCGCTTGAGCTTCGCTGGATTGATCCAACTAATTCACCGTTGATTCGCTGCGCCACTCTATACCTCACAACGACTCTCACTAGATAACTGTCTTCGGCTTAGACTGCCGGCCTTCTATAGTCTCTGGAGAAGGGCAGGAAGTTTCTCGGATAATCAAGCATATCTGAGCTCCGATTAGCTCTGTCGTGAAAATTCTTGAAGATTCTAGTCGTTAAGCCCGGGGTCGTAAGTCCGACATCCGTCGCTCTGCATCCAATAGAGCTGATCTTAAAACGGTCTTTCCTGCGATAGAACCAACTATGCTGGGAAGCAACATTACAGATTCATAACGATATGTTCCGCAACAGTTTCGGAAAATTATAGAACCGATATAAAAAGAAAAAAAGTAAATAAAGATTCATAAGGTTGTAATAAGTCGTCGAGAGAATCACAAGTCTCTTGTTTACTAAAACATACAATTTGTAAACTACACCCGTGGTCGGCTGGAAAGTCAAAAATGGCGTAGGGAAATGCGATTCAGTGCAAAACCATATTCTGCAACATCACTTTTATCTTACCCAACTACTTCCCATTTACATAACAAATTGGGATATAAAACTGTATTATGCTTTAGCGGAAAGCTTTCTGGTGAGAAAAACATAACACATAATTGCACCACTTCTGAGAAACTAAATGTTTCACTGAACCACTACTTCACTTATTTCAGTTGAAAGGACTATCTGAAAATTTTATGATTTAGTTTAAAATCTTGCTTTGAAGCAACACGAAAAAAATTGCTCTGATAATCATCGCAATTTTATATCTTAATTTGAAAATGAGGTCGACATCTGAATAGGGAACTGAAATTTTTGGTTATATAAATTATATATATATTATGGTTATATGGTTCTTTTGTATGTTTCTTGTATTATGTTCTATATTTTACGCAAGTCAGAAATTTGTCAAAATTTCGAGTTCGAATTTTCGACGATAATAATACTTTCACTCTATATACAATTTAGTTTAGTTATATTAGCGTCCCACTTTAAAGAAACACTAGGGCTATTTGGGTCAAATTATGAGGACGACACCTGAGCTCATGTCCCTCTCTCAAACATCCACACCACACCAGTAGTAGGACGTTTGGTCCGGAGGATTTAATGTGCGCCAAATCCGATTATACGACGGTTCTTCGGTGGAATCGGATCTCGAACCTCAAATCCTCCAGTTCCGAAGGCAAGACCTCACCATCAGGCCATCGTGGCCCGTATGTATAGTGGAACCTCACTTAATTGTTCCCGAATCTTATTCGCAATGCCAAACACTCATTAAGCACTCGTTTATTTTTAAATTACACACTTTATTTTACTTCAAAAGGTCTAAAAAACAGTTTTGTCCGCAAAAGACAAAAATATCTTTGGCTTTGCTTAAAATGTGCCTAAAATGAGAAGCATAATTATTTTAATGAATTTGTAGCACTCATAGCTGATGAAAGTTTATCAGGTTGGTGCTTCACAACATTCAAAGTAATAATTTTGCATTCTTTTAGCATCTCTTTTTATTTCTTTGGAAGGTTATTGCTTTATTGCCTCTATTATTTGTTCCTCACTTAACCAAATTTCCTATGCAGCTTCTTGCTGTCACACAGGATGTATCTCTATAAACTTTTCTTTAATTCTGGCTACGTTCTGCCACCAGCTCGTCAATGTCGTTACTATCCACCTCTAGCGCCATCATCTCGGCTATTGACAAAATCTCATTGATTAAGCCTCCATAGGCTTTTGCTCAAAGTCCTCACGTTCGACAACACTAACCGGTAGACTTCCTTTCAACAGTTATAAGGTATCTCTATAAACAAACGCTCAACATAGACTGATGCAAGCTAATCTAGCATGTGACGTCTCAATGTGCCTATGCCACTCATTTTGCGAAATATCGTTCTTTAAGTAAGTTTTTCTTTTATGGTTGTTGTTAATGTGAGGTTCTAGTTAAACAAAGTTTAACTTGAACTTGTATACAAGAAAATAAGTTCGAACCCCGCCGGCCGAAGACTCTCCGTGTGTGTGGTAGCTAGCGCGGTCATAAAGTCCTCCATGTCGAGAGTAATACCATGGGGGTACTATATGAGGTGTGATCACTCTCTGATTCATGTCTAAATTACGATCTGTGGCTGAATGAATGAAAGGCATGAATGAAGTAAAAAGGATTCTGATGTGTGTGTAGCTAAGTCGCACTCTTGGCTCTAGATGGCGCTACTGAAAAAGCAAGAGACGCACGCTTGGATTAAAATCACTGACTTCTAAAGTCAGTGGGCTTGTCTATGACAAGTGCCATTAGAAACAACAACAACTACGAGAAAATAAAAAAAGGGAGAAGGGTAGTGTTCTTATAAGACTTTCGTATAAGAATTTAACTTTTAAACTGTTGTCAAAGAATAATACATATTCGCTGGTATACAAATGCAATTGGACATCGATAGTAAAAGAAAAGCTATGCAAATATGATTGAAGCTATAAAGCTCTACGATATTCGATCCTTAATCCGTTCGATTTCTTTATTTGGAGACACATGAAGCAGTCGTTTTGAGTAATGTTGATGTATTCTCTGTTCTTGCATTTCCCCTAATATAGAATTAGCTAGAGAGAAGCATGAAAATAGCATAGAGAAGCTAATTTCAGGAAATACAGAATGCAGCCCTGATCCCGTGTAAAATAATTTCTGACATTTTTTTTTCCAGGAATTTGTTGACACCTTTTATCACGACCGTTAATCGGAATTTCACTAATAATGGTTCTACATTATTTGTCTGACAAAACAAAACAAACAAACAAAAAAGAAATCTGAAAATATTCTCTTGGCTCGGCATTTTTCCGTAGGTATGCATTTCGAGTATTTTCTTTAATAAGGTTAGAAATACAAAAGGGAAAGAAAAAAGGGAAGCGTGCGTTAATGTAATTCGATTACTTTATCTACATTAGGCTGATGCATTTAATTATAATCCAATTACGGCCAAGTGAAATCTTTTCAGCTAACGAACTTTTGAATAAAAGAAAAGAATTTAACAATTCGTCAAAGCATTCGAGTTTTCGTACGACGACAAAGGAATGAGAATTAGAGAGGAAAATTAGCGACACATTCTATCCATCCCTTCGTTTTTCCTTTTCCTCCATTTCATATAATCACTTATTGCCAGGAAAATCCAATTAAATTCTTCGGAAAATAACGACTCCGATGCTTTTATGTCTCAGACAATGTGGTGAACATTGATGGAATAATGCGAAATGAACGGCACCAATTCGCGTTATTTATTGAGAACATTTAACCGTCTCTGTTACAGATGAAATGAATTTCTGTTTGGCCGCAGGAACTTCTGGAACACTAATTGATGATGGTTTTTGCATCCATGTTCTTTTTGTAAAGAAATTCTGAAAGAAAATAATGTGTCCCAAAAGATTTAATTTGATTATTTATTACAGGAAAATAAAAAGGCTTTATTTTGATTAATGTTATTAAACGACAATTTATGGCTTTGTCGTTTACTAAAGTATACTTATAAAGGACTATAATCATCAGAAAATTTGGCTTCGAGAATTTTTAATTCCGAGTGTCTTCTATAATAGGGATAAAAATGCAAGCGAAATGGCGGGAGTGACTCCCCGTAATTTCTCATATCCTCTAAAATAAAGTTCTTACACACACACCCTCCTTCCTCTTACTAAAATTGTGGACCTTGGATAAGACCGCAATATTTTGCATAGCTTTGATGATAATTACAAATTATAGATCTTGGGTGCTAATCTAGCATTTTTGTTGAACCTAGCGCAAGAATATATTATTCGGGAATGGCTGTTCTTCAAAATTTTGGACATCTATTCACCGTTCGATTGACTTCACACATTAATAATTAAACATTGACTATTCACTCATTAATAAAAATGCAATTGTCGTCACAAGATAACAAACCGAATTTCATTGATTTAGGTCATTGCGTTTTCTTATATGCGAAAATACATCAAATTTTGAACATCTGATGAATTTTGTTCAGCATTTGATATTTCAGATCTAAACTTACATATAAAATTTTCTTCATTTTGTACTTTGCATTTTGTAATTATTGAATTCACTTATACTCGAACAGTGTGAATGGATCTCTTTCGACAGAAATCTACAAAATTTGTTTTGTCATAATTCAGTATACCAAATTTCTGCCGTCTTGCTCAGAGCCTTTTTGAGTTATCTGTTCACAGACAGATAGACAGACAAAATGCTAAAAATGTGCTTTTCAGACTCAAGAAAATTTAAAACGTGGAGATTCATTAAAATCTCGACTTCGAATTTTTTTAACGATTACAATACTTCATCTATAATTCGTATTAACATTTTAAAAAATGGGAAATGTTGATGTAATTCTGCAGCTTGTGATCAAGTTAAGTCGTGATTAAAAAATGTAAGTCAAATTTAAATTCATCTGCATCAAAATCATCCGCGACAACCGTGACGAACTAATGATAGAAATTGGAGGATTGTGGTTTCGAAGATTAATCTTAGTGAAGATGAAGTAGGGTTTTGAGCGCGTGGATCGGGCAAACTTATATATGGAATTTATATTGCAGTTAGTGGAAGTTTAGATCAGAAAGGCGGGCAAATACAGTTAAGCAGAATTTCCGAGTGATTAAATGCGGTGAAGTCTAGTATCGTCTGCGATTCATTTTATTATATAGTTATGATTCGTGCTCAGAGCATATTTCTATAGCATTTGAATTTGTGACTTCATACTACAGAAATTGTTGCTAAATAAAATTACTTTAATCCAAGCAACTCATGTTAACATTTATATATATAGTATTTTGTGCAGACAGTTTCGAACAACTAAGTGAAATAGCACTGCCTTCATCCCAAATGCCATGGTAATACAATTCTATAGAAATTTATTTCTACATCTTCTTTGTATTACAGCATTTGGCGCATTTACTTCACATGTGTTCTTTCTTCATGTGTTTGAAATATTTTTCTTCTTTACTCCGGTTTAACTCTCGGTTATATTTTTATTTTGTTTCTTTTATCTTTTCTTTACTTTTTTATTATTCTCTATTATATTTTTATTATTTTTTTTCTATATATATTTATATGTAATCATTAAACTGCTAATCAAATTAAAAATATATTACAATGTGAAACAGAATTGACCAATTATTTTTAAAAAAAACTTACATAATCCCTGGGAACGTAAAATTACTAAACCTGCAAATACCGAAAATAGAAAACGTTTAGGAAACATTGCATCGGCTGGCTTACTCAAAAATAAATGCTTACCAGCAAACTCGTTTGCACTACTTTGAATAGTAACTAGAAATTTAAAAGCGATTCATATGAATTTTCCAACTACAAAGTAACTAAAATCTGTGTGGCTCTACTGGATAATAAACCAGCGTGATGATTCATTTCTTGTTCAAAATACTCTTGTAAAATATGCCCATTATGTATCACGAGAGCTGAATCTTAATTTCTGGAATTTTCCATTTATAAGTTTGGTAGAGGTTTCGGAAAGTTTTATGCAGAAATTCCAAGGAAATTAATTGCGAAATAAAAGTCCTGTTTTAGATACTGAATACACACCATTTAAATTATCTGGACTAAATAACGCTTCAGCATTTGTTTGTATAATTTGCTAGAAAAATTTGCAGCCAACTCAAATATTTATTTTAAAAAGAAAACATTATATAAGGGAAAAAGATGTTTAAAAAAAAGTACTATTTTTTAAAATTAAAAATTGATATCATTTTATAGCCTCCATAAACTAAGAAATATTATTTTATTCTGACGTAGAATAAAGCAAAGAATATTTTTGAAATATCATCAAAAATATAAGGTAATCAAATTACTAATTTTTGCAAAATAATTTCTAAAGAAACGTTTTTTACTTTCTCTTATAAATAGTATAGATTTTAACAAATCTCTATGTTTTAGACCTCCCTAAGTTTGACAAACACATTTTTAGCACTATGTCCTTCTATCTTTCTATGAAAAAGATAACTCATAAATGCTTTGAGCTAGATGGTTGAAATTTGGTATGCAGTCTTAACATCAAATTTGCAATTTTATATCAAATTTTGAGTAAAATCTGCTGAAGTTCGTCTGACCGGCTGTTCGATTATAAGTTAACACGATAACCATAAAACAAAGAGAGGCGAGACAGATAAAATTCGGTACAGAGATTTAGCATCCAAAGTGTAGACACTTGTCATCTTTTGAGCAGAATTCAACTAGGGATTGAACGTCTCTCTATCTGTATTTCCAGAAGTATATATATTCGATAATTCAAAAACGCATCGACTTAAATGTATCAAATTTGATATGGAATTTTGTGACTGAAAGTGCAGTTTTGTGTCAAATTTTTGTTTCAACTGATTGAGGAAAAATGTGCCTAAAACATAAATTCGCTCTTCGGATACTATTAATTGCATGCAAGGGATTAATCGCCAAGGATGACACAATAGATTCAGTAAAAAAGCTGAAATCACGCCAAAAGTTAGTATTTAGTAACTATTATACGTCATTGTTTGTCATGCCAAATTTATTATAGAATAGGCGAGAAAGTTTTCGGTAGACCATTCCCGCTAGTTTCAAAAAAAGAAAATTTTTGAATCAAATTTGATTTGGTGACTTCTAAGATATGTAAATTTGAAATCTAAAGCAGTTGAAAATAACTCTGCGATTTCACGCAAATCTCGAAGCGAAATCGCTATCAAGCTGTTTTATTTCAATTGCCCCTTCAATTTATGATACAAAAGTTATGAAATTTATTTACCACATAAATAATATTTGAAAATATTTGTACTACTACCATTAAAAAAATTCCAATAAATTCCCAATTTAGTTTCTTTCCGCTCATTCATCTGCAAAAAATAAGTTACATGTATACATTTCCTTTCTTCAACGTCGTTAACAGACGTTGTTTTTTAATTATTTATTTAAAAGAGCTTTTTTTTTTTTTTTTTTTTTTCGTATTGTCAGATTGGAAATGTTAGAGTAAACAAATGACTAATCAAAACAGTTGTCTCATTTTTCTTGCTGTTACGTTCATAGTCTGTATGATAGTCTGCTATAAACTTCAATGTTTTGTCTTTTTTTTTTATTTGCAAGCACGAAATGGGCCGCGGTAGCCTGGGGGTAAGATCTCAGCTTCCGAACGCAAGGGTTTGAGGTTCGAGACCCGATTTCGTCAAAGAACCATCGTGTAAGCGTATCTGATGCACCTTAAATCCGTCGAGGTCAAACATCCTTCCGCTGGAGGCTTAGAAAGGTGGGATACCAGCTCAGGTGTCTTCCTCGTCATCTGAGCGCGGCTCAAAATTACGAGGTCCGTCCCAAAATATCCCTAGTGTTGTTTTAAAATGGGACATTAATGTAATTAAACTAACTAATCCAAGAATGTAATAATGATTGTAGTGGTTATGTGTTAATATATTAGAATCGAACTATTAAGGGAACTGGGAAAATTTATTAATTTATTCCTATAAAAAAAATTGATTTTCAATATTAGTCTAAAAATATAGGGTGGGGGCGGCATTTCTATTCTGAGTTTAGTTATATTAACGACCCTTTTCAATGCAACATTAGGGCTATTTTTGGATGGACGTAATTTTGAACTGCAGATAGATGATGAGGACAACGCCTGAGCTGGCACGCACTCTCCAAACTTCAACGGCAAGCCAGCAAGAAAACGTTTGGCCCCGACGGATTTAACGTGCACCAGACCCACTTACACGGCAGTTCTTCGGTGGAATCGGGTCTCGAACCTGAAACCCTCCAGTTCTGAAGCCGAGGCCCTACCACCAGGCCACCGCGGCCTGTTTTATTGAAGACTGAAATGTAATTTGTATATGTTAGAAAAATTGAAAGTTTATAAAGTATCCTTTCATTATGAATATAACATGAGCTCCTATGGCAGAAAGAATTTTTTGATCCCCCCCCCCGAGACACATTTTCTTCCCATTTTGTTAAGTATGGAACATACTCGATCTATTACAATAGAATGACATTTTATGCAACAATATTTAAGAGCATTATGAATCTGTTGAACATATTTTTTTTAAATTTTTCTGCTTAATAGTAGAATGTATTTATCATGCAAAGTATCATTTTTAAATAACACGGCCTTCATTTTTTTTTTGAAATTTTTATTAGTAGTATATTTATATATATAAAAATTCATTGTAAATCTTAAGCGTATGCTCATATAAGGTGATATTTTTGGAGTGATTTTATTCAGAATTATTTTTTCTGTCCGTACCGATTTGTGATTATGAACTTGAAAACAATCGCATTGCAATATATGTTCGAGTTGCCATTAAAAAATACAGCTTTTAAGAAATAATTATTTTCTACTATTTTATAATTAAAACAAATCATTCGTTCCATATGTCTTAAATTTCCCATCAGTAACTAAATTTTACATGCGAAAACATTCCCTTTTATTTACAATTGAATTTTTGTCAATTTTCATTATCGAGAAAGTTCAAGATGATTTCATCAAAGCTGCATCATAGGGGGTTGTTCTACTTTGAATTTAAAGTTGGAAAGCAAATGCAGTATTATTGGTGTGACGTAAAAAAAAAAGTTCAGACAGTGGGTTCAAAGCTTATGTTTAGTTCTTATCATTAAAATTCCATTTCATGAATAAGCAACTATCCTATGCATACTTTCACAAAGTACTATGTTGACTACTATGAAAAGTTTCAGCACATATATATTCCCACACATCTTTCTCAAGTTTTTAATTAGTGTACTCTCAGCTTAGATTAAGAACTTACACAGTATCCTTTTCTGTCAAAGTTGCTGAGAAGAAAGGGGAGGGGGGGGGGGTAGAGAAGACAAAGACTCTGGAAGGGAATTACAGGATCAAGTAAGAAAGACTGTTTAAAAATTGTATTTAGTTATCTCTGCTAATAATGAAAATGAATGTTTCAGTGTTTGCCGCTCTACCGGCCAAATCATTTAACCTAGAGCTACCATATTTGACACATATATCTTAGTGAATGGAAATGTGCACTTCAGAGCTGTTCCTTAAAATTTTAATTTTAAAAAATTAAGCAGCGTTTTGGTGTTTTTCCGCGATAGCTTCAAAACTATTTAATAAAAATAAATTGTACATTGTTTCAAAGCTTAAATTTTTTTTCTTTTTAATAATAGCAAATCAATTGTTGCGTATTTTTTTCTTTTCTTTTTTGCATGATTTTTTTTTTTCAGTGTTGAAAATTGAAGATACGATTTCATTTAATAACTGTGTAATTTACAAAACAAAAAAAATTGTAAAAGTACTATAACACGAAATTTAGTTAAGCCACATATTTGTTTTTTTATAAAATTTCGATGGCATGGGACTGCTATTCACTAAAAAAGATTTATGTATACAATGAGCAGAACATATGTAAGACAATTAAAATAACACGGCTTTAATATCAGACAATTTGTCGGAATCATGCACTCGAAGTTATAACTAAATGAAATTAAATACAGCCATTAATCTCAGATGATCCCGCCTGATTCTGATTCAGATAATTAATCCCGCCTGATTGCCAAAGGCGACTAGTAAATAATAAATAACTTGAGGCGGAAAAAATTAAAAGCTTTGAATAAAACATGTCAATCATTTTTATTCTGACTCTTAAAATTCTTAATTCTTCTTTGGACAATTCCTTATGTTAGTTGGAAACACATAAATGTTCATCTAATAATTTTCGATTGAATGCCAAATATTTTCAAATACTGTACACAATTCCACATATTACAGATCTACCTTGTCTGATGTCATTCTTGGTTCTTTGATTAAAAAGTTGTCAAAAAATTTTAATATCAGGTACATTAGAAAAGTGCAAATTCTAGCAGTGATCTCGATTTAAACCAGCGGTTATGTTTTCCGCTAGACTAAATAGTATAATTTCGCAATACTCATTCTGTACTCTCTTGTCATATAACAAAGACAGTCGAATATCCATTTAAATTTCGATTAATAGTACATCTTTATCAAAATTAGCTCAAATTTTGATAGTACATGTAAATTGACGTACGTGCGATAGACAAACAGCCTAGATAAATTCAGTTCAAAACTATACCAAAACTGGAAAAATGTATACAAAGATTACTGCACGAAATTCATCCACTTAAACTATTACATTTTTGTGTTATTTAATTACGTCCACAAGTATTTGAATATATAGATTAATTGATAAATCTACCCATAAATAAATTAGGTTCAAAAATAAAATAATGAGCCCCCACATTTAATATTTTTGAATTATATTATTCATATGCACATTGGATAGTCAGTCAGATAGATAACTCCTTTTGACACATCATCCAAGATTTGTCACTAGTCCATAGTATTGCTATTAAGACCATATCTCCAATTTTATTCATCTAATGAAAGTTATATTTTTCACAAGCTTATTAACAACAAAAGATATAATTCCAAAAATGGTTTCATCGTAGTATGTGAAGTCAAACAAATATATAATTACAATTTCATAGTCCTGCTTCTTGACGGTTACAGTGCTTCCTTTTTGTATGCAGGAAAATAAAATTATAATTTTAAAAATCAGACATTATTTTTCAATTGAATTTAGCCAGATTACTTTCATTATAAAGAAATTTGCTATTGCTATGGGGATGAATCGATTTCTAACACATAGCAATAGTAATAAAAGCATATAAACTGCATCTTTCAACTCAGCAATGAAGCTAATTAAAAAAAAATTTTTTAAAGAAATGAATAACATCATTTATGTGAAATCAAATCTTTATTTTTTAAATGATATACAATCACATAATATTCATTGGCAATAAAAATTCAACAAAAGTTATTTGTCCTCCTTGAAAGTTAAAGACAATTTAAATTTAATTCAATTTTTAATAGTAATTTTTATTTGATTACTATTAAAATAAATTCATAAGAGAAATTTCACAAGTTATTTTTAATTCTATATTATTTCAAATAAAAGATCTAAAATAAATTTAAATCTTTCCTTTCTGAAACATAAGATCAGAAAAACAAAAAAATAAAATATATTTTAAAAATTTACCATGAGCAAAACTCTGACACATTCCTAAAATAAACTAAAATACTTATTAACAACATCTTAAAAACATGTAAAAATTTAATTCAACTTTGAGATTCAAATATTTTTACATAGAATTTTTGCGAAGGTGTTACTGTATATCATATGCTCTTCATATAAAAATATAATATACTGAAAATTTGATATGTGCTTTTAAAATTTTAAATAAACACTTTTAACATGTAGTTAATAAGATATAATTTTTCAAATCTTACATAAAAAAAATGCTTTTCAAATCAATTGTATATTAATCGCAAAATATGTAATCTTTATAGATATTTCTTATAAAAATGGATATAAAGAAGTTCTTTCTCAAGATATGAATATAAAATACTAGAAAATATTCAGTAAGGAGTACTTTAAAGAATTTCAGTAATATAAAGAATTCATTATCTTTATGTTTGCAATAATTACTTCTCATAAAATGTAACAATATTTAAAATTCTTTTGTTACATGATATATAATTAGTAAAAAATACATAATCAGTGACTGATATTCACTTTCTCTCAGAGTATCAAATTTTAAAATATGATAAACAAATTAGAAAATTTGGCTCATTTCATTTACATTTCTGAAAATGGTATATTTTTAATTAGTGATAAGTTCTATATTTTAATTTACATAAAATTATATTTCTTAACTTTATATGACTTTTTAATAATACATGACATTTTAAAATGATCTTATAATACTAAACAGCATTCAGCTATAGAATAAAAACTTTTATCAGATTGTTTAATATTTGCAAACAAAATTTTAAAAATCATTGTAATTTGAAATTTTTAATTCAAAATGATCAAACAGCTGTTTTAAATTGAATTTCTTCTTACATATTATTAAAGGATTTTTTTTTATCTGGTTAATATATTTTTCCATCTTTGGAAATGCAAAAGTTTCTTTCTGCCGTAAAGAAATATAAGGGTAAAAAATCATTCTGATAAACAATTACGGAATGCTATTTGAAAATGGTTTTCTAAAAAATTAGTGCTTTTTAAGAGCAAAAATACACGTATAGTGTTTTTTTTTTTTTTTTTTTTAGGAAACTATCCCACTTATCAAATTGTTGATGTGGAAGGAAGTTCATGTCATAAACTGTTTTAATTTTGCATTATTTTCTTCTGTATTAAAAGCTCAGCAAACAGTTTTATCTTCATATATATATATATATATATATATATATATATATATATATATATATATATATTATATTTAATAGCAGTAAAATTCCTTTAACATTTTTCAAGTAAAATCAGTTTTCTTCCCCCCTTCTTAAAAATATGTTGAATAGAAATCTAGTTTTCAAAAAACATGATAGAATGTATACTGTAAATATTATAACAAGACTATTAAAAATTTCATATAGCAACATTTATCACAGATAGTGACAACTCAAACTAATAGTGACTAGGTAGAATATTATATCTAACCCATATAAATTTAAAAGCAATCAATATGCTTGAACAAAATTTAATTTTAAATGCCAATTATCAATAAGATTAAGTTGAAAATAAATGTCAATTCATTTTGTACTATTCATTTTATAAGCTTATATAATCAAATCTAATGTAATCACAGGTGTAAAAACATATATTACCTTTGTGATTTGGTCACTTACAGATTTACAAAATTTACTTAGAATGTTAGCAACCAAATAAAATAGCTCTTATTTCTAGTTATTGCTGAATATAACTTTTTTTAACATCAATTAGCTTTGCAAATATTTGCAATAAGAAATTCTGGTTCAAAATACAAAATAAATTACTATAGTAACAATATATAATCTATGAAACATGTTTGAAAGAAAAATCAATTTTAGAAATTTATACATAACTGCAAGATTGCATTTCGAAGAAAAATAACATCTTTTAGAGTAAAGACTCATTTTGAATCAAATTGTTTTCATCATGAAATTCAAAACATCATTTCATGAGGAAACTTCAAAAAATTTGAATTTATAAACAGTCTAGTCTTACTTTCATTATTCTCAAATTTGATTAATTAATGAATTCTTTATAGATCTACACTTAATGTCAGAACTTATTCGTAAATCAATAGAAGCTTTTTTCTGAAACAATAAAAGAGAAACTCTAGAATATTACAAAAGAACAATGCATATATATTTAATAAGCAGATTCAAACTGTATATATAAGTAAAAATCTGTTCATTTCTCAGCTACTACAACTGTATATTATAGTATTAGTTAACATACAAGAATTTGCATAATTTGTAGCTACTAAGAGATACTAAAATATTGTGCTCAAGTCATAAGCTCAGTTTTACACAGAAACAGTGATATCAAACATTTTAATAATGCTTCAATTAATCAAAAATGTGAACTTTTAGTATTTTAAAACAAAGCCATTTTCGAAAAAAATTAACCATATTATTTTAAAAAATGCTAAAAATAAAACTTTTAGTAAAAAAATTTTTTAACAATGTAAAAAGTATTCAAATTGGAAAATACAATTCAGTTACAGAGAAATCCTCTCAGAAATTAAATTCTTATTTCTTGTAGTTTTGATTAGTCTAAAAATTAGACGCTGATTATAATACTTTTTAAAAACAAATTTTATGAGGCAGGGGGTAATTTAATTTCTCTAGCATATGAAGGTCTTTATTATTTTTTTCATAAATAATAAAACAGATATAAATGGCTGATAATTATGAAAACTTAACATTTTAAAATGCTTGATATTAAAAAAAATTCCAAATAACAAACATTCACAAAAATATTGCAAAACCATGAGATTCATTAGCAATAAAATGCAAGATGTCAAAATCACTGGTAATATAACACTCAAAACAGAACTAACAGGAAAATCATATCTAAACAATATATTAAATGCCATTTTTTTATTATTGTTTTAAAACTTTTTTTTTACATTATTTACATATGGCTTACTAAGATCTGAAAAGCTGCCGGAGTTTCTTTTATTGCCACTATTTTTTATTGATTAATTTCTTCGAAGTTCTGCTAAAAGTTCCTGGAAACTTGTGACAAACCATTTGGCTTCCTGCTTCACTTTCTCACGCACCTGATTGCCACCAAAGCCAATGAAAGCATCCTAAAAATATAATTATAATTTTAAGGCTTTTGTTAAAACATAAATTTATCTTATTATTAAAAATATAAATAAGATATCATTAAACCCAACAAAATTTCAAAACTAAAAAAAAAAAAATCTACAAAAAATTACTTTTACAGAAATAACTTTCAACTAAAACTTAAAATGAATTAAAATTTATATAGAATTTCAGAAACATCTTGATGGACAAACTTATATGCTTAATTCTCAGTATCAATGGTATAAAAGAAAGAAAACTTTTCACTTTTTACCATGTTTTCCCTTCTGTTTCAAGACCCATCTAACTGATTTCAGTATCAGTAATTTAAGCAATTAAAAAATATTTTATTTTTTTAATCAGAAAAACTATTTATTTAATGTAAGAGCAAACTACATAAATAATTTATTTTCAAATTTACTTTAAAATTAAAACTTGCAATTAGCAAAATATTTGAATGCAATTCACTGCAGTTTCAAAATAATGAATTCAAATAATTAATTAAATATGAAAAATAAAACACATAAGAAATTTTTAAACAGTTTAACAAGGAGCATTTATTTTAAATGAAATTCAAAATATTATATAAATATTTAAAATAGTATCATAATGCATCCACAAATTTTAAATTAGGAAAGTGATCAAAATATAAAATATTAAATAATCATAGGCAATCAAGACCTTTTATAAAAAGCAAAACATAATTTCTACAATATTGTGAATAATACAGTAGTATTAAAAC
This sequence comes from Argiope aurantia, assembly GCA_026543865.1. Taxonomy (NCBI): domain Eukaryota; kingdom Metazoa; phylum Arthropoda; class Arachnida; order Araneae; family Araneidae; genus Argiope; species Argiope aurantia. Next base: position 493,288 of record JAPMOR010095296.1, on the reverse strand, counting down.
AAATATAAAAAATAAATGTTTCATAAAAATAGCAATAGAGATTTAACTATTCTCGACTCTCCTCTCATCACTCTGGTAATCAATATTGAAAATAGCATTGAAAGTATTACTTTTATAAATAAATTTCTTTTTCTTGCACTTTTACAATTGAATAAAATTATTTGTTACTCTAGAATACAAAAAAAAATTATTCCATTTTAAAAAAAGAAATGAGAAAACTTTGCTACAATCACAATATTAAATGAAGAGGTAACTCTATTATGAACTTATTATTATAAAAAAAAATTAGAAAAAAAAACCATACAAGGTTAACTTTGTTTCATCTTAGTATTTCAAGGGTTAATTATTTAAAACTAATAAAGATTTGAAGTAAAAATTGGATTTCCTTTCTTAATTATACATATGCACTTAACCGGCATCTAGTCTTATAGGCAGTATAACAACTCTACCAATAATCTTTATTTTGTTTTCTCATACATGACAGGTAGACATATATAAATGAACGATCTGGACATTGTGCTCTATCATATATCTTTCCCTAAACATAGAGATTTAATTTAATGGCTACTTTAATCATTCTTTATATTGTTTTATTCCCTTTTACTATTTATTGAATTATCTAATTTCTGATGATAAATTGATTGCTAATTAAATAAAAGGTAGGATTAACAAAACTAAATTGATTGACAGCAACTGTAAATCTTATTTTCCAAAGATTTAAAAGAGTGGGCACTCTTTGTTCTCCAAAATCCCTGTTTTAAAAGGTATCTTGATATAATTTTTTTTCTGTGCCCAATTTTACATTACACCCATTAATTTTTTTTACATCAAATATATTATAACTCACAGCAGGTGGGGAAGCAGCCAAATCAGTAGCCCCATCTCCAATCATAACAAGAGTTCGATAGCCAAATCTATGTTTCAGATATGCACAGACTTCTGCTTTGCCTTCTTGATGAGAGGTGGGTTCATTTTCATCAAAGCCAGCATACTCTCCTGCAAATAAAGCCAATGACAAAATATGATTTCTGTATCAAGCATGACAACATTAATAATATTAAAATAGAATACTGCTTGTATTATCCTATTTAGTCCCTCAAAAATATTTAATTCGAAAAATAAAATCTGAATTCAAATAAAGAAAAAGAAATATATTATTGTGCACAAACATCAGGCAAAAATGACTCAAAGCAAAAGAATACATCTGCATAATAATTTAAAAATGCATATCCTAAATGCAAAGAGTTCAGTTTTCAATTACGTTTGAATCAATCTTTCTTAAGAAAATTGAATAGTAGTGAGATATTTTATACAAATGTTTATTTTATACAATATTTTATACAAATATATATATACATATATCTTATAACATAGCTAGTTGCCCTGAAAAGATATTCTGGGTAACACAACAGAAATGACTTTTCACAACAATATTGTTTCTAAATATCTTATATCTAATAATTTTGTTTAACAACAACAATAGAAAAACACGTATTTTATTACTTTTTACACAGACTGGATTCAAAACAACAAATATAGTATAAAATCAACTACGAGTTATGATTTCCAATACATACAGAAGACATAACAATAAGAATTGAAAACAAAAAAAAATGTGAATTCACTGAAATTGTAAAGAAGTTTATTAAGAACAGCAAACATGCTTTAAAAAAATTGTTTTAAATATTAATTCACTTTTTTTATTGATTACCATGACAGATCTCAAGTATCCACTGTCACATGAAGATGTTACTATATTCATTGATATTATAAAGAAATATATATTAAATAACAAAAAAAGTTAAAGGAATTACTAACTTTTAATTATGTGCAGTTGAAAATAATGTAGCTACAAGAACATTATTTTCAACTGCACATATTGAATAAATGATCTTGCCCTTAATTTTCAATCTCTCTAATCAAAGTTTCTAATTCTTTACCCCTAATCTTGAATTATTACATTTGAACTGAATTAAACATTACTTCTGTTCAAATGATGAAAATTTTACTTAATACGATCTCATTTCTTACAAAAAGAAACTATTTTTATGTAAACATTATATTTTGCATTCAAAATGTATTTTTTTTAAAATCCAGTATACCATTAAAGTAAAACTTGATGCTGTTAGCAAACACATTTTTCAAAGGGATGTCTAAATGTTGTGCAACTGGATCAATGATGGCATGAAAACCTCCAGAAACCAAATACACAGCAATTCCTCTGTCATGTAATTCAGAAATCAGTTCTCTGAAAGAAAAAAACAATAAGTTACTAAATTCTTAATTTGAAAAAAAAATTTAAAAAAATAAAACATTAAAATCTTTTTATAAGCATATCTGATAAAAAAAAAATAATGCTACTGGTATGAAGTACAATAGAGTACATGAAATCCTCAAATAAAATATAATCTTTGATAACTTAAACATCCTTTTACAATACTGCAGAATATACAAGATTTCAATATAATTTATTATTCTCAAAGTTATTCATAAAAAATTCAATTTCAATAACTCATGAACAAATAGAAATAAAAAATGATTCCAAAATTGTAAATTAACACAGCACATTAATATCAAAATGCAAGAGAAAATTCAAAAAAAATGTACATAGAAATTTATTATTTTAATATCTCTCACTGTTTAGATGCAAATTAAAATTTTTATTAATAGAAAACTAACATCTCATTTTTAAATGAACCAACAGTACTATTTCATAAGCCTTCGAAAGATAATGAATTGGCATCTGTTCTCCTTTATTAGGGGTTTTATTATTATTATTATGTATAAAGTACACAAAAAGCTACACAAAATACACTTATATTAGTAAGGTGACAATTTAAAGCATGATTACCAATATTTATAAGTCAATTAATAGATGGAAGAACTTTCAGTCCAGTTCTTCATCCAAACTTCTTTCAAGAAGCTCCATATTTAATCTACACTGAGGAAATCTAATGTAATCATTTATTCTAATTTTTCACATACATCACAAAGTAAATTCCAACCAAGGTTTGGAGATAGAAAGGACTGACAAAAATAAGTGGAAATGAAAAGAGAACAAAGTTTATAATTGGTATTCAGAGACAATCTTCGATAGAAAATGTAGCCCCGGCAAGCAAAAGCAATAAAAAAATGTTATGCAGAAACAAAATTAATATGAAGACATAGCTTGATTATTATCTTATACTGTGTTCAAACTAACCTATTGGTATTATGAAATAAAAATGGACATGATTAATTATGATACAGAAATAATGCATCACAAATATTGAAAGCTAACAAACTTTGTTAACATAAATTACAAACAACATAATAAATCCTAATTATCTTTTACAGGGGATTAAACATTTTATCAAATATATCAGTTATTTATGAAAATAATAAAATCAAGCACATGCAAAGGAAAAAATTCAAAGAAATTCATAATTTTATAAAAAAAAATAATACAATTAAAATATTAGTATCATTAAATTATGATAACCATAAACTGCAGGACCATTTCATTAAAAAAAAAAATTAGCACAACCAAAAAGACTCACTCAATACCAGGGGTAAGGTGGGGAGGATGGGAGCGAAGGTAGTTATTCAGCATGTCTGTTGTAGGCTGAATCATTTCCAGACGTTTAGCCAGAGCCTCTCGAAAAGTCATGCCTCCACGCATAGCTCTTAATGTTCTATGAAGAAGAAAAAAATGTTTACACACAGATTGTAAGAAACTACTTAAACAGAGTTCATAAAATTGGATTTTAATATGTAAAACAGAAATAGTAAATATAATAATTACAGGTAAGACATTTCTTCAGAAATCTGCATTACAAGCATTATTTTTAATGAAAGCTACTTAGGAAAAGCATTTGCAACAACAATATAAGAACAAAGCAGAATATTAAAAACTATAAACACATATCTAGAAGAAATAATAAAGCTTTTAAAAGTTACTATATCTTTGACACAATTTCTACATAGAAAAACTTCGTTAATAACACCAAATTAAAAGGATTTTTGCATGATGAAATGACATCATGATGCAAAATACATTTGAATAAGATTTTTTTTAATTAAAAACTATATTTAAATTGTGCTTTTTTATTATATTCCATTTTTTTCTGTTTATACATAAAATAAAAACAAAAAATTATCTGCATTCTTACATTATATTTATTTCTGTTTATATTCATTTTAAAATAATATGGTTGCACAGGAAATACCAAATTCAGAAATGTAAGAAAACATTTATTTCTAAATTTATTGCATTTATAAAAGATCATGTAATTTAAAATTGCAGTTTAAAACACATACTAAAACCGTATTGATTTCCATTCATTAATAACTTTTTGAATCATAAAGAAATTATCACATTCTGTAGGCAAATTACAATAGTAATTACATTTTATGTAAAATATTTTTTAAAAATTTTAATGTCAAATAAGTATACTAACAAGTCCATGACTTCCTTCTCTTTTTTGGCAAACTTTGCCAATTCATCAATGGCTTCATCCATACAGACAGTAGAGTCAACATCAAAACAAACAGCATCTGCTGCACGCCATAATGCTCGGGTTAAAATTTCAGGATTGCTCATGGTACTGTCTATTCGGTGTTGAAACATAAAGGGGCTGGGGAAAAAATTATAAGAAACATAAGAAAACAAACGCTGAGACAGTATAAATATAAATTCTTCATTAAGACATTTTTATTTTTAAATTTATGTTTGACTTTCTAAATGTAATAACAAATAAAAGAAAAAACACAAAGTAAAGAGGTTATATGCAGATTAACTTAAATTTCCTAGAAATATCATCCAGGAATTCTACAAACATTCATATATTCCTGAAGGATGCACATCATTATAATAAAATGCTTTAAATAAATATCAATATTTATATATATATATATATATATATATATAACTTTACTACATCTTTTAAGAGAAACTTTTATTAATTAAAACTATTTCCTAAAAAAACTATTAAGTAAGAACCTTAAGTAATACTAAACAAAATTATCATTTTCCAAAAAAAATAATAATAATGCAGATAAATATAATTCTTTTTAGCTGAATTACTATTACTATATTTTTAAAAAATTACTGAATATTTTTTAACATAAAAAAAATTAGCATTACGAACTTTTCTGAAAAAGAGAATACCATTTTAGTTTACAATGACCTATAATGTTGTACAATTTTAATGATTTAAAGTTAACAATAAAGTGATACAATGCATTCATTTTGGAAAAACTGAAAAGAATTTTTTTTTAGTATATGAAATCATTAGCAGAAGAAAAAAAAGCACAGAATAAATAAAAATTTTAGTAATATTGAATGTTATTAATATTTAGAAAACAAGAATATGTAAAAGTAAATAAAATAAAGTATAACAAAGGAAAAAAATAAAGTGTTAAAAAAATCTAAACATTAAAAAATATATATTTATCAGAAATTATACAAACAAATAACATTCTACATCAGGAAACTAAACTGCTTACTCTAGCTTAAGAATGCAGTTAAAAAATATTTTTTTAAAATATTTAACAGCAAACAAATTTATCTAACTTCATTGAAAAATTAAATTTTAAAAATTGGAAAAATAACGAAAATTGCTGATTTAAAAAGAAAGTTTAAAATATCTATAGCATAAATAAGTTTTTAAAAATTCTTGAGAGACAATAAAATAATTTGGAACGAAGGCATTTGCATAGAAAAAATTGAGAATCCTCTATTTCGCACCTTAAAGTTAAGAGATCACTTTCCCAAAAGTAAAATGAAAAACAAAATGACCGGAATTAAAATCAGTCGAGAAAATTGGCTTACGTAATAAACAACCGGGCTGACACAGCATTACTTAACAGCTGTTTACATTTAAGAATCGTTTCAAAATGTTCAAGAAGCTCTTTTTTTTTCTTTTTTTTACACAACACTTAAGCAATACTACAAAAAAAGAAATATATTATAAAAAATCTTTATAAATTTTTAAAAAAAGCTTTGTAATTACTTTTCACTTTCAATTTTTCTGTTTATTTTCCAGGAGGAAATCTGACTAAATCTGAACTTCCTTCAACTCACATTTGTGTTTGTTTATTTACTTTATTTATGAATAACAGTGAGTGTTGCCATATTTCAGTTTTAAATATTATACACATAAGTGTGTCATCAAAAAAAAAAAAAGAAGAAGAAGAAAGAAAGAAAGAAGAAGATCCAGTACTCAGTTACACACATAATGTATGATTTAAATCAATAACAACCATTCTTCATATTTTAAAAGATTTAAAGTAACTGGAAGCATGATCTCATCTGTGATATAATGAACTTTCAAATTTGTATTACAAGTCCTTGACAAAGAAGATGATATCTTGCTTGAGAGATTGTGAAACATCTTGGCTTTCTTTATTTTTTTTCTTTGAAATAATTGTCTCTTCTGTCATAAAGCAGATGAACAAACAAACCAGTCTTTTAAATTGAAAGAAAAAAAGTCTTCTTCAAACAACTAAAGCGTTTATGGTGGTAAAAAGGAGAATCATGCAATTTGAAGACCAAACGCAATAATAATAACAATAATAAAGAGATAGTCTCAAATCATTTTAAACGTGTTTGTGTTCGATCTTGTTTAGTATAATTATCATAATGTTATAGTATCGAAAGGGCAGTACGCTGGTTATACACTGACCAAAATATCATTTAAAATTCAGTTGTAAATTTATATTTTTGCTAATAACTACATACTATTATTTATAACATATGTGGCGAATTGGAATGACCGAGGATAGAACTTCGGACCTTGTGGTTATACACAATACAAAAGCAATTGCTTGTGTAGCGTAGCTGCTAACTGGCTTATAAGCTTTCACCACAGACTCTCCCTCCAGTGAGTCCGGGATGAGAGGGACGATATGACTTTTGAGTGGTGATGTATTTAGCTGTTGATTCTAATACGCCTGTACCCATATGAGCATTTGAGTAGGGGCGAGCGTGAGTGGGTGAGTGATTGCTGTTGCGTCAAGTGAGTCTGACGACTTTATGTTGCTGCGTCAAGTGAATCTGACGACTTCGGGTTGTTGTGAATAGATGGTGCCACAACAGCTGTACGAAGGTTGAAAGTCGTCCGAGGTCACCAATGTGGCGAATTGTGATGAGCGAAGATAGAATCTGGGACCTTGGGGTTCGCAGTCCAGTAACATGACCACAATACAAAAGCAATTGCTCGTGTAGCGTAGCTGTTAACTGGCTTATAAGCTTTCACCACACATATATAATTTTAGATTTGGAATTGATTTTAAGATTTTATTTGTTTATATATATAATAAACACACTTAAACTCATTAAGTTAAACTTGCTCAATCTGAAAATGACTGGCGCCTTATAAGCAGTGAAGCGGGAAAACAGGAACTACGATAGTCCAAATATCAATGGCCAGCCACGCTGCAATTCCTCCTTTAATTTATATACTCTACCATATAACTTGGCCCCATACCATTACTATGACCATCAAGGGGGCGAGAACCAATCATAATGCCTGAAGCTTCTCATTCCCATTACTGAAATGCCCACCAATAAGTTATATTCATAATAAATAAAATTCAGAGACTTGTGTAAGTTGAGGTTCGAACTCGGAACGTTAGGGTGCAAAGCCGAATAACAAAGCCACTAGACAAAAGTGTACACTCCTTTCCAGTGGTTGTTATCTGGCTTATGAAGTTACTATTCTCTTTGTTAATATTGATCACTTCGAACATATTTTCAACTGTATCTACGTTACAGTTTCAACTGTATCTACGTTAATTTGTAAGAAGTTAAATGTGCGGACTTTTCTTTCTTATTCTCAGTTCAATTTTTATATTATTTATTAATAACAAGACAGGTAAAAAAAACAGTATGTTACTAGAAGAGAGTGTCTTTATTATATATCCTGCAAATGTATCAGTGTTAATTAAAAGTTCTTAAACAATATGATATTTTACTTTAATTTCTATCTTTTAGAAAATATATACATTTTTTTATTTGCTTTTAGTATTTTTCATGAATATAGCTAATAAACGAATTATTTTGCGAAGATGCATCATTTTTATTAAATTATTTCTAAATTAATAAAATTTGCTAAAGTTATGTTATAAGAAATTGAAGATGGCAGGTGTTTTTTTTAATTCAGTGTAGAAAAGTATAAAGAGGTGAAAAATTAATTAAAATTCGAAAAAAAGGTTTTATGACCATTTTTGTATATTTTTTAACTTCATCTGTAAGTCACATCGAGGACGGATGTTTGTTCCTTTATGCAAAATTTAAAGCACGGGAAGCATCAACGAATTAATTGAGTTCTTCTTCTTTAAATAGAAAGCGTTTTTCACTTCGCCCATCGAACTTCGGAAGATCTATGGATGAAATCATCAGAGTTCTTTCAGTTTAATTGCCACATGCGATTTCTCGATTCGAATCTCTACACTTCAAAATGAATTGCTCTTCCTCGTGCTTTTTGAGGGACTACTTTTGCGCACATATTTAAAAGAAAATTATTGATGAATTCAATTATATGCATTCGCTAAGTATACTGGCATATTCTTCTTTTGGATGCATATCCAAAAACTGTTATATAGATTTTGTAAAATCTTGATACGTTTTAAACAACTTGCCATCTTGCAATAATTTTTGGAAGATATGATCAAAGGACTAGTTCATACCAGATATTTTAGTACCTTTTTACATGCTTTATCTTTTCTAAACTCGCTTCCTATTGGTTATTTGAATCTTCCTTGACGAAAAATCAACTATCTTTTACAAATCTTTGAAAAAAAGAAAACCATAAAGCAAACCTTAAACCATAAAACTTAAAACCATAAAGAAAACCTGACAAGCTATATTTGGCTTTATTGCGCTAAGACGAACACGATGCATTAGTTAAATTTTCTCTACGCGTCAATAATCGGTTTTCATTTTGCAATACTTGCTGTTCATTTTTGCATTCCCCTCGCCGCATCTTTACGCACTTATTGGGAAGCATTTATTTCATCAAAAAAAAAAAAAAAAGAGGCGAGAAGAAAGTTGAAAGAAGAAGATGTTTACATTTAGCAATAGATTGAACTAGGATTATTAAAGGAAATAGGAGGCGTAATAACCATTCATCTTTTTGCGCACTATCACACCTTAGCGAAATCTTCTCCAAAAAGATTAGTCCTCGTTCAGTAATTTGAAAGAGCGATGTCTTTTTAAAATATTCGTAGTGCTTTATATGACTTGAATATGCCTTAAGTGTATTGATTCTGCAAGGGAACCAATCAATACTTTTGACTTCCTTCAGTGCTATAATTATCTCATATGTTGCTTGCCATATCAAACATATATATTCTCTGCTTGAAACAACAAATGTTCTTTTTACCTTCGCCCAATGGTGAGGTACGTCCTTCTGTCTGTTCACATTTATGAACTTTTGATATATCCATAACAGATGAATATATTTTCATGTATTGAAGATGGTTGCGATTTTCTTCCTTTAAAATGTGCACAGTAAAATTCTTTCCATTCAAAAAAAGTATTTTCGCAACATTTTAAACTTGAAACCTCTTGGATACATAATTATCTTTTTATTATCTATATAGTTTCCCAGATATGATAGTAATAAAATAAATGACGATTTCCTTTAGTAAGAGATTGAAAAATAATTTCAAAAGTTTTTTTAAAGACTTTTATTCTGGTAAATTGAGAAAAGATGGAGATTATCAGAGAATTTTGTTTTAATATATCTTTCAGAAAATTATTTTTTTTAAAAAAAACTTTTATTAATGGATAGGGTAAAATTTGTGCTACCCGGCTTTTCAGTTAATCGAAATCTATCTGAAACAAATGAAACTGAATGTTAAATATTAAACAACATATTTTATAGATATTTTGGAATCCAGGGACAATTCATTTAACTTTCCGTCGGAAAATCGATTATCTCTTGCAGTATGCATTTTATATCCAAGTTGCGCAATAATTTATTGTAGATTTAAATTAAAAGAAATTATACAACAATTCTGTATAAGATTACTTATGCAATTGCTGAATTTTTATAAATACTTCATCAACATCATTATGTGAATAATTTCTAAATAAAAGTTTAGTTGTTCTTGAGGAATTGATTTACTTCTGAGATTCCATACTTAGTACAGTAAAACGCTTTAATACATTATTCAACAAACAAAATTCTAAAACGCATTATTAAATATTAGTTTAAAATGTGATAAGCTTATTTTATTACCAAAATATGGTAGTATAGGACTACTTTTTAAATACTCCTCCATAATTTAAAATGAAAATGACAATTTTAATTTTTCATATAATTTTCTGTTGTGCATCAAACAGCTTAACGTTGTTGAAATTTGGAGACTAAGGTGTTGTCTCGTGTGCCTTACTCGTCATCTGATAACGTCTCAAATCTGATAACTTAGCTTAACAAACGGGATATTAATCAAACATATCAAATCCATCTCATTGGTCAAAATTTTCCTTTTTTTTTCTTCAGGTTTGTTGACACCTATTATCCGGACTTCCCAATTTATTTAATTAACGTCTTCTCTTACTTATAGAAGCCATCTAATTAGATGAGTCACAGGTTTGAGTCAAAGGGTGTCTCGGCTGCCAACGAGTTTTAAAATGGATGAGAGCATAAAACAAATCATATAAAAATAGGAAAGGAAAGCATGGTTTATGCATCCAGCCGCTGATATGTCAATCTTAGAATCCTCATTAATATTTGAACTCTTTCGCTTTCTTTTTATCTAATTAGATGGCAATCCCGTTTCAGAAATATGCTACATGCTGATTCAATTAAGAATAGAATGCTCGAGATACATACGGATTATATGCAATCACTATATCGAATTATACCATCTTTGAAAGACTACGGCTAACAAGTGTGAGAATCAGTACTTCGAAGTCTGGTACTGGTGCATTCACGAACATTACGATTGAATGGTTAAGTTGACATTATGCATCTTAGATGTGAAACTGATGTAACCAGTTCATTATTTTTTATTAGTATCTGACATAACTCGTAATGCATCCAAAATGGCTTGTTCTTGCGATAAGCTATTAAACTACGTAATGCGTAAAAGTTCGTACACCCCCTTTTAACCCCTTCATCAGACGACACATTCAAATTCGGATTATTTACCATTAATCTGGTCATAGATGATGCATCGAACTTTGATTCAAATATTTGTTCCAAACCTTTAAGTCAAATGACTCGTCAGTTGTAGAGAAAGATGTCTCTGTTACAATCCAATTAAGCTTGATCCAATATTTGACGGTCTAAGTGGGCTAACTGTTTGTGGAACGACTATGCAGTTATTGGTGATATTGTCTTGTTTGAATTATTTGATGCAAAAAAAGGGACGTAATGTTTATTTTCTCTAATTAAAGACTGCAAAATGTTTCCTGCCATTTGGTTGATAGCCCATGCAAAAGAATGGCTTGCTCCGAATGTTCGAAACTTCATTTGATTCGTGTATACAAATTCGATAGCCACATGAAAATCTTCCAACATGAATGTCGACTCTTGGCAATGGAAGCTTGTTGAGTGAAGTCTCCAGAGTATTGTATAATGCTGGACGGTTTCTTAACATAGTGTTGGCTGTATCTCAATCCATGTAAAAACCTAATGAATACCTTAGATACTTGTTTACTTTTGATTTTGGTCGTATTAATTTAAGGGATACATTTATTTAATTAATCTAAAATCACTAATTTTGAGAATAAGGCTGAAGAAACAACTGCTTAAGTGTCATGCTCATTTCACAATCTAGTCAACACTTAATTATTATGTCTGCGCATATTATGCGTATGGCCTAACACATTCCGAAACAACTAGGTATCAGTTTGGGGTGGGGTGTAGTTTCCATCATAAAAGCAGTGTCCCAAGGTACAATTTGATTTTGCATAATTTTATATTTCTACATTTCATAAACATTTAACTAATAAATTATAGTCGTATATGATACTGATTAGATGCTTGAATATTATTTGCAGTGTGTTTCGTATAAATGTTTTTCGTGTCTTATATGTTCAAATCTATCCCCATTTTACAATTGCGGGCAATTTTTGACTTCTCAATGTAAAATTCTTGCTTTATTTGTAAATAAAAGGAATTTTGAAATTGATTTTTCATACAATTCTTGATGCATCCAGTTCATCAATCCTGTCTTAATACACTAGAAATATTTCCATTGGATTCCATGCATGCGAGATGCATGCTGGTAATGAAAAAATTGCATTACAAGATTCCATAATAAAGAATTGTGGGACTGGAAAGGCTGGAAATAATAAAATTCGTAAAGAGCAGGGTTTTTTTTTATTATAATAAAGTTTAGAAATTATAACAAATCTGGAGATTAAAAATCACAAACAGCAATACAATAAGAAAATTAAATTTCATTTAATATCATACAGATATATTTTAGGAATTTCTAGTAATTGTAAAAAGATTTACAAACATCTTTGCAATTTTTACTTTGCCTTTCGAATTATTGATTAAAACTTTCTGCTTCTTGGTGCACTAATAACTTAATTTTAAATTAATGGTTGATTCAAATTTATTGTTATCCACTCTTCAGTAAAAACAGTTCTTCAATAAAAATTAAAAAAATTTTTTACTGCAAATTAGTAGTGAAAAAAGATGGATTACAAAATCGTTGTGTCTGGTGCAATTAAGCAGATCGAATAACGGACATTTTAAACATTCATCAGTACGGACGAGATCTTGTCGTTTAGGAAATAACAGCAACAGATTCTGTGTACTGTTTGTAGTGAGACATGTTAATAAATGCTTTATCACCTTTCTTTTTGTTGTATGTTAATTTGTCTAGAGTGACCAGTTATTACTGATCGTTTCTGGAATCTGCAATGAATTCGTCTGCAGTAATGAGTTGTATATCCTGATTTTGATGAGTTAGAGCATAGCATAAAACAATCACGTGATATCAGATGCTCCTAACTCGCATTCATCCAATAATTTTTCAATTTAGTTTGCCAGCTTTAATTGTGATTTACATCCTTATAACACGACATTAAAATTATATCTGTAAATGGAAATAGAAAAAAATTTTGCACAGTTCAAATCATTCGTATTCATCACAATCTTGTTGCTCTTAGAACAGAGAGAAGACGAAAGTCAGTTTGTTGTAAGTATCTTTGGTCGAAATAAACGGCAATGAATTTATTAAGGAATTTCTATAACTGTATTCTCAAACTTTATTAAATCAATTATGAACATTAGATTTACTCAAAAGATAAAATTTGATTTTCCTTGGAAGAGGCAATATTGCATTCAAATTATTTCAGGACATTAGATGCCATAATGAGTTTATTGAAACATACATTTGTTTTTATCAAAATTTTTGGATGTATTCGTAACCGTTGCATTTAAATATTTATAAATAACTCCTTTAATATCAGATACGGAAAGAGTTCAGAAACTTTATCTTCTTGAAGTTCAATGAAATTCTCATATATTCTGTAATCAATTAATTCTTCAGATATTTCAAAGTTAATCTGAATAAAGTTAATAATTTGATTCTGTAAGCTTGCTAATATCCTTGTTCATCCGATATTTCATTCTAAGCGTTTCACTGGAGCGCAGTATGATTTAACAAATCGGAATATTTTTAACACAATTCGAATGCTCTAATTTGAAGCTAATTTTTTGCAGTCAAACAAAGATGTAATGCTCGAATTTCATTTAATTAAATCGATGGTTCAAGTGATGGTTTTATGCATATACTCCATATGTGCAATTGACATTCGTACTTTCGTATATCAGGTTGAAAAATGATAAACTTGGGTCTAAACAATTATTTATTTAAAAAAAAAAACTTTTGGTGAGGAGTGGATTTTAAATAACTTCACTGCATACCTTTTCATTGAAATAATTAGTACATAAAATTTCTTTAAAAACTTTCATTTCGTGGTTGATTTTCAAGAGACAAATCGGACCTACAGATTGGAAGTAATTTCAAACGCTGGATGGCAAGCAAAATATTAAAACTAAAGAAGCATCTTAAATTCAGCCGCTTCATTTTAAAGTGGATATATAATATATAATATAATATAATAATGTAGGTATATATGTAGGTAGGTAGGTAGATAAAACTTTATACATGATTTTAAAAAAAAACCATCGCATTTCAAATGATTAGGAGAAAGAACAATTTAAGAAACTATTAAAAATTGACTAAGTTTTTGTAAAAAGGAAATAAAATGAAGATGTAGTTTATCGTTGATTATCTGGCTGAATTAAGATTGATAAGTTACAATGTTTCAGAGAGTTTAAAAAAGTTTTAGGCAAAAATTTTAATAATTCAGATGGTGGCTCTGTATCGTTCTTGCGGGATAGGGAAATTGAAAATTCAATTTTCTGGTGCATGTTTCATGAGATTTGAAGGTCATATATTTTCCTTTCATTGTTCCAAGTTTTTAAATGATTTTGATTAAGAGATTTATTATCGGTTATGGTTCTGATCCTAAGTACAAATTATGAATTTTTCAAATGTTATAGCCTGAAATAAACCCTTCAGAATGGGTTTTTTTTAAATCGGAGTACGAAATCTCAAAATAATTATATTTAAGAAAAATTAAGTCGTTCTAAATTTATTTAAAATCTCTCTCCATTTTACTTTAGTCTTACATGATTTAATTTACAAAATTACAAATTCTAAGTTATTGAAATTCTTAAAAATAATTATAACCGAATAATAATATAATCGAATAATTATAACCGAAATGAAACTCGTTATTCAAAGCCGCAAACTTTCAATGTTTTGTCTATTACTTACCGAATTAATTGGGAAAGTCTTAAATGACAGATGTTTTGGGTTTCGAACGAAATTGCGAATTTCCCAAATATTATAGATTCCCTATATAGATTTCATATCCTGTACTTTTCATCCGGAAGGAAACTCTATTAGTCAAATGCCGTCCATATTTTCAAATTATTTGTAGATAACTTACCCGACTTGTTTAATATGTCCACATCTACCAAGTTTTCGATGAATTCCAGACGAAAATTTTTGAAATCGCAACTGAGGTAAGGCTGTAATAAATCTTAAATTTTATGTATTGGATGACACAAACATATCGTTTTTCTTTTAGACTTGTTAGATACTAACATTTTTACCATAAAATATTTTTTCATATGTGAAACTTATTCAGCTTGTATGCAAGTCCTGATTTTGGGACACTGTTAACATAATTGCATTCTGTAACCTTCTTGCAGATTGCATCCCAACTATGAAACACTGTTTATCTTCAAAGTACTCTTTCATTTCGCAACTGTAGAAACATTACAAAATTAACTCATTCTGCGACGCACTTACTTTATACTTTTTTAAAAGAAATCTAATGATCAAACTCGAAATATTACGTCGATGGAAGTTTATTACTAGACAAATAAACGCCTACAATCTGCATCATTTAATAAGTCTGCTTCGTGACACAGATCACTCGAGAATATGCAAATATGAGTGCTCGGTAATTTTGATAATTTCTCGGTAAAATCAGTGTAAACGTTCTTTGGCAAATCGTAACGTTCTTCGAATTTTCATTTGCTTTTCCAGAAGTTGAAACTGTTGATAGAGCCTTAGATTGTGCATATTTGTAAGGAAAGTTTAACGTGGGTACGATAAATTTCAGGAAAGCTAAATGAACTACATGGTGATCAAAACTCAGAAAGAATCAACTTATTTTATGTTTAATTTCCTTCTTTTCTAATTTCAAAAACATTTTAATTATTCATTAACAAGGTTTAGAATATTGCACCCGATGATTTGAAACCCCTTTTTGAAAGATTGCGAATAGCAAAAAAATAATCGGCGTTTGGAGAATCAGCTGAATAAAAATTTCTGCGAGTGTAAATTGTGAAGGGGGGGGGGGGAGTAGCAGAAAAATCATATGTCATAAGAAGTGTAAAGATTCATCTGCTCAGCTTAGGAAATTCTCGTCTAAAAACATGTAGGGAATATTGTCATAGGTAATTTGTTTTATGTGTGCAATAAAACTTGTTTGAAATAAATGTAGTGACGAACGCCTGATGACGAGCGCCATCTGCTGGCCAAGAGGTGTTGATGTTTGTTAGACGGAGTACAGACGAGACGGGTCTGAACGAAAGTAAAGACGTGTGAGACGAGGCGGGTCTCTGAACGAAAGACGCGACGTAACATGTGAATTAATCCTGCGACGTATTCGACGAAATCTATTTAATGTTCATTTCTTTTATGTTAATGTAATTGTCCGTCCTAAATGTAATTAAATGTGCGTTCTAAAATAGTAGTGATTTCTGAGTCCTACAAATATGGGGGTTCGGCCCGGATTTTAATGAAGACCGGTACACAGACGAAAGAAGAGCCAAACAGGAGTGAAATTTGACATAGAGCAATTTGACGTGCTACAATAATTCTTTTGGATACCAACTCCTTGTGGACTGACGCAGTGTGGATCGACGTTGAGGAAATTGTGAGTACAATTTTTATTTATTCTCAAGTATGGCATTTCTTGCACGAGCACGAAAGAGCGACTTACTAACTTTAGTAGATGAATTAGAACTAACGGCACCACAGGATGCCAAAGTGCGACAGTTAGTTACAATGATAACAGAGTCTAAAGACTATGACGAAGAGTTCGTAAAAAACTTCCTTTTAACTATCACTCAGGAGCACGAAAGGTTAGATGCTGAAAAAGCCGAAGCCGAAAAGAATGAGAGCGAATATACTTTGAAAATGTTAGAACTTGAGTTAAAAAGTAGATAAAATACTTTAACTGTATCATATGCCTAAGACTGATATATTAAAATTGCTAAAGAATTATGATAATAGCAGAGACATAAGTGTTTACCTCTCGTTATTTGAGAAACAAATAAGTAGGGCTAATATTGCAAAAGAAAACTGGATTTTTTATTTACTCGGGTTATTACCATTAGATATAGTCAATTTAATTAATTGCTCGTGAACCTGATCCATCAGCTAATGACTATGATTACATTAAAAAAAAACTGTTGCTTAAAAGATTTAAATTAACTACCGAACAACTCAGGCAGAAGTTCTTTACTCACAAACGAGATTCTTCTTCTTCATGGCGGGATTTCGGTTTTGAACTGAATAACTTTTTTCAGGAATGGATAAATTGTTTAGAAATAACCGATTTTGAAGATTTAAAGCAACTAATGGTCGTTGACCAGTTAAAGAGTAAAATACCAAATGACGTACGCGATCATTTTCTCGACGATTTCCCAAAATGAAGAAAGTAGAAGATTTGGTTAATAAACTGGACGAATAGAAGCTGCACGAAATCACCTTAAAAAGGAAACAAACCGAAATTGGCGTGTTTCCGAAAACAGAAGTAAATTTGATATCGCGAAAGAAGCTAAAAATTCACCATTGCCGTTCGTTAGTGCTCAAAAGAATTATGTTGATGATAATTACTATAACAAGAGTAATAATAAATGTTTTAATTGCAATGAGGCTAGCCATAAATCAATTAATTGCAAGTTTAAAAACAAAGGATTGAAATGTTTCCAATGTGGTAGCTTTGGTCACAAAGCCAGTATCTGCCTGCAAAGAGATTTTAAAGTCTCTCTCTCTAATAAAGTGTATATTCGTAACTCTCCAAAAACTGTAAATAAGCTTAGTAAAAATGTTGAAATAAATAGTGTAAATTGTGATGCATTAATTGATACTGGAAGTGATATTACTATAGTTAATTATGTGAAAATTGGTAAACCTAATTTAACGACTGATAATGTAAAATTAACTGGTATAAGTGGAGATAGCATTACTCCTAGGTTTTTTTATTGTGATATATTAATTGATGAATATGTAATATCAACTAATGTGTATGTGTTAGAAATAATGCCGAACGAAATAATCATCGGCATGGACGTATTAAATAATCTAAGCTTTTCATTCCAAGAAAAACAAATTATCATTCATGGGAAAAAAGCTCAAATAAATTACACCCGGCTGGTGAGAAACGAGATCAAGGTCGTATCACTACGTTCCTCGGAGCTGAAAAGAGACAGACAGGCACCTATTTTTGCTGAGACTTGCAATAAAATAAATACACATCCTCTCCCATACTTCATTCATTTAGCGAATTCGATAAACTATGATGAAATCGACATGAGTCATGTAGAAAAAAACCTTGAGACTGGAAATAAATCGTCTTTTAAATAAGTATTCGCCAAACAAAACAAAAAGTATGGAGTTGCAAATGAAAATAATACTGAGCGATTATATTCTGATTAGTCATAACCCTCGAAGGCTGCCTTTTAAAGAACAAAAATTCGTTGAAACTCAGATTGATAAATGGATATAGGAAGGGATAATAAAACCCAGTTGCTCAGAATATTCTTCCCCTGTAGTTTTATGCAAGATGGATGCTAGTTATAGGTTATGCATTGATTTTCGTAAGCTAAATAAAAAGATGATTACAGATCGGTACCCTTTACCCCTCATAGAAGATCTGCTTGACAAACTTGAGCAATCAAAAATATTTACTACGTTGGACTTGAAAAGAGGATTTTTTCATATAGAAGAGAGAAAGATAGCACAAAATTTACGTCTTTTGTAACACATTATGGCCAGTGGGAATTTCTTAAAGTACCATTTGGACTTTCCAATAGTCCGAGTGTATTTCAGCGTTACATTAATGTGATATTCAGAAATTTGATACTAGACGGAACTGTACTGATTTATATGGACGACATTATTATACCATCCAAAACCGAGGAAGAAGAGCTAGAAAAATTATAACGTGTTCTACAGGTTGCATCAGAGTACGGTTTGGAGTTTAATTTTAAGAAGTGTCGGTTTTTAAAACCAAAAATAGAATTTTTAGGCTATAGAATCCAAAACGGAACTATACAGAACTATGTATCTAAAACGGTAGCTGTACAAAAATTTCCACAACCACAAACTGTTAAACAAGTACAAAGCTTTTTAGGCCTTAATAGTTATTTCCGGAAATTTATACCCCACTATTCAAAAATCGCAAAACCGCTTAGTGATCTACTACGAAAAGACATTGCATTTAAGTTTGAATCTGAACAAAAGGAAGCTTTTCAAAAACTTAAAGATATTTTAACTCAGGAGCCAATTTTGCATCTCTATCAACAGGGATCAGTTTTAGAACTCCATATAGATACTAACAGTCAGGGATTCGGAACAGGCTGCTGCAACAGGGAACCGACAATAAGTCTTATCCTATTCATTATTTTAGTCGAAAAACATCTCCACAACAAGAAAAATATAGTAGCTATGAATTAGAAGTTTTGGTTGTAATCGAAGCGTTGAAAAAATTTAGACATTATCTACTGGGTTCTAAATTTAAAATTGTGACTGATTGTTCCGCTTTTCAACAAACTATGAGTAAAAGAGATCTTACACCAAAAGTTGCAAGATCGGCTTCACAGTTAGAGGAATTTGATTACCAAATTGTTCACAGATCAGGAAAACAAATGACACACGTAGATTCTCTTAGTCGAAACACAGTACTTGATGTTACTCGTTCATATAGTGAAGTGACCACTAAAATAGCCAATGCTCAAAATCAGGACGAATTCTTTAAGAAATTAAAAGCTTTGATAGATAAGGAAGAAGACTGTGAACACATTGTGAGAAATGGAGTTTTATACAAATACGATAATGGTAGATAATTGCTCATAGTCCCAGAAGCATTACAAAGAGAAATTATTCGAGAAATTCACAATAAAGGACATTACGCTGTGGCTAAGACGGAAGAAATTTTAAAGCAAAAATTTTACATACCAAAGTTGAGGTCGAAAATAGAAAGTGTGGTTGCCAATTGCGTGGATTGTATTCTTTGCAATAAGAAACGTGGGAAAGGTGAAGGTTTCCTTAACCCCATCCCAAAAGAAAATTTGTCTTTAAGTACATATCACATCGATTTCATTGGCCCTATGCCTTCTACAAATAAGAACTACCAGTATATTTTTTCAATAGTCGACGCTTTTACAAAATTTGTCTGGTTGTATCCGGTTAAATCAACATCTACACAAGATGCAATAACTAAACTTAAGCTTCAACAATCTACTTTTGGAAATCCGACGAGAATAATAACAGACAGAGGTTCAGCTTTTACCTCAAAAGAATTTGAAACATATTGTCAGGATGAAAATATTGAACATTACAAAATTAGCACTGGAATTCCTCGCAGAAATGAACAAATTTAAATAATGCATAAAATTTTAATACCCATTCTATCAAAACTCTCGATAACAGACCCTACCAAATGGTATAAACATGTTGCATCAGTGCAGAAAATAATCAATAGTATTGTTTCAAGGAGTACAAAATTTACCCCATTTGAGCTTTTAACTGGAGTAAAATTAAAAGATACAACTGATTTACATTTAAAGGAAATATTGGAAGAAGAATACACAAAAGCAATGATGGAAGATCGAAATAATATGAGATAAGAAGCAAGGGAAATCATTTTGAAGATGCAAGAAGAGAATCTCAAAAGTTTCAACAAACAAAGAAAAGTGGCGCGCATCTACAAACTTGGTGAATTAGCGGCCATACAACGGACACAGTTTGGAACTGGACTCAAACTAAGACCAAAGTTTCATGGACCGTATCGGATTGTTAAGGTTAAACCTAAGAATCGCTATGACGTGGAAAAAGTTGGATGTCATGACGGACCAAATACAACTTACACAGCAGCTGATTTCATGAAAGCATGGTCTTCAGACTAAAAGAAAAAAAAATGTTTATTGGTTTATCCAGATACTTTTTTCTTTTTTTTATTCTTTCAGATTTTTCTACTTTGATTTAACTTTCGAGGACGAAAGAGACGTCAGGATCGCCGAATGTAGTGACGAACGCCTGATGACGTGCGCCATCTGCTGGCCAACAGGTGTTGATGCTTGTTAGACGGATTACAGACGAGACGGGTCTGAACGAAAGTCAAGACGTGTGAGACGAGACGGGTCTCTGAACGAAAGACGCGACGTAACATGTGAATTAATCCTGCGACGTATTCGACGAAATCTATTTAATGTTCATTTTTATGTTAATGTAATTGTCCGTCCTAAATGTAATCAAATGTGCGTTCTAAAATAGTAGTGATTTCTGAGTCCTACATAAATATATTAATAATGAAAAGCAAGTGCCATCATGAAAGCGATAAGAATTTCGTCGAACATCTACATGTCGTGTGAAATAGGATTTATAATGCCCATTTAATATCCAAAGTAGGGATATCATTTTCTGAATAAGTCTAAAAATTCCAGCTCAGGTGTATTTCGCACGCCATTCTTAACCTTCAATCATTTAAAAGCTGGACTGCATATGCTATGTGCCGAGTGAATTTATTGAGCCGAATGAGTGAATTTAGTGAAACTTATCTTGGGATACAAAATTGGGGAACTAGAAACTATAATTTATGCAGAAATGTTATGTAGTTGATCAATAGGAAAAATTTTTAAAAACTGAATAGCGATAGTGGACTACATCAGAAATGAATAAATTATGCATCTTGAAAGTGAGCAATCACGGGACCAAAACAGTAAATTTGGGCATGCGTGCAAATGATGAAATAGGGTGAAGAGGATAGAAGGAGTTAAAAGAAAAAATTGTACAAATTGATTACGTAGAAGTGTGAAACTTCATGGACATGATAGGAGCGGGAAATGTTTGGAAGTGAAAGAATTTGTAGGCGGTGGCTGAGGCTAGACATGTGTGCAAATGAGAGAATATTTGGACGGTAATTGGAGCGGGAAATGCGTGCAAGTGAGAAGAATTTTTGAACGGTGGCTGGAGCGGGAAATGCGTGCAAGTGAGATAATTTTTTGAACGGTGGCTGGAGCGGGAAATGCGTGCAAATGAGATAAATTTTTGAACGGTGGCTAGAGCGGGAAATGCGTGCAAGTGAGAAAATTTTTGAACGGTGACTGGAGAGGGAAATGCGTGCAAATGAGATAAATTTTTGAACGGTGGCTGGAGAGGGAAATGCGGGCAAGTGAGAGAAATTTTT
>JAPMOR010095296.1:388698-471269 GCA_026543865.1 Argiope aurantia | reverse complement strand
TGGAGCGGAAAATGCGGGCAAATGAGAGAAATTTTCGTACGGTGGCTGGAGCAGAAAATGTGTGCTAGTGAGTATTTGTGGTGATAGCTAATACAAGGAATGCATGGAAGTGGTTGATTTTGTGGATTGTGGTGGAAGTGTGTGTGTGTGATGCATCAGAGTTGTGAATTTTTGATATATACTATCTGTGATAATGAGAGATGTCGGTAATGTATAATATTTAAAAGTAAAATTAATGAAACCCTAAGATTTTTAAATATTATATTCTGGCGAGAGGGACATTTTTTGCATACATATTTTTAGGTGGACAAGATTGCAGTGAATGAGGTGTACGTCGGAATTGAACGTTACGTAACCAATTTCTTCTCCTTCCAGATCTTCCTTTTCTGGCTGGGATATTCTTCTATTAAATTTTTTACGTCGATGAGCATGGATTTGTAGATTTTAATCATTTAGTTTTAAATAGCAAAATATAGACATCCTGAAAATTAAAATTTTAACAAATTTTGGCTCGTGCAATTTCTTTTAATTAGTAGAAGTTCAGTGCCAAATAGCAGTGGATTATCTATTTTGAAAATACATCCTTAATTGGTTTGAAACAGATATCTCAATGTTTTTTAAATGCTTTTCTAGGAATATCAATTTGCAAACCACTAGCATGGATATTTAGGCTTTTTTAGCTATTTAGATTAAAAGAATCGGAGAATTCTAATTTAACCTACGATTTTATTAACATCAAAGAAAAAACTATATTTGATTATTAGATATTAAAACCAAAAGGGATTCTAAAATATTTTAAACGCAACTATTTTCATCCCCTAAATGTCGCTTAGTTAAATGTAAAATTTGTCTACTGCAGTAATAAATTTCAAGACTATTTAGAGCTTGTAGGTTTAACATAAATTTCACAAGCTTAGCATTTCACAACCGAAATCATTCGTTGCTCATGCATTTTGTATCATTCGACTCGTTCCTTTCCCGTTTCAAAAATCATAATATTTTACAATTTACTTTTCCATTCTCCTAATTCCTAATCCTGGTAGTTTCTATATATGTAGAGTCATTCAAAAGTAGAATTAAGTCTTTGCTTTTAATTATTTAAATCATTTTAACTGATGAAATGACTTTAAAACTAAAAGAAATGACCTAGCTTAAATAAATCGGTTTGTTACCGAATTTTATTCTCGCTTTCCTGAAAGTAAATTCTTAAATCGACACCAACTTTACTTAACGCAATGTACAATTTAATATTCTACCAGCAAATTTCAGGAAAGTGATTGAAAATTCGAAAAATATAACCATTTTCAAAGAAAGTTTATAATGAATTCTTCTTAAATTACCAAAAATTAATAACTTCCATTTTATAAATTCTCAATTGCCAAAGTATAAATTTATTTCACAAAGCAAATTGTAAGCTTTGATTTGCCTAGTATAACTTCCATTGGCAAAATATTGATTCAGATCATTATTTTTTCCCCTTTTGATTTTCTAATAGTTCCATGGTTAAAACCAGACAGGCTTCCTTTTTAGAAAATTTTTTTTATAATCGCAGTGCAATCCATGCATGAAAGTTGCAGAATCCAATGGCATAAATGAGTCTCATAGTCCGGACTTGCATACAGCTGAATATCTTTTAATAAAAAAACTTTTTTATTGTAATAGAAATAAATGTTCTCTTCTGCCTATAGGAATAGTAATATTACATAGAAAGTACAAAGATATTTTAGAAACTTAATCCAATTCTAACCTCGGTGTAATTCTTTCAGAATTATTGCTATTGATCTCACCAGATAAAAATCGTTTTATATATACGAGCGGGATTAAGAAGTGAAAGATATCGGAAAAATAACTATGTAGTTCCATTTAGAATCTAGTTGATAACGTAAAATTTGAAGCCCTTCCATTCTGGATATATTGATAGTAATTTTAAAAACTCAAATCCGGAAGAGTTCACCAATATACTAAACATAAACAGCTTTTGAGAAAGGTTGAACGCATCTTGAAGTTTAATATTCTTTCAATGCAAATATAAAAGAATCCACCCAGTGCAAGTTTATTTAAAATCGCATTCCATTCTTAAACTAAACATACTTAAGTCTTGGATTATAGACGAATTCTTTAGTAAATTCATGACATCTTACTATAAAATTTCAGTGTTTAATTTGTTATTGGACAAAAAGGAAAAGTTAGAATCATATCCTCTTGCAAGCAAATCGTTGGATCATCATTCCGTCGCTGCAGTTACTACTATAGATCAAAGTAGATGCAAAATAATGCCGTCTGGTATTCGTAGACCGAATGCCTTTTGCTATATTTCTCCAAAATTCAGAATATTTTGAATCTCGCATTTGCAGTTTATTCTTTAAAGTTTTAGATGTTTCAGACACTTTCAAATGGAAGAATTGGCAGAATTTCAGATGCTTGTTTTTTTATTCCATTTATTCAACCTTTGAAGAAATATTCATTCTGTAAGTCTTGTTTAACACTCCAAATGTCAAGTAACCATAAAACAACTGTTTTTATGCAATTATATGCACATTAATGACTTCAGTGAAAATGATTCAGTAGGATTTGAAACTATTGAAACCATATGGTGCAGGCATTGAAATTATAAATTTATCTGAATTTTAGATTCATTTCAAAATATAAATTATTTATAAACCCTTAACTGGAGATTTATTACTCTTCCCTGTATGGAAAATAGTTTCAATGAGATAAGTACAGAACACATGCCGGGAATTTTCCATTAGTTTTAAAGCGTCAAATATAAGCAAAAAGAAAATAAACAAAAGCATTGCATCGACAGGAATCGGACAGAGCATTCGAGAAGCGTTAGAAATATCCCAAGATTAAATCATTTTGGATCTACAGAAACGTTTTGGGACAAAATATTTATTGAATGAGCGAGTTAAACGGTAATCCAAAAGTTAATTACGAATAGCAGAAATCAAATGATTATTTCCTTAAAATTACAATTTTTATTTTTAGAAAATCTCTAGCTGTTTCTTAAGACTCTTGGAAATATTTGCAGCAAAGTTCACCTTTTCACTGATAATCTTTTGACCAACATTCAGTCAATGTGGAAATGCCGTACATCGAATCTCCAAACTCAATTTGATATGCTTTGGATGACTCAAAAATACTTATAAAGTATTATGATTTCGTCATGCTGTATTATGAATCAATAAGGAAGCACTGATTGATTTGACTTGGGAGAGATCATATGGAATGTTCCTTCTGCCATCGTTAAAAAGTGAATGTGAAAAGGAATTTTTCTTGTGTATTTGATTAAAGTCAAATAAAAAGGATCTAGCACGTAAATCACCTTTAATTAAAACCAAAGATATGAAAAGGTTGATGTGCTCAATTCTCATAATTATATTCTAAAATTTCTTAAAATATGTGTGGAAGTTAGCTGCAGCATTTCTATGACCAGATTGAGTTTCGAACTTCAGTAATTGACATTGCATGTGATATAAATATCCTAATCAAGATTCAAGGAGAAACGTATAAATGGAATCTCTACTATTCTGAAGGATTGTCACGGATGAATGTCACGCATCGGTTTGAGAACCTACAGCATCTACTACTTTACATAAATTATTCTGACCGCAGCCTTTAAATGACTATTACATATACGTTTGTTTTAAACCAAGCTAGGATACGCAATGAATAATTGAAGCACTCATCGTAAATATTTATTTTGAAAGAAATCTGTCGGACAAAAAATTTATTATGTACAAATCTAAAGATGATTCCGGAATTCTCATCCAGCACTGTAAAAATTGCATATTTCCTATTCATTAACCGAGCTCTAGCAAATTCGAAATTAAATCTGAAATGAGTTAAAATAACCTGTTTGAATTGTAAACTCGGAAAAAACCGGAAAGGAATTTAATTTGAATCTTTCCAATAATTTTCTTGTACGGAAACATGAATTGCAAACTCATAGATTATAACCAGTAAAAACGAACATCGAAATTTGAATGTTCGAACTCAAATTAGGAGTGACTTGTGTAAGAAGCTGTACGGAAATGATTAGAACAATTATTAAATTTCTATTTTTTAAAAAAAATCTTCAATCGGATTCATTTTCAATTCGATTCACTTTGATATTTGATTGCAAAAACCTTTGCCGGAGTAATCCCGTTCTTTCAGCCATTAAAAAGTTGACATCTGACAATTTCGTTTTTAAGATTTTTTTGTATCATCATTAGGGATATATTGGTACCATTCCACATTTTTAGAATCGTAATGCCTATGTAGTTTGTAGTCCACATTCCTACATATTGCTATTAGAAATATTGATAAGTAAAGAGGATTCTCTAATTCTGTTGTTTTACTCATTGGATTCCAATGAAATGTCTAAGAAATTTACAAGGATATGAATACACCCGCAGTTGATGATAGAACATAATATTAGAACAAGGAAGCTAGGACATATGACTACTGCTATTTATTGATGGTTTTATTGGATGTTATTTTCAGCCTTTGAAGTGTTTGCAATGGCTCTATTAAAACCAATAAGAGGACAGGAATAAAATTCTTAACAGATTTAATATTTTTTTATGATTCCAGATCATCTATTAACTATTTTAGATGTTAATAAAATGTTTCGTCATGGATAATACCGAATGTTAGTTGAAGGGCTCGGTAACTCACTGAATTATACTAATACTAAATGAAAGTTTGATTTAGAAAACGATATTGTTTATCGTTTTGTAATTTGAAAAACAACAACGTATCTTTAACTGTCGGGTATTAATCATTTTTACTAGTTTCTTCAACTTTATTTGGAATGGCAAGTCGAATGGTAGTCAAAAGCCGGCCTCAACTACAGCCCCAATAAAGAAAATATACATTTTTCACATAGTCAATGACAATATAAATAATATTTGTATCAAGACACATGTTAACGCCATGCAATGAGAAAGATGAGTTTACAAAACAAACAACTACACGAAAAGGACTACACTTTCTTTCCATTGTTCTAAAGAATTCAAAATATCTGTAACGATGCAGCACTACTTTTGAAATAACAGCTTTTTCAAGGATAATAAAAATTCACTAGGCTGATAAGGAACAATTGCCTTTATAAAGAAACTCTTCTCATTCCGGATCCATCTACAGACTGAGCAAGTATTTCTCTGATCGATATGCATGCTCGAAATGAGACCCCTTTCAGAGTTTTATGACCTGACTTTTGCAGATAGTTTTTTTTTCCCTTTGTCTGCGAAGTATCATTAGTATCATGCGAAGTATGATTAAAAAGTTGAGAACAGAAAATTATATTATTAATGAAACTTAAAGGAATCTTAAGAAAACATGAAAACTCTGCAGATGATATTTAATGAAACCAAAGGTGATGAAGATTCTAATAGATCTACTACACTTCCATGCCAATCGTCTCGAAGACTCCTTTGATGCCTCCAGGTACCCGCATCTGAACACAGGCATAGCTTTAGAGTGATTCCTGTTTTGAAGACCCTTTTCTACAGAAATATCTCTATAGACAATGGTTTCATCAACTCCATTAGATCTTCAACTATGGCAATAGTTACTCAACCCATGCATCGGATATTTTCTTGTCGACATTCCCCCAGTAAATCAGACCTCAATGTCCATCTCCAAGTTCTAGATGTAAGATGTTCTAGATCTCCTTCTCTTAGATGTAAGAACAGTCAGAAAAACCTGATAGTAATCCGAAAGGTATGTGCCCTAAATTTACAAATCCTTGCCCATTTTATTCCATCTAAAACAGATTTTCTCGTTTTTTTCACGTTCACCATTCTTTTCTAGTTCGTTCATCGATGATTTTTTCTTAAAGCATTTATATATCCTACAATTAGTTTACATTAAATTATCTCGTCTATTATGATTCTTCAACTCGTTTCCTAGTGCAAACCGATTTTTTTTTACTCAAAAAAAATTAATGGGTAATTATTGCTACTGTACTCGGAAACGGGTTTCCTGTAGAAAGCAAATATAATTACAAGTTTGTTTATTTGTTTTTTGTCCTTTTTATTTTTAATCCTAGAAATAAAACAGACCATTATCTTTTTTCTTATGTTTCATCTAAAAATCTTCCGTTAATTGCGATAATTATGCTTTGCTTAATTGCTTCCCCACATTCTTAAATTTTTCTTTCATATTCATCTTATTCCAAATTCTTACCCTGCAAAGAAGTTTTCAAGTGCGAGATGTAAGCCTTAACAGCTATTTTTTTATTTATTTATTTTTAGACAGCCCAGAAAAATTTTCCTTTTCATAGCCGTTCAACTGACAAGGATAGTAATTTACATTGGTTGATATCATTAGTTATGTGGTTGAAGATTTTCTTCCTAAGATACCAATGTAAAATCATAAAAAAACTTCTAGTGGAAGAAATGGGGACAAATTCTCATCTTGATGTTTACTTTTTTATTGCAACTAAAAATATAATTTTAATTTAAAAAGGTTTTAGGGTTTTTTTTCCTAGGTAACCAACAAGTTTCCAAAATAAATAAATAGAAGGAACTTTAATATTTTTTATCAATGTTAGCATAGTAATCACAATTAAATTCTATTTTTAAATGTGTTCGAAATTCACTGATACAAAAATTATTGAAAAGTATTGCTTACAATAACGTTCAATAGTTCTTCATATACGAACTGAAAAACTATCGTAGATTATCCGTATTATATATCCGTATCATTTTTTTAAATTCATAATTTTTTCAGATCTCGTTCAATGGTAATTTGATATGTAAAACAAGTTTCTTCTCGGAAGATGGCAAAAGATTATCTACTATTTGTATCAAGTTCTTTCCAGGCTTTTACAAGAAGATATTACTAACAAAGGGCGTGTCAAATATGGTTGGCAATTTTCTTATGGGATCTTCTTTGAAAATGAATATATGAATGAAATATTTGCTTTATATGAAGTCATTGACCTTTAAAAACTTCAAACTTGAAGTGAACCGCTGCCCTTAGTTAATTGGATTTAAGAACCCATGAACCTTTAGTGATGGCTTTATGATCTGGCGCAATCGAATAAAAATGTTTCATTCATCATAGATGATAAACAAACCTATAATTTTATTATAAAAATACTGCGAAGTGATAAATAAAAATGCATCTGTCCGCAATCTTGCAAGGGAAGTTTTCCTACAAATGATTAGGTAAAGTAAATCAGGGGGCTATATAATAACCAGGAATTTTATATTTTCCAAATTATTTAAATTTGCGATTTTGTAAAAAGAATATGTATCTTTATAAAAGTTTCTCAAAAAGGCAAATTAATAAGGATAGCTGATGGTTGATCCGGACAATCAATCAGAAATCCTCCGAATAAAAAAAAAATTATATCTGATTGTCATGCCTGATCACCATGATGATCAATATAATTAAGATAAAAAAAATGTTACACGCTAACAGTTAATATTGGATATTTTTTTTCTAAAAAGGTTAAATATTTCTAAAAGGTTACATATATATATCTCGCATTTTGCGTGGCATTTCTTTCCATTTCATTATTGATATTTAAATAAAGGATTGAGTTTACACGATAGAATTATTCTAATATATTAAATTTGTATGAATATTCCGTCAGTCGCTTAATTTTTAAAATTATTATTCGATTGCATATACTATCCGTTTTATATGAAGAAAAAAATCGTAGGATTATGTGAAAAATGATAGCAAAATCCTTATAGTACTTTTAATAAAATGTTTGTGTATTTTTCTCCATATTGTGTGTTATTCGAAAGTTTTCTTGAATGGTTTTCAACAAGTAATAAAAGTAAATATTTTTAATATTTCCACTATATATTTAGAATTTGTATTTGAATTGCAAGAATAGACAGATTTTAATGGCGGATAAATTTTGTTCACCTATTCTAGTTTCTGTATAGTAAACTTGCAAATAAAATTTTATTGTATCTAGTATTTTTTTGAATGATTTTTTTAATCAAGTGGCACAATTTATACAAATATTTAGTTAATAGTATATAATTAGATGCCCTTTAAAAGTGCCTAATTTGCAGAAAATATTTTAGGATTAATAACTGAAACCAATAAAAATTTATTTTTAAACTCTTTTCACTTTATTCTCTGATTATATATTAAAAGTATGTGTACACAATTAGCCCTAATTTTTCAAAACTGAACATTTTCTTAATTTCTAAAATCTTTTATAATTATTTAATACAAATCTTTATCGTTTTTACTGGTTTTTAAATAACTATGATTATTCACTTTAAGGTGGATTAGACAAAATCCTTAATTATTTTATGAATTTTATTCATTAGAACAATAGATCATTAATTTATTGCTTTGGCATGATGATATTTAAATTTAAAAAATTCAGCTAGTGACCGCGAGTTTGTCATATTGATTATATTTAAAGGTGCAATTACATCGTTTGGTTTATTTCAAATTCAGCATTGGAAAAAATCCTTCGATTTTCATAATGTAATTGCATAGGCAGAAGATCCCCTTCAGACAGGCGCAATCGAAATCTAATTGAAATTATTCAATGATTTCAGATACATTCATATGCACACCATGTGTGCTTAATTCAAAATTTGCCTTTTTAAATTGCTGATGTCAGCCTTACGTAAATCTTTAACTATGATAGACTTAATTTTATATTTTTAAGTCACTAGTTAACTTGATTTAGAAGAAATATTGCCCACTAATTATATCTTAGTTTGAATACGTTTTAAAAGTTTCTGAATAGGAGAACCTTTATTTAAAATGACGGTTTAAAGGTTTTGAAACACATACGATTCATTCAAAGATGTATAGTTTAAAACTTATTATTTCAGTGTAAAAATTTTTTAATGAAACTAAGGTTTATTTGTTACAACAGCTAAGAAAGTTTAATGGGAAAAGCTCGTTTATTAATATTTCGCAGGCATATTTCCAAATATTGTGAGTGAATGATGCTTTATAGCCGTTAATTACGCAATCATTAACTTGCAATGCAGCAGAAAAACTTTCTTGCAAATCGTTTAATAAATTTCTGTATTTCTATTTTATGATGGGTTACGTTATTTTTTTTATGGTGGCAAGTTTTAGATGCATCTTCCGATGAGCGATCATCGGATGAACTTTGCTCCCAAACTTCTTGGTGCTGTTTTTGAATGTTTAGAGTGAAATCTCCAGGAAAAGGAATTGATTACAGGAGAGGTTTTCATCAAAAAATTGCAGGGTCTTCAACTGTTTGTCTGAGTAGATTTATGTTAAACATAATCGTTTATGTTTTGCTGATATTTATTACAAAAGCCCTATTGTTGTATTTAGTTTATTTCGAACTTGGTTTAAATGATCTTCATTTATTTTAATACAATTCTACATAGAGTATACAATCGAATTTTGATTGAAACTAAACAATGCTTTCAGGTGCATTTATATTTAGACTATATGCTGAGTCTAATTAGATTATATGGTGAGTGATTCTCATACAGGCATTGATTGTTTGCTAAATGCTATACGTTGTAAATGCGCTAAATCTTGTAGATAAAGTTTACAATGTGGTAACCGTTTTAAAGTTTGAGTGCATATACCACTAATCAATGAGTTAGTGCAAATGTACTGAGTGCAAGTACCATTATCCCTCTCATCTATGTATTCATGATGCTCTCCAAATCCCAAGGAAATTACCTTTATTTTTTTTCTTTCAATTAACTCTTTTCAGCTCAGTTATGTCATTTGGTATTGAAGTTTTTAATCAACTGCTACCACTTGCACCCGTATTGTAATTTCATGCTCCTATATTTCAACAAAATCTGGATACAAATGAATAATGCATAAAATATATTATTTGTGCTCATGTTAATTAATTATTAATTTCTTTCTTTAGGTAAAAATAATAATTTGAAAGGGAAAGAGTCGTGAAAGAATATTTTTAGTTGGAGATAAAATATGGAAAGCAGATCTAGTTATTTGTGTTCTGTTTACATGTTCTTATTTCGATGATTTTTGTCAATATTATTCGGAAGAAAAACTTCACGAAACATTTTTCTGTCCGGGTGAAACTGGTCGGCTGCTGTTTAGTTTCGTGAGGACACCCACGCTTCACAGGTGTTCAAAAGCTGGCGAAAGTTTATCACCCTACAGCATCTGAGTAAATGCGTGACGTTCGCATCGCAGCTGAAATGGTTGAGCTTGCATGGCTTGTATTCAATATCATATTAATGAATTAGTGAAAACTGCATTCACAAAATTAATTTTTTTTATAATCGCTTTCTAAGCATTTATAAAAATGTAATTAAAAAATGGTAATAAAAATAAAAATGAAGTAATAAAAATGATTTCAAGAAGCTGTTGTCAGATATTGATATAAAATTGTCCTGTTGTTATTACAAAGCAATATGAAAATTGTCCAATAGAATAATATATAATATAAAACGCTAAAGTATGCAGCACAGAAATCGCTTATTACTTATTGACGAATGGCCACAATTAAACATAAACAAACCATCGTAGGAATTTCAGATTGCTTCATTGAATATTATTATATTTGCATTTGAATCGTTCGTTTTGCTCAGCCAATTAATAGAGCGGCAAAATATTATTAGAAATGTTCTGGAGATTGTACACTGTACTTCTCTTGCCAAAAGTACATTTAGTTATAGTTAAGAAGATATTAAAGAAATCAAGAAATAGGTTTCAAACAGAAAATTCAATCGAGCACAAAGATAGGCTTAACCGTCGACAGATGGGCATTCTCTGACTTTTTTTTTTTTTTTTTTTTATGAAAATTGATATTTATATATTCCAAAATTATCTTACGAAAATTGGTATTCGCATTATTTTAACATTAAAAATATAATTTTTTCAGTCTTATCAACATCACTTCTGTATAATTTTCACCTTAATTTGTATAACATTTTTTTAAATTTAATTTGATACACAATCTGTACTATGATGGAATTAAAATTCACTCATTAAAACATTCGTAACGAGATTGTCAAGTCATATGAATAAATTCCGCTTATTTAAAAAAAAAAAAAAAAAAAAAAACCCTACAATTTTACAAAAAAATAGCAAATATTAAGGAAATATATTAAAAAATCCGATCATGCTTCATTTATAAACAATCAAAAGATATCCTTTTTTTTAAATTTATAAAATGTGTTTTTACACTTGGTTTAGAAGAGTGTTATATTAAATTCTATAGACACAATTTTTAATTATTATGAATTTTGAAACTTTCAACTAAAAATTATTTGTCACGTACATTCTATCTGGTATGAAATTTCTTCACTTTTGATGGTTAATCGCTTTTCTTCATAGTATATAATTTACAGGAGTTTTCATTCTTTTTTACTTTCTCATATATGAACTATAGAGAGAGTATTGTAATCTTCAAAAATTTCGAACTCAAGATTTTGACAAATCTCCACGTTTTAAAACTGCCCGAGTTCGTAAAACGCATTTTTGGAAAATTTCTATCTGTGACAACCTCAAAATGCTTTCGAGCTAATCAGATGAAATTTGGTGTACGGCATTTACACCACCTTTTACACCTTTGTAGATTTCAAGCACATTTTGAAAAACAATTTATTCAGAGGAGCTCAGTCTGTTTGGTTGTTCGAATTTAAGTTAACACCTTAATTACAAGATGAAGAGAGCTAGATGGATAAAATTCGGTACACAGATTCAATATCAATAATATAGACAACTAGCAAACTCTGAGCCAAATCTAACAAGAAGTCGAACGTCTGTCTATCTGTACCTACAGAAGCACGTAAACGTAATGACTTAAAATTACATACCAATGTAATATATTTGTAGCTGAAATTATAGTTTTGTGTCAAAATTTGGTTTTAATCAGCAGGGGAAAATCGCATCTAAAATGCAATTTCACCTTTATTAGGCGAGAAAGTTTTGGAAAGACCACTCACGCTGATTCCGCAATCAGTTTTTGAATGGAATGTGTGTTTTCCCCCCCTTTTTCAACCTCTGTTTACACTGAATGCGCAGAACTCAGAACGCAGCACGCGTCATCAGATCCTTTGACAATAACTGTTTACAGGACCCAATGATGCATATAATGCGTCATTGATACCTCTTGCAAACAGCTTGTAATGTGTTTTTTTGCAATCCAAAACATGTACACTGATTTTTCTCATAAAAACAAGCGCAATCATATTTAGCTTCTAATGTATTAATTTCAAACATAGCTATTAATATTGAAATAATTATTTTGCTTCTGGTTGTCTTTTATAACATGCAATATACACAAGATAACATTGGCCAATGTTTATATATTATAAAAAAGAAAAAGGAATATTCGAACGTCTGCTACTAATTATCACAGCATAAAATTGACTTAAGTACTCCGAGATGATTTGTTTGATTGAATTTAATTTCGAATTTTATGTGTAATAATTTTTATATATTGCATCTTAAAGAAACTCAACGCATCTATTTAATTATATTAGAATTCTAGTCTAATAACCTGTCTTGCCGAGTGCCAACGTACACACATATACACAATAAGTTTCTCTTATGAATAAAGACTTGAATGGATCAAATAAATATTGAATTTTATTTTTTTTCCCCTGCGTAGTCAGTTGAAAGCTGCATATTCAGTTCAGAATTCAGTTTGCATACACATACATGTTTTTTTTTTCACCTTTCCATCAAGTTTTACTTTAATTAAAATGAAGCGTAAGAATTATAAAACATATGCATTAGAAAAATAAAACACAGCGTAACATTAAATGAATAACAAGTGTTCTCCCCGTTTCACCGGATATCATTTCATTGAATTTCATTTTGGGGAATATCTATGGCTCAAGACCAGGCTATTCAACAGTTTTAGAAGAATAAATGACTAGACACTAATTGATACCTTTAATGATAAATGCTATAATAAATAAAAGCCAGAAAACAATACACTCTCGATAACATGAATTATATTGAATATATCCGAACATGAATTATATCCGGGCGAATATCTAGTCGTCTTTGGCGACCAGCTTATTCGCCCGGATTGTTGACTTTTTTTTAAGTTGTTAGACGATTAATACGGAATGCTTTTTTTTTTCAATTTGTTTTTGACTTAAAAACATGAATTTGATTGAATCAATTTCTAACAAATTATTGCGGAGAAAAAATAAAAGTATTTATACAAGGAAATAAAAACGGAACTGAAAATCCTATTCCGGAATTAATATTCAAAGAAAGCAATTTTTTAGAACTGAACGTAGGCAAAAGTACGCAATTAAATGTTTTGATGGATGGAAATGATTTGATGGAATATAAATTAAAAAAATTGTAACTGATTTTGTATTAAATTTTAAAAAAAACATTATTAAAAATAAAGAAAAAAATTGTACATAAATGAAACTGGTATCATTAAAAAGGTAATATTTGTAATTTATAAAAAACCATTTTTGTGAGATAATGGGTTTGGAAAATATGGTCAGCAATTTCCATAGTTAATTAATCATAACAATAAACATCTGGTGAAAGTTAAACCTATTTTCGCGCAAGATTAAACCTTCCGTTTGGCGCGTGTTTCTTGAATTCTTTTGCATCTTCTCTCCTCTGACTGAATGACTTCGCGAGCAGCATTTATAATAATATTTTTATATCCATTAATTAGTGAAGTGTTGAATTAAATGCAGCTGTAAAAACACTGTATGAAGCAATCTGAAACGTTCTTATATCAATTTGTTTACATTTGATTGTTGCCATTCCACAATAAGTAATAAACGCAATTTATGTGACGAGTACATTAGTGTTATATATATATATATAGATAGATAGATTCACTTATATAAACTAATTTGAACTATGATCATTTGACGTATATTAATAATTATTTAACGTATACACATTACATTATACATTTAAGTATGTATTAATTGGTTGAAAAAAATGTAGTTTTGCAAGCGGAAATAAGTATTAATCTGCAGTAAGCTGCATAATTACATGCAATACTGGTAAGTCATACACTGAATAATATTATTATTCTGCAAGACTTGAGACATTATAACCATATTCCTAAATCTTTGACTCTCTATCGAAATAAGCAAACAAAAAATATGCTGAAAATATAATACTTTTTAGAATTTTTTTTTATAAATAATGAGTTTGCTTAAAATAATTTGAGCCTATAAAATTGTCATTAATTATTTATGTCACAATTATTCAAAGAGTGTATAATTTTTTGAGGAAAATCGCGCAAATATTCACAAACTAAAAATTGAGACTAAATTTTTCAAAGTTGTATAACTACTACTCACTACTGATGAATCATACTGATACATCAGGCAAGTGAATAATAGTATTGATTTATGAGGCTTGAGACATTGAGATATTATAACCATGATCCCAAATCCTTGAACCTCAATTAAGGAAGCAAAAAAAACGCAGAAAGATAAATATCTTTATCTATGAACAACTGCAATTCTTGCATGAGAAAAAATAACATACAAAGTAAAAACAGGTAAAGAAGGTACTCTGAGACCTAAATGAACAAGTGGATTGGTGCATTGATTAAAATTAAAGTAGAGAATGTTTAGAATAATTAGAAAATAATAATAAAAAATACTAAAATAAATTATATATTATAAATAAATTCAGAAACAAAATGTTTAATAATCAAAGATTTTTTAAAACAAATTTTTAAAAATAACAGCAGGGAGAAATTAAGCAAAAATATTATATTTTATTTTACAATTTTCTCATCAGGCTGGTTCATAAAAATTGATAATACTAATATGAGGATTCAAAGTATGTATGGCCTTTTTCTATGCATGGTAAACGACGCGGTAGATAATCTAGTAAATACTTATTTAATATGACCTATTTATATTGGTAAATAAAAAAAGGCATTCCGCATCATCTTTTCAGCAGGAATGTACCAGTGGGGCAGGGACAACACTTTCCATTCAAAAACAATGCGCAGAATTTTTTTTTTGAAGTTTTATTAAAAAATTTTGCGATTTTTATTGGTAGCGATTTTGACTGGTTATTGGCTACTTCATAAAACATATACTACTAGATTCACTATTCACATATGGTACCACAGAGATCAATATTTTTGAAAACAGAAGATATTTTTGTTTTTTATCAAATGTATTGTAGATTTTAAAGATGTAACTGAAGAATATATGTCTTGTTTCTGCTAGGAAGCATGATGCATCACAATCAAAAACATTATTGCAATTTAATAGCAATTTTCTTTAGAAAACGATTAGATCGATTAAAAATTGAATGCATTCTACCAACATCAAAAAAAGTACAAGTACAAGAAGTTTTAGTACACTTTAAGTTTTTTATAATCTTATTTACATTGCCATAGTCCAAAATAGATTTCAGTAATCTAGTATAAGAAGTAGTAGAGTCTAGTATGCTCCAGTAGTATAGTAGCCAGTCTAGAAATATTTGCATTAATCAGTTGAAAAGTTTGATAAATTGTATCCAAAAAGCCAAATTCAACTCTGCTACATCAGGACCAATTAAAACTATAAACTGATTACCACATTTTCCAAACAAAACAACGAATTTATTCCTTTGTGATTATGTCTGTTTTGCAACATTATATTTATTTATTATAATTTAAAAATTCCCCCTTTTTTTGCGATGTGGAACGTACGTAAAACTACTCTTTCTATTTGTAAATATTTAAATTAAACGTTTTTACTCAAGTTCAAATCTGTCGCATATGCTCTAATATTCATACGCGTAAAATTATTGCGATGAATGTAGCAAGAAGAATGTCGTTTTAAAAGTCACTGAGATATACAAATATGTATGTTATCATAATTGAATTCATTCATTCAGTTAAAGATTTATAATTTGACCACCTAATCCTTTGCCCGTATTTTATTTGATCCCGTGTTAAATTAAAATAGCTCTAATTAAGGGAAAATATCACTAATAAACCTAAATTTATATGTGATGGGGGGGGGGATAAATGTTTCATTTGAAATGTGTACAACCAAAATAATGATTTCCAGAGAAAAAAAATCTATTTTTCTATATATTTATATATTTTTATTTTATATTTCTACATATTTTTACCTGTTCACGATAGGGCAACTATCAGTTTATATAGCGATATAAAAAAATACGTTACTGCTAATGTTTTTATATTTTTCAAAAATAAAATCGAAAATACAATCCATTTTAACACCTTGAAATGTAATTTATGCTCCGCCGACATCACTTTGTTGCGAGATTTGAAAAATTTGCATTTGTACACAAAGCTGAAAGAATCAGAAATCAGATAGTCAGGATTTTCGAAATTTCCCATCAGGCCAAACACAGTTTTATTTGCAAATAAAAAAATCCATATATTTTATCTCATTAATTCAATACACATATAAATATTAAATCACGCGTAAAAAATTTAAATTGAAATCGGAGGTAACCAAATTCCCGGCAAATCAGTTGGATGCCGAAGGATACAGTAATTAATCATAAAGTTTAATGGCTTCTTAATTTTATGCTGTTTTGCTGCCAAGTAGAGAAAGCATTTACATATTTAAAACGTAAGCAAATTTAAAGCAAATAAAACCGAACTAGATCTTTTACATATTGTTGAATGGCTAAAAAACCAAACGTATATAAATCACGATACGAAAGTCGCATATTGCTTCATTGAACGTTTTTAAATTGCAAAATAATATTAAAAAATTCTATTCATTCAGAGAAAAGAAGTAATGTTTGTGAAAGGGGTCATGAAATAGACACCAAACAAAGTCTAATCGAGCACGAAAATAGGCTTATGCTAATCATTGGCTGATGGGTAATCACTATCACTTATCCATGGAAATTTACGACCCTATCATCCATAACTATTATTTCACAGAAATGGTTTTTGAATTAGCTTAAAAAATTATTTTTTTAATTTTATAAATTTCTTTTCTGCACAGTATTTTTAATGTAATACGAAATTTGCAACAATTTTTAATGTTATGAAATTCAAATTCATCCATCAAAACATTCATTAGCGTATTTTTGCTAATGTTACAATAAAGATGAAAAGAAAAGCTTTTTTTTTTTTTCAAAGTAGAATTTTCATTTACGCATCTGTTTCATAGAACATGTGCTTTTTAATTTTCACGCGTTTATTTGTTTTGATTCATTCCCTTGAATTCATATTTTTCGATGTTATCTAATAACAAGGAGAAATTTAAAAAATATGTATGCATTCCACATTAATATTTAACAACTTAGAAAAGCATTAATCTGGCTGAGCAAGCTATTCGTACAAGGCGGCAAGTTACAATACAAATGCTAATTTAAAAAAAATAAAAATGTTATATATATATATATATATATATATATATATGAAAAATATTGACAATTAAAGTAAGGACTCAAAATATCTTACTTGAATGCCTGGTCGAGGTACTGTTGGCAAACGTATCTGGGTGTAGAAAGAGGCATTGACTGCAAGCCCTAACGACCACGACATTGACCTTGGGTAGAAGTAAAAACGTCATAAAACGGAAAATATGCAGCAGCTACTGCCAAGACAAATAGTTCTGTGAGTTGTTGATGAGGTGGAAAAATTGGTTCATCAGCAGCTGGCAGATCAAGTCAGGTTCTGTCTGAACCATTTAGGTTCTCTCTCAACAACAAAAATATTATTCCGTCGCAGAAACTGTCGATTGGAACTTTCTTTCAAAAATTGCTTGTTAAACATTTCGATAAAATTATTTTACAAATATAATGAACAAAAAATGCATATATGAAAGTAAAACTCACAAATATGTAATGATACCTCTTAATATAATTTAAAACAATTAATTTCCTAATTTTTATCCTAATTTTGCCCATATTAACTTCATGCTAAAATGGTCTCTTATTTTCTGTTCCAATTCCACCCTTTTTTTTTATTTAATTAATGCTTCACGCACTTTATAAAAATTTCTGAATCCAGCAGGTTCTCACGCTTTGAGTGAAGGGATAAAAAATCCTTAATGTTTACCACATTCTTTTAAAAATACCTAAAATTCTTTTGCAATCGACTAGTGTCAGAGAAATTTCTATCTAAAAACCGCAGAAGGAATAATTTCGCTCTTTTCTGCTCTTGTGTCCCGATGTAGACTGACGATTTCTTACCACTTATTCTTGTACATAAATTATACCTCAAAGTATGGAATAAATCGAAATTAAACATTCAAAAGTGTCTTCACTTTGCCCACGCAACTGCTATAAAACATGTTTGCAGATATTTACACAGTAAGATAAATTGATAATATTTTCCATAGTCTATTTACTTTCTCGTATTCGAAGTATAGAGTAAATATTGTAATTGCCAAAAAA
This sequence comes from Argiope aurantia, assembly GCA_026543865.1. Taxonomy (NCBI): domain Eukaryota; kingdom Metazoa; phylum Arthropoda; class Arachnida; order Araneae; family Araneidae; genus Argiope; species Argiope aurantia. Next base: position 452,990 of record JAPMOR010095296.1, on the reverse strand, counting down.
TTCGAAATCCAAATTTTAGCGAATCTCCAAGTTTTAGAGCTCTCTGAGTTCGAAAAACATATTTTTGGAAAATGTCTGTCTGTCTGTGAGAAAGATAACTTAAGAACGCTTTGAACTAGATGGATGAAATTCATTACATGGTCTTTGCAATAAATTTGTAGATTTTTTTTTTTAAAATTTTGTGCAAAATCTGCTTAGAAATATGTCTGACCACCTGTTTGAATATAAATTAATAAGATAACTACAAAACGAAAAAAGTTGGATAAATAAAATTCAGTATATCGATTTAGCGTCTATAGTGTATACAATTATCAAATATTAAACCAAACCCAACAAGAGGTTGAAGATCTGTACTTTCAGAAGCCTGTAAACATGATAACACAAAAACGCAATGATTTAAATATATCAAATTTGGTACGTTATTTTGTGACTGTAATTATTATTCTGTCAAATTTTGATTTAAAAAATGCGTCTAAAACACAAATTCAGCTTTAATAGATGCGAGAAAATTTTAAGGAGACCACTCCAGCGATTTGGTATTAAAAAGTGCCTCCCGGTAAACAGTCCATGTCCTCTGATCCGAGGGTTATGTGTTCCAGAAGAAGCTTTGTGTACCCGGGCCTTTGTATGTTTATTTAGCGGAATTAAATTCCCTACTATATTTATAGTATTTATTTATATTTTAGGACCTTCATATGTTAGAAAAATTAAAAATTCGCCCTAAGAAAAAATTAGGCGTATGTAAGCTTGGTTCAATATTATTTGAAATAAATTTTCAAGAAGAAAATAGTACGGTAACGAAAGGTAATGGAGTTGACGAGTCTGCAATCATATTATAGAGCTCTTAAATATTTTTTATATAATAAACCTAAGACATTGTCTTGTCCAAAGAATCACAACAACAAGGTCTGATAAATGAACGCAAAGGGCTTATCATATCGGGAATTGATGCGTCTTGCAACTTAACAAGACTTGATACCATAAATATAATTATTCAATTAAATCAATTTCGAAATTTTTTATACTATCATTGGAAAGTAGCTAAACGCGCCCTTAAGATATTTAAAGAAAATAATTTCGCATTTTTTTAAATTCACTATGGAATGTTTATACGGATACACGTATTTGGATTGTGCTAAATCTCTTAAAAATCGAAAATCGTTTACAGATCTTATTTTATTTTAAAATAGTCGCCTCTGGCGACCAGCGTGTTGCCGGAAATATTGGTTATATTTAATTTTAGATGAATTGTTTAGAAATATGATTCTACCAAATTATTCAGACGTTATATTCACAGTATTTTAATTCTCTTAGTTTTTTTTTTCTTCTTCTTGTATATTATATAAAGACCTACCATAAAAACATAGAGCTATTCAAAACATAAATATCCAGCTCATCTATCTTCTAACTTACACAGTATTGTAACTTTTCTCTTGTCTTATAAAGATATTAAATAGAAACTTTCCATTTTAGCTTTCAACAAGAGAAGAAACTCCCGCGATAAAAAGATATGTGATGAAACAATGAAAACAATTTGAATTTCAGAGCAACAATGTAATCAACTGATGGAAATTGGACAAAAAAATATTTTTTTAAAAAAATTGCCAAAATACAAGAAAAACTTACATGAGTATCAAATTGGAATCATTAAAAATATATTTTTTAAAAATTTTGATACGATGCAAAATTTATTTTTGTGCTATAATATTTTCGGAAGTTATCGCTGAAAAACGCCAAAACTCAACTTAAATTTTAATTAATTAAAATTCTAATAAAAATTTCATTCTAGGTACACATTTCCACCCTCCAAGGTACATATGCATCAAATTTGATAACTGTCGGTTAAACAATCTGGCCTGTAAAGCACTAAGATTTACACAGATCGCATTAATCTTAAATATTAATAGAGATGAGAATTCAATTAGTTGAGAGAGTCGCAAACAATGCAGTGATGCTTAATCATCTATTGAGGCAGAATACATGAGTACTCTCTGCCGGCATAAAAAAGTCATTTATTTACATAATAATAATTATGTGCTTAATAAACGTACAATCCACATACAAAAGGACGATAAAATTGACAGATAGTCTAATTTTTCACAGGTTTTTCACACACATTATATGCGACATATCTTAATTCGAGAAGAAATAAATAAATTGTATTGAAATCGAATTTATTTTAACAGATGATATGGCAACAAATGGCAATTAAAGCATTACCTTCTGAAAGCACTAGTCAGTGAAAATACAGATGAGCACTATAGGTAAATAGATTGATATTAAGTATAGTGGGCTGGGTGTTAGCATAATTTTATTGGCACCTTATTTAACCTTCATTACTGTGGTCTATTTTGTGTGAATAGCATTACTTTGCATTATAATATGTTTACTCAGGGCCAGACTTTAACACATTAAGCTCAACATCAGTCATCGGTGGCTGAGACTGAATTTTCCAGTTGCCGGTGGCTGGCAATATAAAATATTATATAAAACAATAACAAAATACATTCTATTAATAAGTTAATAAAACGCCTAAATTTTCCATATCAAAATATTTTAATGGGTCTCATTAAAAAACGGCAAAATTCTTGTGTGTAAGATGAATCTAAACACCGAGAATACCAATGGAGACTGCGGACCAAACGGAAAAAGTAGCAATATCGGCGTGACGTTTGACATGTAAACCGATAAGACCGGGCACGAGTTCTTCATAGACCTCCCTTTATGAAGAATTTAATTTAAATAAGTTAAATTACAACCGAATACAATTTTAATCTCGATTTATTATTTTTCAGAATTTTTTTCATTGCTTTTATTATTTATTATCTAACGGAACTTCTTTTCTCTCTGTCTCTCTCTTTTTTATTTTTTTTAAATTTTTTTTTTGCTTTTATTTTTGGAATGAACAGCTCTGCAAACCTTCCCTACTGCAATAAAATAAAATAAGAGGCAATGGACTAAGATTGAGTTATTACGGTTAATCTCTTTAACATGTGGCGAGTACTTAAGTTCACCAGCTAGCCTTACATAAAGGCATGACACAGTTTTATTGGGAGCTTCTGTTCTGTTAGAGGTATACAAAAAGCATGTGTATGAAACTGCCGCAGTTTTTTCTTCTAGCAAGATATGAGAATTTTGACTTAAAAACTAAGCTTTAATAATATTAAATCTTTCCTAGTAATCCTTGCTTTTTAAAACGACAGTTTTTAAATTGTCGTTTTTCTTTCTGTATTTAATTTAATAAAGATTTTATCTTTTCAAATTTTGGAATAAATTGAATTTTTTTGTGATACCGTCTGCTACAAATCAAAAAAGGTCGCCTACTTTTCATTATTTTATGTTGCTTTTGTCATTAATTAATTGCTTATAAAAAATTTTAGAAAATCTAAAAACGTTCTACAGATATACGGATATGTAAATAATTAACCCAATGGGTTTCATTATAGTTTTAAAAAAATCGAAACGCAACATATTTGATCCGTTTGAATGCAGTAAGTTTAATGAATGGAAATTCATTAAAATCATGAATGGGCTGATATTAATTAATTAATGGGCTGAATTTTCCAACAGTTGCTTTGTAGAAGAGCCCAAGGTAATTTGCAACATGCACTTTACACAGAGATATTTTAAAATGTTTAATCAGAATTTTCGTTAAAAATGATTCTTTTGACAGACCCTATTACATCAGCATAGTTAGTTCCCAATGGAAACGGATAGTAGAAAGTAGTGGAAAGAAAAAAACATTTAGCAAAATTTGATTAAGATAAATTTGCTATTTTTTTCAAAGATATTTTTATTTGTTTATTTTGCCTCTGTATTAGGTTTTAAGAAACTGATTTAATTTTTTATCACAATATACTTTATTAATCAACAAAAATGCTCGAAATTATGGAATGGGCCAAATTGTAACAAATTACAGATTGAGAGATTTATCCTGATTTTTATTTAATTCATGTAGTTAGACTTTCCGCTTTAAACATTAGCATGCACCCTCAAAGATCATATACTTCCATAGGAATTCACCTTAGAAAAAATTAAACACTTAATAAATAAAAAGAAGTTTTTTGAAACTAAAAAAGAAGCACTGGGAAAGAAAATTGCGGCGTAATTGATAAGAAATAAAAACAAGTTAAAAGATAAGAAAAAATGAAAGATCCAAGGGAAAAAAAAAAAAAAGGCTAAATGAAAAAACAAGGGGATGAAGAATGTTCCGAACCAACTTACAGATTCTAAAACAAAGGAAAATAACCTTGCCTTAGTTTACGGAAATACATGCATCAACTCTGCCAATATTTATACTATCGCCAACAACGTTACTATAGGATGGAAGCAACGTTAGGGTATTTTGGAATAGACCACGTCATTCTGAACTGCTCTCAGATTGACGCTCAGAAGATAGCGTCTGAGTTGACAGCCCATTCTTAAGCTTACATGCCCCGCCAGTGGAATACTTTTTGGCCCCGACAGATTTAGCATACACTAAACTAGCTTACATGGCGGTTCGTTGGTGGAATCGAGTCTGGACTTGGGGGCCCCGAAGTCAAAGCTTTAAAGACACTACAGCGGCACACAATTCTGAATAAAGAAAACGAGTTCAAAGCTCCATTTGCAAAATTTGAGTACTGACTTTTATGTTGGTAGGTTAAACAATTTCTTTGTATCTTATTGCAAATCACATAACAGTTATTACCATTATGATAAGTGATAAATAAGTAATTAATCATCATGATGATCAGGTATGGTGATCAAATAAGGCTTTCCCAAATTCTGGATTTTTAATTGATTAGCCAGGCGTGCCGATCATTTATTTTCCACCGAAAACAAACAAACAAAAGGAGGATTTAATATGTAATTATTTAATACACATAATTGTCCAATAAATGCTAGAAGACGTAAAGAAAATTGGATAGAAATTGAATTTCGTTAAGTTTCAGTAAAACCATTTTTGAAAAGTAATTATTTGGTGTCTATTGACATGCTTGCTCAAAAACACCCCATTTTATGGTTGAAAAATATATGGGATGGCGAAAGGATCTCTGGGATGTGACAAAATGCATAATAAAAAAAATTAAAAAAGGGTATTTAATAGAATTGCTAAAAATGAAGTCTGCTAGAATAACAATTCTATTTTGATTTGTGAAAATCAAATCAAAAGATATAAAAAAACATTGGAGTATAAAAGGGGAGATATTTCAGTTCATTTTGAAAAAATAATTCAAGTAAAATTACTTCCTGAACAATGGAATTATCGCAGTTCCAAATTTTAAAAACAGATATGAAGATTTAAACAATAAAAGTCTATTTCAAATAGTAATTCTGAAATTTTAATCATTGTGAATTGAACTGCAGGCTTGGTTCGTTTCTGTTACGATGCTAATTTTCCAATTGCACCTTTAACGTGCGTGAATGTAATATTAAGTGGGAATAATAAATGTTCTAAAAATTCTGATATCCATTTTAAGAGGCAGAATTTCTAATTATTGAGAATATCCCTTGAATCTCTAGATTCAATTTAGAGAAAGATCAATCTTCAGTGTAGAAGCTTTGGACCATAAATTGAAATCTCAAATTGGTGGTAAATTTCATTAGATTTAATTAGAAAATTCTACATGTTCTCTAATCAAACTAAACCGAAATTTGAAATTCGCATCGCTGAATATATTTTTCAAGAAAGCTGTCAGATGCTGGATTATTTTTCGATAACCTCAAATTCACGAGAATCGTTATTAACTACAAGCGTAACTTGAATCAAACTGAGACTTAAAGACATGAGAGGTTCTGTTATGTGTAATTAGATGAAGATTTCAAACTGCTCAGACAAGGATTTTTTCTATGTATTAAGGACTTTTAATTTAAAACTGTTAGTTTTAGATCAGATTTTTTTATCATCTGAATTAAGTAAAATTCTCATTTGTTTCACTTATCTAATTCTAATAATTAGCCACAAATCCTTTTTTCTGAGAATTAGATCAATGCTGGAAACGAACAATTTTTGGTCAAGATACTAATTCTTAAAAATAAATAAATAATATTTTTGGTGATGCGATATCCAATTTTTCTCTTCTTATATTCCTATTCATCTCATATACGTTATGTTAACTTAATTATGAAATGAAATGGGTAAGTAGTAAAATTGGAGTATGTTTCATTACACCAAATGCAAAAAACGAACAAAAATATCATAAGATTTTTCAACCGAAGTACAATCAAATATCGCTTGAGAAGCACCTCGCATAAGAGAAAAACAAAATGTCAAAAAGTGTACTCGATTAACGAGCGATGTTTCGCAAAACGAGCAGCGAGGGGACACCGAGACATCACATACTGGATTGGTTTGTGTCAATCTGTGCTGAGCGTTTGTTCGAAGAGACCCCTCAGACCTACATGGAAAAGTTTTTACCGGATAATGTTGTAGAACGCTACGCCGGGGATGGTGGGTGGGGATTAAGCAAGTGCATGTGGAACCTTAATCGACGAAATTTTGTCTTTGACCCAGATTATGTGGCTAGAAATGGATAGCAAGGGCATCGATGAACTGTTGGAAGAACATATTAAGAACTATCGAAGCACAGCAAAAAGTTTCGAGTGAGATTTGACCAGGAGAGGGAGAAATGACAGTCTCAGTAAAGCAACAACCTTCCAGTGAAATAAGGGAGATGCTGAAAATATGGGATTCATATAACAATACGCGTTGGAAGACATCACTCTAATCAAGAAGTAATGCTTTACATTTGCGCCAAATTTTGAAGCATAACTGAAAACAAATTCATTATAAAAATAATTATAAATGAATTTGAATATTTTTTCGGAATGTAACACATCGTCCTATTTTACATGAATTATTATGGTAAAAAATTATTACGCATAACAAGTGCTTCGCATTGCGAGTGAAATTCGTTAACGAATTACGCTCCTTAAGTGTGATTCCACTGAAATTCTTTCAAGATAATCAAGCTGAAACTTTCTGCGATGCCTAATTCTGTATAATATCATGATTAATTACAAATATCTCTAAAGCAGAAAAATGTCTTGGATATCCTGTTTCCTTGTACGGTTTTATTTCGCTAATAGAGACTCATAGATCCGTTCTGCATAACTCGGAAGAATCATTTTCCTCCCCAATTGCCTATTTTCTCTGCTGTGCATCTTTATTAAATACTTCCTCCTTTGGGCTTTAATGCGCTTCCTCGTTTAAAATCGCACACATTCATTTTTAATGCTCATGTTTATGTCAATGAAAAGATCACAAAACTAAGCTATTTGGAACAGCTTTTGTATCATCACCACAATCTGAAATTGTTAAAATCAACTTAAATAAAAAAATTAATATAAAAGGAATAAAAATGTCAGAAATTTGCACATCATACAATTAATTAGAAAAATGATTGAAAAAAAAATACCGAGGGTGGTTTGCGACGAAAAGTACAGCTGGCATGGTTCACGAACTCAATGTTTTAAAATTATACAAAACAACAATATCAAATATAGATTATATTTTATAACGATTGATATCATAAAAACAAGAACTTAATATATAATACAGAGAGAGGCAAGCGTCAATTTATTTCATGGCATCACAGACTCTTAGTTTTTATTCCTAGCCATTCAAAACTATCAAAACGCTTTTACATCTTTTCTAAGCTTTTTCTCTGAAGCTTTTATTTCTTCCGATGATATTTAAATAACAAAATCATACCATAAAGCAATTTATTAATTATATTATTGTAACTTTTATTTTAACATATTATTTTGCGACCAATAAATTTAGTGGCAAAATAATATCGCAATATAAGTGGCAAAATAAATAATATTGTCCATACATAGGAAAGTTTCGCAATAATGAATAGCAGGAAACTGCTAATTGCCGTATTATTATTATGCTCATACTTGCACAGTATTCGCTGGTCCAAGTCTGTGCGCTCAGTCATTCATTAGGTATGATTGTTTGAAGTACTTGCTACGGTACCGCCCTCACACATTGTGATATGGTACCTCTGTGACGTAATCCCAGGCGTACCTAGAAGAAAGGACCCTTACATTAGGTGATATTTATCCACATGACACGAATATAATCCGCTGGTACGGAGAGTAACTTTACTTTCCAAGCTGCAGAAAGGACACGAACGGCAGTTATGGAGGAAAACGTTACTGCCACGAGGTAAAGGTTTGGTGAAGATGGGGGAATAAATTCAAGAAAGGTGCCACACAGACTGGCCTAACACCTGCTTTGAAACTATACGAGAGATATTTCGAGAGAGACATTGTATGGTTGAACTATGATAAATAAAAAGCAGCAATCTTAAAAAAAAAGATCATGCATATGTTCGATTCATGACAAAAAAAAAAAAAATCAGTGAATAGTGACGATGGCACCCGAGATGATATATAATTATTGCGCTCTCATTTTATTGAGATAAATGGCACCTTAAATATGATTTTTTCAGCCCGTATTATTTTTACTTTAAAAAGTGGTATAAAAGCACTACTGTTTTCTCTTCACGGCATCCGAGGTATTCATAGATCCTTTATTTCCCCGGTCGCTACGAAAGATTTAAGGTGCAACAAAGATAGATATGAAAATCAATAAGTGGAACTGATGAATCGAAATTCTAGATTGAAATCAAAAATGCAGAATCTTACATTTTCACTTTGACTTACAAGAGGCTGAATTTTTACTTTGACTTACAAGAGGCTCAAGAAGACTAACTGAACATAGTAAATGTACTACTTATACAATCAAACTATCATTTTAATAAACAAGCAGCTTTAAGAATGGCCGTCTCCACAAAACAATCTAGGGAAGGGAGGAGGAGGCCAATGCTATTTTTTTTCTTTGGTTACTTGTTGCATTAAAAATAGTTTATTGTGCAACAAGGAGGCGTTCTTTCAACTTAGCAATGCAAACGTCTCATTCTAAGTCAATTTGCAACAGTGAGCCTGGAATCTGTCATTTGATTGATTTTCAATGTGACATAGGCTAATGTCGACAAGATCTATTTAAGTCGTCAATATTGCTAGTTATTTTCAAATTCCATTTCAGGAAGGTTATTATTATTATTATTTCCTTTTCAAAATTCACCTAAAGGAGCTATATTTTTAAGGAGTGAAACTCCAATGCAATATATCATTAATTAGCTCTAAACAAAAGTAACATAAAAGTAATTTAAGGGTTTAAACAAAATTCAGCTTGAAATGACAAAAACAGATTTCTATGATCTGAAACTCTACATTAAGATGAAACCAAAAACTGATGCAGCGATGTCTGTTCCTTTTAAACACATTTTACATACTACATACTTTTAAACACATTTTAAAAAGTATGCCTTTGAAACTGGTGCAATAAAATGTAAAATGCTGCAATAAAAACTGATCAATTTATCAAATGAAATAAATTTATTCAATGAAAAACTAGTTAAAAAATACACAATATGCCAAGACATACTGAAATCTTTAGTGTTAAAATTAGGGTCAAAGAGTTAAAAATAAATTGAAACAATTTTAAAAGTGCTAAAAAATTATTTGATCCACATTTCAAAAGATAATTATTCTAAATTTTCAAGTAAATGTAAAAATGCCTGCAGATAACAACTGTCTAAATATAACTTTAAAATATGTAAAAACATACAAATTATAAATGTAATTAAACAATGAAACAAAAGTTTAATATTTAAACAACAAAAAAGCTAAAATATATTGTGTTTAAAATAACTGTTCCGTAGTGTGTGTAATTTGCCTTGGGGACAGAACTCTCCGCCAATCGAAATGCCTTGGTGACGCTCTCGCCAACGGGAGTGGAATACGTCTCAACCCATCTGCACTAAAACTATTTCAAGAAAATATAGTCTGCTAATTTTGCTTATAATTAAGCATGCCTGCACAATAACTATGAAAAGCTGTTAGAAAATTAAAGAAAAATCAAACAGAAATTAGTAATGTTATAAAGTTAGACCCCCAATTGTAAAAATAGTTTTTTGCATAGTCATTATTTACTCCCTTAGGTAGACAACTTTCTAATAACATAGTAAATCCATCTAGATACTAACAACATATGTGCCAAATTTTGTTCCAATTCATCCAGGGAAACAGAATTGCATAAGACTAAAAAAGGAGAATGTATATATCAGGCCCATCATAAGCTTGGAATAAAAGATGAAGTTTATAAAACAATGCATTATACTAAATAAAAGTACTAAGAAGCAAAATTTAATTAATTGAATAAATTTAAACAAAAATGCTTAAGAATTCAAAATAATGTAGAATTACTGCATGAAAAAAAAATCAATTAATCTCCAGAGTGATAAAATTTATGGAAATTTGCCATGTCTTGTCTGTACTGGCACTCTACAGGACATATAATATATAGAGAGAGATAGATAGATAAATCTATTGAATTTGGAGTAAATATACTTTGTGATGAGAAAATACACATCAAAGTGACTTTTTTAAACTTTTAGTAAGAACTTTAATTTAAAATTAAATAAATTTGAGATTTTGAGGATTTTTAAAATAATCAGCAAAATATTTCAAATAATAATTCTCATATTGTTTTAAAATTTAATAAATTATTTTTTTAACAATTCTTATTCAGTTGTTATATAATTTTTTTCTGAACTTAGATAATTATTTAAAAATATTTTTATACGATTTTCAGAAATACATTTCTAGTCGAAATGAAATTCAAAATATTTTCATTGTTCCATCAAATAATTCATTTCAAAATTTTCTTCCGTTACTGAAGGATTCTTTTTATTATGTGGCCGGTTTACACAATGAATAAGAATGCAAATTTACAGTAGATAAACGAGATAATTATGTTTTTAAATTAAATCTGGTGAAATGAAACTAAACTCCACTAGGAAGATTCATTTAATACAATAAACTGAACAAGTGTGTGGCTCTTGTGTCGATCAAAAGTTAAAAATACTTATTTGAGGGACATAAAAATTGAAATGAAACCAATATTCCCAATGAATTCATTGGTACTAAAGGTTAGTGTGTGTGTATAACAAATGCACATTCTTTAAAATGCAGAAAAACAACACATAAGAGAAAAACAACAACATAGGATATTTAGAATATAACTTCATTTACCACAATATACAACTATTTACAGCAACTGGATGAGAAATGGTGTGTTTAAATACAATTTATGCTTATGTGAATACAAACAACCAATTCTTAATTGAAATCTGCCATGTTATGTCATCTATTTTTCACCATCAGATTTCAGAATTAAACAAATCTAACCAATCAAAAAGGTGCAACAAAACTTGTGTGTCAAAGCCAAATCACAATTATTATTATTATTTTACCTTCTTAATCCTGATGGTAAATAACTGTTAATGCTCCTATAAAACAGTTATAAAATCTTTTTAATACATTAAAAAAATTACATTCTGAACTATATATGCACTGAATATTAAAATATTAGCCAATTCTTCAATTTCATATAAGATCTGAAATTGAAAAAAAAAATTAATCTATTTTAATTGAAATATGTAAATTTAACATTAAAATTTTATTTATATGAAACATTTCAAGAATGGACTTTTTCAAAAGTTTTATTCAAATTAAAAAATTGCAATAATTCTGCTGCTGGATAAGATGTTATTAACTGACTCTAATAAAATATAACTTGAACTTAATTATTAAACTTATATTTAAATGAAATTTTTAGCCATTTTCATAATTATTTTTGATAGCAGAAAAAGAATCTGAAAGTAGAATCCAGTAGGGTCCAAGTAATTTTCTATATGATCATACTCAGGTTCACGATTCTACTTATGCTTCATTAAAGCTAGATTGAAAAAGTAAAATATCTAAAATGAATCACCAAGAAAATTTTCTGTTCCCATTTGATCTTCCTATATTAATGTTTAAACTACAATTATATTCTTACAAAGGCACTATAACCAAATAATAATAACTGAAAGAGAAACAAACGACAGATTTTTAATCAAGAATGGTTGTACTACTGGACTTCATATTTTCAAAAAACAGAAGCCGTTCAGATTTTACAACTTGCTTGCAAAGATCAAAGAAAAACCACAAAACTCTTAATCAAGATCAGTGGCTCGCCTGGGCTTCTTCGCGTTCTTCTTCATTCTTTGTGCACCCATTTTCACTTTGCCAGGGAACTCGGTCACATTCTGGGGTGACCGATTCCCATTCATTGTGGAAGATGACGAAGAACTGCTGCTGCTTCTTGAATCGATTGCCAAAGAATTAACTGCCCCATCTGAAGCAGTGACTGTTTCACCAGAATTGTTCTCACCTTCTGCCATACGCTCTGTTTCTACGACTCCATTTACAGAAGCCATAGAGGTGATGGAAGATTTAGAGAAAAGTCTCTCTGCTTCCTTGAATTTACGATTCCGTTTGTCTGCTTTACTGCTGGTGCTACGACTCGTTGCAAGATATCGATCCCAGCCACGGATAATGTTACCATAAAGTTGTGTGTCCTCCAGATAACTGCCCTCAAAAGCATATATCTGACGTTCAAGGTTGGCTAATGTGTCAGCTATTTCAGCCCGCTTCTTCACCAGCTCCGCAAGTTCAGCTCTTGCATCAGATGATTGAGTTTTTGACATGATTGATGATGGGTTTGATTTGAACGTATCTAAAAGCATTCTGAAAAAAAAAATGATAAATATATATATATTCTCCAGCTAATATTAACAGAGTAAAAATTTATAAAAAAATTGCACAATGAAATTATAAATACTTTAAAAAAGCATGTTTCTTAAATTATTTTTACCTAAAATATCTTACAAAACTTTCCAAAATCATATAAGATAATATACAAACATTTGAGCATTTAAATCATTATAATTTACAAATTTTTAATTACATTTACCAATAAACTAACTTGATACATGGTACATTTTTTTAATGATTTATTTATTAAATAATTTAAGGCAGATGAATACATTCTTTAAAAAAAAGTTTTATTGCAAAAAAGAAAAATTTAACCAAACATGAAGTAGATTTTATTTACAGATGTATATATAACACAATGATCACTATGTTGTCTTTATTGATGATTTATTCAAAAAAAAAATCAACTAAAAAAATTCAAAATTTTAAAATACAATGAAGTTTAATTCTTAGCTCTATGAATAAAAATTTTTTGGAGTACATTAACTGAATTTCCCATGTAGCGCAATTCATTAAAAAATATATGGAATTAGAAATGTATTTTTCAACTAAACTTACTATGAACATAATAATGTTCAACATGGTTACTTTCATACTAACATCCCTGTTCTAATTAGTTTCAACCACAGGTCTACTTGACTAAAAAATATGTTTAAATCCAAAACAATAGAATAGAAAGGATATTTAACTAAACATTTTTTTAAAAAATTTTTGCTCATCTATATTTAAGAAATTGACAGAAATACTCACTGTAGGTGTTTCTTTATTTTCCTACATTTTCCAAGCTTTTTTTTTTTTTTCTAGGTGTTCCTGCATTTTTCAAATTAATGTATATAATTATGTCTTTGGCCAGGACCAATAGTTTTCACTCTCCACTGCATTTCATTTACTGCCAATCAAAAATATTATTGCACCCAAAAAATTTGTTGTCATATAGATTTTTATAAATGATTTTCTTAAAATTACTGGTCAACAGTTTTTTTAAAGAATTTTCTATTACCTTTAGGCTATTTATACAATAAATGGCCGGTTGGTTGGTTTGATTTTATAGTGCAAGGACCAGATTTCATCATTCTGCACCAAATATTTGTTAAACATGGTTTTTGTATTGAAATTTAAGGCATTCTAAGGAAAAGAAGAAGAATTATATCTGATGTAAAATTTTGATATTTTTTAAAACGGTAAAAATATTTGAATGAGGGTTATCACTTAAAATGTCATTTAAGTTAGAAACAGTCACTCCAAAATGAACTTCTCGTTGTGTACTAAAATCTTGGCATTCACATAGAATATGCTTAATCATTAAAACACAATTGCATTTATTACAAAATGGTGCATGATCAGAGTGTAAAAGACATTTTGGGATCAAATAGGTGTGGCCTATTTGAAGTCTCGTGATAATGACTTGTGCTGATCTTTCTTTCTGGTCAGAATTTTACTTTTGAAAGCTTATAATAAATGATATTTCTACATTAAAACGCTGATACACTTATTTTCTTAGTTAAAAAACACCAATCAGTTTAGAAGAAATTATTTATTTTCCGATTGTTTTTGGAATTCATTTACCTCTAAATACAAATAAATTCTATGTCACTTTTATATTAAATCATAATGTTCATGAATAAAATATTAGGTTTTAAAATATGATATTTTGTCACATATTTTTAGTATATGCATAACAGTTCAATTCTTTAAAGATTGGATAAAAGAGAGCCAAAGACAGTAAACATAAAACAGTAATGCTTTTCAACAGCAATTATAATTTGAACTTTTCAAAAAACAGTAAGACATGAAAAGGGAAGAAATTGAAAATCAATTTGTATACATAATACATATGATTTCCTAATGTTTGTATTTCCTAATGTTTTACAAAATCACTAGTTTCTATGATTATCACTCAACAAGGCACTGATTTTACTAAACCTGAAGAACCCAAATTGACAGGTAAGTCATGTAATAATAGTACATGAAGCTTAAAACACAGCACCCTCTTAATCTTAATTAGAAATTCTACACTCTCAAACAATTATGAGTTTCTTCTGTAACAAAACCAAACATTCTGAACAGTTTTACTGAAAACATGAAGTGCAAGAAATAAGGAAGTACAAAAGAACAAAGCAAGGCTTGCATTTTTGAAGACCTAAATAAAGTAGATTACTAAATAAATGTTTAATAATAGCTCATTCATCAAGATCAAAGCTTCAAATTTACAGTGGAAATAGGTGACAGATTACACCAGTTTTAAAAGAAATTATAAATGTTAATCAGGTCGAATTGAAATTGTGATAATTTCAAATCTATATAATTTAATATTCATATAATACTGGTTGTCTTTGACACTCAATTACTTTGCTGGGATTAAAATTTACAATTAAATATTTTATATAACTTAGTCATATAACATCTTTAGAAAATATTTCTAATTTTCAAATTTTGATAGGCATGTAATGCATACTATTTTAGAAGCCATATATCATTCTGCTCATTATATTATGCATTTCTCTTATTTTCTACCAGCTCCTCTAAAATTCATTAAATATATATATATATATACTTTGGTATTTCAAACCTTTTAACAAAGTAATCTAATTTCTAACTTAAAACAATACAAAATTTATCATTTTTCATGTTAATAATATTTTAAGTATAAAGTCAAATCTTTTAAAAATTCTTCCAAGAATTAAGTAAATATATTTACTTTGTAATAATGATTCATTTTAAGAAAATAAATTTATTTTCACTATTTTGAATATTTCAAAGTTTTTGTATTAATATCGAGAAAATGGAAGATACCATTATAATTTTAATAATGGCTTTTCTCAATAACTTTATTGTTTTTCAAAATTCTTATGTTTTTGTATTATCATTCATGGCATGCTTAATATTCATTCAGAATTCCTCCACATTTTTGTATTCTTGTTGGAACTTAAAATCTTAATATCCTTTTTAAATTAATGAGAAATAGAAAAATAAATTATGACAAAAAAATTGGCACAACTGAAAAGTATTTTTTCTTTTTTAAGTCAAATTAAAAGTAAGTCAATACTAGAAAAAATGGCAAGATATTGTTTAATTTTTCATTCAAATTTCAATCAAAAGTTTTATTTAAAAAATCTTTTCGAGGTGAACATTTCTATCCTCACAATAATATATGTGTGTTAAGTTTAGTAGCTCTAGATTAAACTATGAAGCCTGTAGAGTGCCAAAACACAGACAAACCCTCATCTTTATCATAAGACTTCTTCAGTCACACTTTTAATATAAAAAATAACTATTTCGCAATTTTAAATAAAAGAAAATGTGATCAGAATCAAACATTAAGCACAATAATTAAAAGCTTACAAAGCAAATGTTGTGGTCTTTGATTCAGCAACAATTTTCTTTTCAAAACATGATTTTCAAGAGAATCTGCAACAAAATGTTTTCAATTTAATAATTTCAAATAATATATTGCATAGATGTGACAGATATAAACAAAGAAAAACTTACCCAATAAGGGAAATAAAGGAACATTTATAATTCAGATCCGTATATCAAACACAATTATAAAGTTCTTATTATAAAAATCTGCCCGAGAAGATTTTAAACAATATCCTTCAGATTTACAGCATTATATACAAAACTGAGCACAAGTTTTGCTCTCCAAGCACATAATGAAGACATTAAAATTAAGGAAACTTAATCCCTTAATCTTTATCACTCTGCGGGACATCATTACAGAAGAAACAGAGGTGCTTGAACATTTCATAATAATAATACAACCTTTTTATTAAAATAATATTTTTATATATCTTTACTGAGTTTGCAACTATTAATAATGTTATAAATAAATGTAATTATATAGTTTTTAAGGAAATTAGCGACTGAATGTGACCAGCAAAGCATTAAAATCATCTAATTAGTTTTTAGATGAAAAAGGAATATTAATCATAAGACTCAGACTTCTAAGAGACTAATTAATATTAATAAATAAAATAGAAGAGGTGAGATCAAGATATATTTTGATTACAAATTATATAATTCTTACAGTTTCATAGCACAGGAAAAAAGATTTCTGTACATTCATAATTTGAATTTCATGCATTAAATAAAATTTTAATAAAAATTATACCTACTATCAATATGTTTTTAGTGCATAAAATCAGTTATTTAGTATGTTACTAGAGAAGTTAAATTTTTGCTCTTAAAGTTCACATTTAAAATGTCATGAATATAATTCTTAAGGAATTACAATTTTTTTTAAATGAATTACATTGATTTTTATAGGTATCATATTCCAGGAAGACTTTATTTTCAGTCTTCAGATCAGAAATTTTAACAGGGAATATACCAAGACAAAAAAATTTTGAAAAATATATCTAAATCATCAATTATAGTGGGAAACAGGAAAAGCAATTTTTAAAAAAAGGACAATTTTTTATTTGCTTAGCACAATTTTGAAGATTTAAAATTAGATAGACAATGAGTAGTTCTTCCATGCAGCATCAAAGACAAAACTTAAATATATCAAGTACAGTAGAGCTGCATAAAACAATTAGTAAAAATATTTCCAACAGTGTAAGGTTGCTGTATCTGATAAACTTATATGCATTTTGGTGGCCTAAGTACATGCTAATAGAACTCAACTAATGGTAAATATTTTTTGTAGAATTTTATGCTAAAGAAGCATTTTAAACATTAAAAAATAATTGTAATGCAGTCAAACAAAACAATGTTACTTGCAGAAGTAGTTCAGCCCTCCATGTCGATGAAATTTTATCAACTGTTGAGCATCAGAGAAAACAATTATTAGAATAATGTAAGATATTGAAAAGAAACAGACAATTAAGTGGGTGATCTAGAGATTTTGAAGTAAAGATATTTGTAGTATGACAAGTAAGATCTATGAAGACATATTTGCATGAATATACACAAAAACTCTGAATACATGTCACATTGCAATAAACAGAGTATCTCGAATGATCTTCGAATACTATTATTATAACAAAAACATATTACACTCTCTTTTTTTCAGTAAAGCCACACTTCCACAGCAAAAACATTAAACATATTCATAATATTTTAACTGTTGAATATAACATCTAGTCCTTCCAATATTATGAAGTAGCTGTTCTGAATATTTAGTATCATAAAATTATTTATCTCAAAAAATAATCCAAAATAGCCAATTGAAATATTTATCAAATAAATCCGAAAACTTCAAAGAAAACAAAACTTAACTACTCAAAATTAAAGCATGAATCATTATCAAGGTAAGAAAATATTAATATTGAAAAAAAGACAATTTATTTAAATCTGTATACTTACCGAAAAACCATGCCAAATAAATTTTAAACTTGTATACAAATGCTGATACTACATATCTTCACTATTTACCTATTAAAACAAATGAGAAGGATATAAATAAGAGAATAATAAAATTCTAGAATAGTAATCATTTAATTAAAAAAATCAAAAATAAAATAGAAATATGTCAATATTTACATGAAGCTTGCATGAATTTTACATCAAAAACATTACCATATCATTTTGCAGCTGCACATGGCTAATTTTAACAGACTATATAATTTGGATTATAGTCAGTAAATTAATTATACCTGAATATATTAACCCCTTCAAACTTTCCTCCCTCTCAAACTTTTCCGTTTCATAAGTCTATACATGTCTAAGAAATCCCTATCAAAATTCCATAGTAAAACCACTGAAGGGAAAATTTTTGATTTTTTCTGCCCTTTTGTCGCAATATAGACTGTCGTTTCTCTCATTGCTTTTTTTATAGAATAATTTTATGCTTCCAGAAAGTAATAAATCGAAGTTGAAAGTTTCAAAAGTATCTTCCATTCATCAACACAATTGCTAAAATTTGTTCACACACTTATTTACAGAAGTATATTTATTACCTGAAATGAGAAAATATTTTATGTCATTTAAAATTTTTTTAAAGTAAAACTGAATTTTATGATAAATTAGAATAAATTTTTTATTGAATACTCCTTTGAGATTTATAAATTGTAAAAAATCCTAAAAGAAATGGAAAATCCAATGCCAAACAATTTCCTTCCCGCCCCCCTTTACTCATTTTTGATAAATATGCCTAGTTTCAATAAAAAAAATGTTTATATATTAGTTGAAATTTAATCACTTCATTTTAAAAGTTCAAATCTCACGAAGGATAACAGAAAATTTGAAAAATGCATAGTACAATGAAGAGAGGGCCACAAAGTTTCTAAAATAATATAAATTATAAGACTATCGAAATTTGAAGCTTAAAAATATTTTGTTGAAGGAACCATTAAAAGCAGTTAAATAAAACATTAAATAAAATTTTTAGGGGTCATTAATTGCTGTGAACCAGCCAACTGCAAAAGGCAGAAAGTAATTAATAATGTTCAAAGTGAATATAATTAGTGTAAAAGGGTTTTTCTCCACATTTAGTAATTTTATGTAGAGATATTCATCATGAGAAAATCTTGTTTTTCTATTATAACTGAATATTATAATAACAATGCATTATAATTGAATTTTATAGCTTATTTGAATGTTGCTAATTTTTATACAATTTCTTTAATGTTGTTTCTTTCTGACGAAAATAGTCATATCTGCTTCATGAATTATTTAAGCTCTAACGAATTTAACACTATGCCGTCCAAATGTCTGGTAAGAATTTTTTTTCTTGTTTGTTTGGCGCCGGCAAGACTTATGTCGCTGGCGGGTTTTCAAGTTTTTCGGGATATCATAATTGTCATTTTCATAAAATAAATAAAAATTTACATGACACCAACAGGGTGCCTCCAGACAGCATAGTACAATATTGTTAATTACTTATAACTTTAAGAAAACAAATTCTATTAATGCTATTTTCTTTGCACATAATCAAATTTTTGATTACCATATAATTTCCATACTGCACCTCTATTTGAATACCATACCATCTCCACTCATTCAAACTACACTTTTTTTTTCTTTCTATAATAGATCACATTCATTCAATCAAAAATTTGACATTAATGAGATTTTATTTAAAATAGTTAAAAAGCTTAGAGTCATCAAGAATTTTTTTTTATTTAAAAGCAAACATCAACAGATAATAAATTTTTGTGCAATAAATGTCAACCATAAGTTATAAATCAGTATGTTTTAACAAAAAACATCTCTTTAAAGACATAATATTAGGACAACCAAATAAAAAAAATGTCAAAAGAAATTTTAAAAAATTCATAGAATCGCTATGCTATGCATTTGTCTCAAAATACTAACTGGAAAAGGAAAGGAGAAAAAAGCTTTGCTGCAATAGATATATGTACAAATGAATCTCCAAGCACCACATTGTAATATATAAGGAATGATTATATGCTAATTAAATAGTTCTGAATGCTATGCTAATATATTTTAAATTTAAGTCATAAAAATCATTTAAATAAAGTCATAAAAGAGAATTGGTTTGCCAATAAATAGTGGATGCTAGTAAATCTTGTTACTTTTCAGACAATAAGTTGCCAAATGTCTTAATCTTTTCTAAAAGAATTTATTTTTTTATTACATTAGTTTGTTTGCAAAGTTTTGATATGATTAACTAATGCACTGTTCAAAAATGATTTAGGTCTTATAATACATGCAAGTGCTGATAACTAGTCTTAAACTAACAAAAAAATGAGGAGATAAAAATAAGTTTTCACTGTATTTTTTAAATATATACAAATATCTGGAATTAAAAATTCTTAAAACTGAATAATTGCATTAGTTCTTTATTATCAAGATGTGACAGGTTCTTCTCTGAGGATACTGCTAGTATAATAATAGCAAATTTTTAAGAAGTCTTGCACTCTCGGATGAAGTTTAAAAGTTCAGGCTCCCTCTCATCATCCAGTACATATAGCACTGTTTTTTAGATTTAAATGTCATTGGCAAGTAGGTCTTACCCATATAATATATAAAATTGAATAAGTTAAAATTGTACATTATTTGTTAATATATACCTAAATTTAACATTCACAGAAAACAATATTACAGGAATCATTTCATTCAATTTGTGTTGATTCCTCAATAATATTTTCAGATAATTTTGACAACTATATCAATCTTTTGTTACAAGTCATGTTTATAAGAACATGCAAAACTAGCCTTCTCATATCAAATATCTGCATACAAACAGCCAAGAAAGAGAAATTAAAGCCTACTATTTTTTTTTATAACTATGACCCCTCCCCCCAAAAAAATATACATAAACGAAAACATTCTATATTTATTTACAGAAAGTTTTCAGGAGTCACTGCTTATTTATTAAATGTCCTGCTCAATTCACTTTTTTTAAAAATGTATGACAAATTTTAGCAATGACTCAGATTTATTAAAATAAGTAAATAAATTTTTTATCGACACTGATTATAAACGCTACAGATCAGAAATCTTTTCGTTAGTTAAGAAAATTACCGTTGTGTGTACACATGACGTAATAAAAACAATAACATAAAATTCATGTACCATAAAGAAATCATTTTACAAGCATTAATATAAATCAAACGTTTTAGTATGCAATATGAGAAATTTAGTTAATAAAATATGTATTCTAGTTTTTGAAAGTTTCCAAGTTTAGGGTTACATACCTAACGACCACGTGCAAGTAAATAAACAAAGAGATTATTTAAAAGAAACGAACCTGTTCAAAACAAAACAGCTCTCAAATTGTTTAATCGATTAAATGTATAAGCAAAATTAATGAATATTACGATAAATTGCAACTATTTTTATGTTTTGCTAAGCCTTAACTGACCATAGCAAACACAGTTCGAATGTGTTCAAGTTCAAAAACCATTTTCACTGTCAACCGCCATTTTTAATACGAATATTTTTCCCGCTCAAACAGTGTCAGCCGACACATGATGTTTATGGGTTTTAAGAAGAGGATTTAAAATCTGAATAAATTAAGAGGCCTTGCTTACGTACTTCTTAAAACTCTATTTATATAAATCAACATGGTCTATTTTGTTAATATTTTAGATTATTTAACGATTATTTAACTTTTAATTTGGATTTTTTTTATTAGTTTTCACATGCGAAAGATTTTGAATAGCTTAGAAGAAATTTAAGCAATCTGATCCACAAAACTATAACAATGGATTACTCACACTGTCAAAATTCTTAAGGAGAAATTTTAAGTATCAGAACCATTTATAGTTATAATCTTATATGTAATGGTCCATAAGAAGCTCTAGTGTGATATCAACCTGCGCACATAGAATGAGATATCGTGGCGGCATCTATTGTTTGTGTTTTCAATAAGAAGTGATATTGGAATAAAAATCAAACGCAGTGACAAAGTACCCATATAACAGCAATGACACGAAAATATATTAAAAAGTCATAGTAAAATGTCGTGGAAAACGCATAGTTTTTTCTTGACGTAATTATTAAAAAAAAAACTATGCTTATACCTGTACTTCAAACTAAAAACGAATAAAATTTTAATTATATTTACAATAATGTTGAAAACGTTTACGAAAATTATATTAAATTGGTTGATCTCTTATACCAGAATAGGAATTAAAAGATATCATTATGAGAAACTGAGCGTAGTTCCGATGGTGCATTACTTCACATGTTTATTGGTGGGTTCACCCTCTGAAGCCCCTCATAATAGAAGTTTTTTTCTTTTTTGTTAAGTTCTTAGAACCCGAAGGGCTTTTTCATATAGATAATACAGTGTACAGTTAAATTCTGTTACTATGGATTTTTTATAATACTATGCATAGGTGATCAAAATTCTAGACTTAATTTTCCTCATTCACTCTGCTTCAAGCAGATGCATTTAATGTGAGGAGTTAGTCATATCTTTAAATACAAATAAAAAGGGGATTGTTATCGAATATGAAGTATACAGGGCGTTCCTTGTCCTCTTAAAAGTGGAACAAGCTTTTATTTCTCTAAATATTACACTTAGGCATATACTTACAATTACAAATATTGTGGATATTTGTTTGTAAACATTTTTACTTCTGCGGAAGTTGGCGGAAGAAAGTTAAAAAATGTTTATCTTTTATTCGTCTATGCACATACAAATTTCCAAGTATCTATCTAAAATTTGTAGATATATACTTATTTTTAAATTTGGAAAGACAAATCACAAATTTAGATGATAATTCTTACTTCAGAAATGAAAATTTATTCAAAACAGAAAAACTGTCACATGCAACTATTTGCTCAGTCGCAAGTCATAAAGTCATAATGATTTGAAATAAATCACGCATAATGATGTTCACTTTGATTAATTGATAATTCGACTTTATAAAGAAGGGGAGAAAAACTTGGAAAACTGAATTTAAGATATTACAAAGAAGTACAGGATTGCCGAATAAGAAAATAAAATTATTTGTTCGTAATTGTGCGCATTCTAAAACAATGACTTATTTCTTAACAAGGAGCGTCTGGAAATACTGGCGATTTATGCTATAGGTAGTAATAATATTGGCCTGGATGTAGTATAATACAAAAGTTTTTGGAATTCTCTAGGATGTGCTTACAGAAGGTTTAGCGATAACAAACAACAGGAGCCCTTGAAGGAACCGGGTCGTTATGCAAATAATACAGAAATTGATATTTTGATTTATTTTTCAAGTTGCCCTCATGCAGGAATACGAATTGTTAGTTTAGAACTCATTATTTCAAAAATTTAAACATAGAGAATATTTCAAGGCAATACAAGTATTCATACAATATGCTGTACGATCGATATCTAAACTTGTATAATTAAGCCATACTTAAGAAAAATCAGATCCTTCTTTTCCGAGAAATGCAAGATGAACAGAAGAATGTTTCTTTAATCGAGATAGAAAATACTATCTTCAAAATTATCACATTAGGAAAGGTAAAACTCCTTTTTTTTTTCCCCTTACAAGAGGTTCATCATCAGTAGTGACAATTTTCTACAAACATGTTTTGTGGTATTGTTAGAAGTCCTATTTTATACAATATTGTATCAAATATCTGCAGATATATCCAATTAATTCTCATTGGGGTTGTATTTGATTCAATGGAAGAATTACCTTTCACAATGCACGCTTTGTAAATCTTAGTCGACAAATTCAAAAAGTCTGTCTTCACTTCTCAAGTGATGAACTGGATCACAAATATTGTTTAAAGCAAATAACTTTGTATAAACGCCGAAAAATGAGTTATTATTTTCTGATTCAGTCCTTTTAATAATCTTTTGAAATGTGTGGATCAACACTGAAAATTATCGTTAAATGCTCTTACAAACATCGGTGAAAGATATGAAAAAATGATATTAGTTAATAAATTTGATTTTTAAAATTGCAGACTGAAGCATAACATTTTGTGTCCTTATAGATGAGTGTAAGAAAAATATTTAATTTATTCACACTTTTCTCAGTGGGGGCCATATAAAATATGTAAATTTAATTTCGGTAATTTTTTTCCCCTCTACAAAAGGAAAAATATTCCCATATATTTTAATACCTTATTTGATAAAATTTGATAATTGGAAGTATATATCCAATTCCAAGCCGGCGTCCTGACATAGGGGTAGCGCGTCTTTCCTGTGATGTGGACGTCCTGGGTTTGAGTCCCGATTCGGGTATGGTTATTCTTCCTCTGTTCTATTTGTGAGTTGTGTGAATGTGTCCTCCTACAAAAAGGGGTTGTGCAAGTGAATGAGTGATGCGTGAAGTGGCAAAATCGTAGTCTTGGCCCTAGTTGGCGCTACTTAAACAAGAGACGTACCCCCTATCGGCTTAAATCGCTGTCTTCGTAACAACGGGCTTAAGTGCCATGTGGCATTTGATATATATCATCATTAGTAATATAACTTTAAGACAATTGTTATTGTACTACATAATTTCAAAGTAACTTAATACTTTTTACTAAATACATACATATATTATTGATATCAATTACTGTTGTGCATTATAATATTTACTTCAATTTGGAAATATATATATATATTTATTTCCTTTAAGACAGTTAACCAGAAATTTTCTTAGGAACTCATAATCATTGATATTTTAATAAAAATGCAAACAGAAATGTCTTGGTCAAATGTTAATTTGCTATAGTAATAATGGAATTGTATTCTCAAATTTTAAACTGTCGGAATTTCAGAAAATATTTCAGGTCTATGCCAGTAATGCTAAGTTATTCGGTAGAAAACACCGATGGACTTATTTTTAAAAAATGTCAAATAAGATCGAAATCATGGAAATAAAAAGGAAACTGACATTCGTTTTTCATATATTTATTATTGAAATGTTACTATACCTTATGAAAGAGAGAAAGTCGCTCTGTAGTGAACGCGAGATATTGTGGTGAAGCTTTATAAGCCAGATAACAGCTGCGGGACACAAGTAATTGCTTTTGTCTTGAGATCATGTTACTCGGCTACGAACCATAAGGTTGCAAGTTCGGTCCTTGCTATCCCCAAAATCGCTACAATATCGTAAGTTTAAAATTTCCAAATGCTGTAATTATTACAAAAAAAATAATATTTAAAAATGTTATAAAAAGCAAGTAAAATATTTTTATGGAATTTTGGTGTAAATATTATCTATAAATATTATTTTAAATGATTGGATTCAGGTATATGTGTTTGTTTATTACCATTCGACTTTGGCGATTAATGGTCATAAATGTTTTTTTTTATAAAATTTGGTTTTAATGGCTTTCTTAGCAAAATATATTTACCCTTCAAATTTAAATAGTCATATAACTCGTACTATTTTAGAAGCCTTATCACAAAATAGTTCCCTAATTTGCTACCACCTCACTTAAAATTTGAACTTTGATTTGAAATGGAATTCAAACTTTAATTAATACACTAAAAAATGTTTTTGGTGAAACGATACATGTATAAAAATATGAGTAGAGACGATAGAATCATTCAACATGGAAATCTTATGAGTACTACAGAATAATTTTGATAATTTGCGTAATATTTCGGAAAATTGTTCAATAAAAGTTTCTATGATTCGATATAAAATTCAATTTATTACAAAAAAAAAAAAAGAAATTAATACGTATAGCTCATAGTACCGGTGGTCTGTATAAAAATATAAACTTCTTAAGTCATTACAGCAGTTATTGATTGAAATTGCACAAAATATAATTCTTTATTTCATGTAGGTCACCTTCCTTAGATACACATGCCTGTTTTTTAAAAACTATTTAGGAATTAGTTGCTGGCCCCCTTTTAGAGTATATGTCCTATATCCTTTCCCGAATAAAACAGAATGAATTAATTAATTATATGGATATTTTAAAACGCTACATAAAATTTTTCTGGAAAGTATCATATTTCATTTTATACAGACATATGCTGAAAGCTAAAACTTTTTAGGTTTAGTGCGTATTGAAAGTGAACTTTATCTTTTAATTTAAACTTTTGTTAAAATACTAGCAAAAAAAAAGCTAATTTTGATAAAAGCTAAAATATATAAAATAAAAAGATAAAAAAAAGAGCTAATTTTGATAAAATCTAAAATATATAAAATAAAATAAAGCTAATTTTTATCATGCAGGCATAACGTGCTCGTGCAGTTAAAATTTTATTTTTTACTATCCGCCTTTGGCGACCAGCCGGTTCGCCAGTATTACCGCTCGTTACAATTTTCAATTAAATATTTTAAGGAACTGGTCTCTTAATAGATTCTGAAACAAAACATTTTTAATCTTCAAATTTTGATATTCATACCAAACTTATACTGGTGTTTAGATCGTTTCGTTCAATTTACTATATATATTTTGCTAATTTGTTGTCATTTCCGGTAAAACTTCAACTTTAATTTAAAGTGGAGATGATGAAATTGCAATTAATATAAAGATATTTTTTAAGAAAACCAAGAGTTTTATTTCATTTATCATCTTTATTGTTATTTATTTATTATAATTATTATTGAATATGAGTGTTGCAAACGGAATCGCTCGGTATTTAAGTCTTATGTGAACTACAAAATATTTTTTTAAATTTATGTAATATCTCAAAGAATAATTCAACAAATATTTCTCAGATTCAGCATAAAATTCAGTTTTTAGTTTTGCTTTCAAAAGGATTGAAATGAAACCAATAATAATATTTTGTTCCGGCATATAAATATATTTCAAAAATTATGAAGTCTACATTTAATGCAGTAAGGTATCATATTCTGAGAAATATTCTGGACACACCAAATTTTAAATAAATGAATGAATATTTCTATTTTCCACGATCAACTAAGACTTATTTATGAAGTTTTGAATGTTAAAAATTTAGAAAAACTCAACATTTTCATAATCTTAGGCCATTTAATCTTGAGAAACCTGCGCGCTGATTGGCGTATTTTCTTTGAAACGATCGATGGAAAATCTAAAATTATCCTTTTTTTTATTGAATAGTGATATTCAAATTTTCATTAATCAGTCAGTTTAAGTGATTGATTTAGTTGATTGGAAATTAACTCTTTTTATTTAAAATATTAGTGTTTCAGGAACATTTTGTTAATCTTGATTTCCACAGCAAAAGCTTTATGTAAAATCAAAAATTCGTTATTTATTAGAGCATTTATTGAATCAAGTTACATAAAATATAATCATTTTCCATTTAGACCATTTTAGCAGATCTGTGTCTATTACTAAAGGTTTACAAATTAGCTGTGTGGCCCTGATTTGAATGGATATCCTGTTCATATTAAACAAAACTTGCCTTAAAATATAACTGATTTATTGGATTAATAATATAGAGAGTGTAAAAGATCATAAAATAATTTTTCTTGAATTTATTTTTCAGAAAAAATAATATTTCATATTTGTTTCATTTCTACAGACACGTGCCGAAAATGATATTTTTGCACATTTCATTTCCAAAAAGATTTAATTTATTTTTAATTGGAGCTTTAATCAATGTGATGGTAACACTTTGAAAAAAGCTAATTTTTTCCCATGAATGCGAAACGTGCTCGTGCAGCTTAAATTTTATTTTTATTTTGTACGAAAAAAATTGTTGGAAAAATATAGTAAAAATATTTATTTAAAAATTCATTAAAAATAGAAATTTAATTTTAAGGTTAAAACATTGGTATCATTTAAAAGATAAATGTTTGATCTTTAACTTCACGTAAAAATCTTTTTTGTGCGGTAGTATTTTCGGAAGTTATAGCAGAAACACGCCAAAATTTCGCTTAATTTTTAAATAAATAAAATTCTAGTTAAAAATTCGAAAAAATAACCCGCAGGTGCACATTCCCGGCCTCAAAGGTATACACGTACCAAATTTGGTAGCTGTAGGGTGAATGGTCTGGCCTGTAGAGAGCCAACACACACACACACATTGAGCTTTATTATAAGTATAGATATAGATATAGATATGAAATATATCGTTAGAAAATATGCTCAAAATATTTTTTAATTGATTAAAAATAAAGAAAATTACCGCAAAATAATAAATATCATTAGAAAGATAATTTTTTGAATTTTAAGAGGATTGATTCTGTTGCTGAAAGTGATTGAATTGCATTGTGTAATCTTGATATGATGAACTTCAACTTTTTTTTTTAAATTTTAGAAGTGACCTGAAGAACTTCAATTTGGAATTGGAGCTATTCATTACTATTAACATTTTCTGCATGGGACAATAAACTGTGATAGAAAGATATTTGGATGTTTGGCTTCCCAGGTGTCGTTTCCTCCAATGTCTTTAAAATTTTCAAATCCACTTCATTATTTTCTTGTGCTTCATTTGCTACGGCCATATGCTGGAACACATTTGACAGTTGAAAACAATCTTCAACAATCGATCGTGTCGATCCAGAAGGTACATAAAATGCGTTATTGGTATTCCCAGCAATAAATGGAAAATATTCTATCGATCTCTTAATGTTCAACCGCTATTTGCTAATGATATTGTTAAAGCCTGTATTAATCATCATATTTATGTTAAGGGTTAGAGATGGATACATAATTGAGGATGCAATTTCAATTATAGGATTGGAAGATATTCAATAAGAGAATAATACAAGATGAAGGCTCAAAGCAAACTATGTGAGAAACATTCTATGTAGATGCTTTGCTTCAAATGCAGGAAAGATTTCCTGGCACATGTCCAAGATATAAAAACCTTCTGATCCCCATGATATTGACGATAGAAATCTGTAAAATATGCCGCTTTCTCGTTTAAAATAAGTATTCCAAGAGAAAACGTTTTTCTTCGCATGATTTTTATTTGCTTGTAAAATATTTTTGTTTTATTGGGAAAAGGTTAAAAACTTAATAAAACTCTTTTGGAAAAACATAACATTGTTACTGATTTTCCAATAGTGTTTATGTTTTTACAAATAAAATGGGTGCTATTAATACGACTATTTCTGAATTAAAAAGAATTTATAATTAAATCCAAAAACAATAGTGCAAGGCGAATAAAAATTATTTGACTCTATAGGGTGTTATCACTATCATTCTAGTGTTATCATTATCATTTCAAAATTAGATTTTTTACGACTCCCTCTTTTTATTAATAAGTGTATATATGGTCTTATCAAAATCATTTTTCTCTTTTTCTTCCCATTCATCAGAGTCACTATAAATGTCTAGACAAATTTCACGCCAGGCATTTCTGGCAGTGTTTCTGTCTTGAAATACAAGGTGTCCATAAAAGAACGGGGTTTTGTTGAACATTTTTTAAATTCAGTCATAAAATTAGGTTAATGTTATATATATCTACTTAAAGGTAAATTTATTAAGATTTTTACCATTTAGGTGATTTCAATATGTACCCCGTTTGTGAATTGGCACACATGCAAACGGTATTCAATCTCTTCCCATGTCTTGGTCAGCATGACTGGAGTGGTTATCCATTGCCTGAATGGTTTACATCCTGAATATTCCCACATA
The DNA here is from genome assembly GCA_026543865.1 of Argiope aurantia. NCBI lineage: Eukaryota > Metazoa > Arthropoda > Arachnida > Araneae > Araneidae > Argiope > Argiope aurantia. The sequence goes on along the minus strand of JAPMOR010095296.1, from coordinate 423,464 downwards.
AACAATATTCTTGACACGTCTCCAAGGCTAATGGAGTCTATCCTAGATCTTGAAGGCCAAGAAATAGGACGTGAACTTCCAATCCTTGTTGCGCAATCGAGTATTCAATGCTTTCCGCAAACTGAAGGGAAGTGGTACTGGTGAAACTGGTGTGAATAAATTTGATGAGCTACTGATTTCTTCAAAATTATCTGATCTGACCAAATTCATACCGTTAAGTCGATATGATTTTTTGAAAACACTGAGTTCTTTTATGGACCATCCGTATATCGAGAGTTTTATTCCATAAAACAGGCCTTCCTTGGACTAAAGCAATGAAAGTTTCTTTATCAATATTTAACTCATTCATTTTCATAATAGATGAAACTCTATTGATTCTGAAAGAAAAATTGTGTTTCATGTAAGAAGGAAAGTAAAACTCACTATAAACAGTAAATCTGGATGGGTTTTTTTTTCTAAAAAAAACAAAAGCACCGTGTTTGCAAGCTTGCATTTGATTATGTGTACCTGTACTTGGACGGCGACGGTAAAAATACTTCATTGGCAGCCGACATCTGTATAACGTCCACCAATGGCAAATTCACCATCCGTTTTTTCCCCGCCTAATGTGTAAATCTGTTGTTATGGCGGCGACTTTAAATTTACCAGGTAGGCATACTTTTGTTTGATCTGATGTTTTTTATCAATGAAAGATTTCGAAAATTTTAAATTATTTTTAAAAAATGCTTTTGTTTAAAATCATTTCTACTGCTAGAAACAACTATAGTGGTACTATACATAACTTCAGTGCAAAACTGCAGTATACAGTTTCAAGTATCCAGTTTCTTGAACAAAGAACAAAGCAAGTTCCATTACAAGCCAAGCTCGGGACTTCCAATATAATAAACGTCAAAGTTTTAATATTAAAACAGGAAATGTACATTCGATTAAACATGGTGTGCTCAATATTCCCAGCTGCAAGATCTGGAGGAGACCTTCTTTGTTCCAGTGTCTTCCCAGAAATATCGGTAATGATTCATGTTTATGAATATTCCTAAATTTGCCGTGTTTTTAGAGATCCCTTGAAAAAGCATCTGAAACATTCAAATTTTGTTATTAGCATTTGTCCTCTCACCAAGGAGCACCTCGGACTTGGAGATGAGAAGACCTGGTTTGACGATTAGTTCTCGCCACCATGGAGAGTACAGAAATGCTGTAGAATGAACTAATCCCAATAAATGACGGGACGAGTCTCTTGCTGGAGAGGTACCATGACCAGTGACGGCCCTTAGTTCTCGCCAATGCTGTCGAGGGTCCGATCATTCAGATTTTTCCCTGTGCCTTCGGGTGAATTGGAGGAGTTGCATTCGCACTCGTTCTATTTTAAGAGCTTTGTACCTGTTCACTTCCTTGTGTTTCTGAACCTGTTCATTATATTACTTTTATAGCTAAAAAAATTTGAGTTTTAATGCAAAAGACGGAAAAATATAAAATTCAAATTCTTGTTCCGAGTTGAAAATTCTCATAAACAGCATGTGTGGGATGGATGTTTCCTAATTTAGTGATTATAAAAAAATGTTGTGGATGCAATTGGGAAGCAACTTGCAAAACTGATAGAACAATGAAAAAAATGTACTTAATTATATATTACGAAGAGATAACCAGCGTTCTCTTCATCATAATTTGTAAATTTGATGTTATCATTTCATTCTTTTGAAGTTTATCAAAACAGTAGTAAAAATAAACTTAAAAATTCCCAATATCTTTATATACTAGTTAAAAAATAATAGAAAACGGGTAATTAAATAATTTACAAAAGAGTAAATATATTATAGTACCTGGTTACAGTATTTAATAATTAATCAAAGGCTGCTCTACAGTTGTGTAATTTCATTAAACTGCAGAACAAGTACAAATGTCATAAAAATCAAAACAATTTTTATTTTTTAAATTCTTAATTTTTTGAAAATGCAAAATATCAACTCGTTGTTTTCTTTTAATTTCAATGCAATATTTCTGAATTAAAAACTTATTTAAGTTTAAATAATTTCTTATAAAAATAAGGCTTTTAATTAATATTCTATTGCTTTTTTATATATTTTCAAAGATAGAGGCATCGATTGCTAAATTATTTTCTTTTATTTAATTCGATAAAGAAGAAGTTTTTTAATACTTAAAATTTTAATATTTAATTTTCTTCAATAACAACACATTTCAAAGGCTTTTTAAAAATTAATTATCAAGGGCAACGTTGATATTATGGATCCAAACAAATATCAAGGTTATTCTGATATGAATTTACAGCGAAATAAATTTATTCCGGTTTCAAAAAGTAGCAAAAAATATCCGTTACTTTATATACGCCTCTTACATCACATAAAAGCTTTTTTTTTATGTTTATAATTTCTAAACTTGATATTTTCTTTCTTATTTAGTTGAGTTTATGGCAATTCTAAGAAATTTATTATTGCATTTGAAAGCAATAATCGAATGTTTCCAAATTGAAAAGAATATTTGGTGAACAGAAATATGACCTTCCAAGTTCATTAATATTAAATCCAATTTCACCTTGAATGTACTTTCTATAATATTACTCACATGTTTCGCTTATATTACGGCCATATAATTACTTTTGTTTTTAAATTTAAAAAAAAGTATTTTTAAACGTTTATGACTAGTATGCCTCTGTCAGAAGCAATGTTAGGATAACATCAAATCATCTTTTGTCTTAAGAAAATAACATAATCTTTTGTAATAACATTTGCTCTTATTTACTTCTGGAGAATAAGTGTTAAAAACACTTTTTATTAAATTTAACTATTTATTCCCAAAATTTTCGCCTCTTAATAAAGGCACATAGGGCACTTGCCCTTTATGCCCAATCTTAGTTATGACAAGTTAAATAGTCCATTCATCCAATCAAACAAACCTAAATTGATCTCATTTCATCGTGCATCCACATTAGAAGTTTTCATTATAGCTAATGAATCATTCAACTTACAGAAATTATTAATTAATTATAAATATCTTTTATATATAAAGAAAACCAATGAACAAGCTATCCAATCCCAGTTATTGGTTTGATTTCACCTATTTTGATTTCATATGAGAGCCGATGACCTCTAGATATGTCATTAATGGTCACCTGACCATCGACCATTCTAATTCATCTGCCTCCCGAATCAAACATTCATTCATTTGCCTCAGCCCGAACCACTGCTCCGATTTCGTCAAATTTTATTTCACATGAAAGCTTATGATACTTAGACAAATCATCAGTGGTATCTTGCCCCCATCCCCCCAACAATATCAATTTTTGAGATAAATTTCAAAAATTCTACTTCCTCATGCATTTTATATGGGGGGGGGGAATCACAGCCAGTCGTCAGTTTAATTTTTTATTCTTAATCACTGCACCGATTTCATCAATTTTTATTTCATTTGAAAATGCTCGACGTTGTCATACGTCATCAATGATCACTAGCCTCAGCCGTCCTTCACTTTGTTACGGTTATCAGGACGATACGATGTAATTCAAATTTCGTTGACATTATTAAATGAAAGCCAATTGCAAAGTGTGCTAACAGCTGGTTGCCGAAGACAGCTATTTTATATTAACAATACCATGACTAAAACAGTTCATGACAAGAGTTCATAACGGAAGTCAGTATTTTGAAATGACACCGATAAAAAATTGCATGCTAATAAATATATAAAATAGAACCACTACTAACAACGAGATTCCAGCCTTGATTATCGACTATTTACTTGTTCATTAAAATTCCACTTAATATATATAAATTAATTTCTAATTAAGTTAAAATGATGTTAAAAGATACCTGATACTTAATACAATTTTGCTTCTAAATTCCACTCACATTATTTATTTTCCTAAGACAAGTGTGAAATAAAATAGAAATATTAAATTGTCACAAAACAGCAACACATCATTTAGCATCACCTTGAAATTATACGTTGTCCAACTCGGTGAAATACGAATTACCTTCCTGAACAAATATTTTTCTCTTCTTTCCTTCCTTTTCTCTTTAACGCACGCTTCAAAAAAGAGTTAATTTAAAGCATAAATTTTCAGCTGTCTGCTGCCTGGAAACGATTGAAAGTTAACATTGAATTTTATCAGAGGGAATTTTTATTTGCTATCACATGCGCAGTGAACTTTTATCTGGTTCAGCTGCTATAAATAAAAATCTCATTTCTCCATGCTTGTTCAAATATCAGGAAGAAGAACTTTTGTCCCTACGCAGGTAGCTTCATTTTCCCCCCACTTGCGCCCACCTGTTGGAATTCTTTATCTCCGAGCTGCCATTTCGTTCCTGATCCGGCTGCCTTTCGCACACACTCCAGAATGCTCTGCTGCCAAAGGATAGTTGTCCTGGCCTCGCACAACCACCTCTGAGTGACTTGTGACAGTCATCCATCTCAAGAAGCACATCCCCAAGTTCTTGTTCCTCACCTTTTCCGGTTTCTTTATTGTTTCCGATCCCTCTTTCCTCATCTGCCAGCAAGATACGAATTTTACTTGGATATATTAAAGGAACTGTTGACTCGCCACGCAAAAATTTCTTACATGGTGAGTATCTGTATTTCACTTTGGCACAAATAGAAACTCTTGGGCCCAGAATTTAAGGTACTATCTGTCTTAATTAAAGTACAACAGTATAGTCGAATTCAGATTATACCCATTAAGTGTGACCAAATAACTGAATATTCAAATATTTGGATAATTGAGAGATAGACTTATTTCTTAAAAGAAACAAAATTTGCTTTTAAAGTATTGATTAAATGACTATACAAACAACACTGATAAAATTTTATACATTTATATACTGTACAAAAATACACCTGTTTCAATATGCAAAATCAGTGGTTTTGCTATCTTTACTTGCTTTTATTCAAGAAGTTCTTATTTCCGATTGTTTTTTCTTCCCACAAAGCGATTCAGATGTCTGCATTAAGAATGATTAATTTTATTGTCCTTGAAGTTGAGGAGAATATATAAAAAATTTCGCTATGCACGGAAATTAAAAAATCATAATTTTATTCGGAGCGTTCACGAGATGATAATTATTGCGCATAGTCGATATTCCTCTGTTGTTATCCTCTTACTGTCTGAATATAAGCAGTTCAGACAGCGTTGTGGGATAATGGCAAATAGCTGTGTGGACGGGATACTCTTTGCCATTGCACCATTGTGGTCACGTGATTTTCCTGAGGTAGGCGTGGCCTTCTACAGCGTGTAAATGCCTCTTGAAGAAAAACAGTATCTAAAAGTAAGAAAAGCAGAAGAAAGAAAAAAAAAATTAATTAAAATTGGCAGTAATTTTTTTTATAATATTAAGCAGTTTGCATCAATAATATGTAATTAATGAATAAAAAGCAAATTCTTTTAATAAATGAATAATAATAATTATAATTAATTCTTTCAAATATTTTATGAATAATACATTCAGAACAATTAAGGCATTTAATTAACAAGCAATATGACGGACTTTGAATATAACTCTTGTGCAATAACACTTCATAATAAGCTATGCTGTTTATATCTAATATGTTCTAATTTAAAAAAAAATGGAATGCATAAATATGTATATACTAGTCGCCTTTGGTGACTTGCTGGTTCGCCGAATATATTGGTAAAATTTAATTTCAGTTAGATAGCTTAGATGTACTTTTATTCCCATAATTGTCATACATTAAAGCAATACTATTTTAATTGTCATATATATTGTCTATTTATTATTTATTGCACACATGAGTCTTTTTAATGAAGACAGTTCCACATACCACAGCGCTGTTAAAAATAAAAATATCTAGTTCATCTATCTTTTAAATCGATTGGTAGTGTAATAAATCACATTTTTATTTACCTTATAAACTGCAGAGATATTAAATCGAAGGCTTCTTTTGCTTTCAATAATGGAAGAAAATCTCGCTATCAGATATTTGATGAAACAATGAAAACGGTTTGGGTTTTATTGCTATCAATGGAAATATTGTGAAATATATCTAAAAATTAAAAAAGATAATGAAATATTGACTAAGGAATTTTGCAGTAACTAAATTGGCATCATTGAAAAGATATTTTTTAGACATTAAAATTATACAAAAATTATTTTTCTGGTGGAATATTTGCACCATTATTAAGTGAAAAAAGAAATCGAAATCTAACTTAATTTTTAATTAAATAAAATTCTAATTAAAAAATTTTTTTAAATAGCGCCGAAGTGCATTTTTTTCATACTCTACTGTATCCATGTTCCAAATTTCGCATCAGTAAGACAAACAGTCCGGCTTAAAATTAAAAAAAAATGAATAAAGTTGCTGTAAGTTTTATGGATAAATTTAAGGTTGAATAAAGTTTTCAATGTAAATAATATTTAATTTCGTGCTTTTTCGTTGTCTGCTTCAAGATTTATTTACAGTATTCTCCACAATGGTTTTAATTTACAGAATACTGTAGAATTTGACTAAAATTTTTGAAATTAAGAATAATGTACTTTCGAACCTCAAAGTTCCTATAATTCTAAATGAGCCAAATGAATCCATGTGAAAATTACTTTCTTCAAAAGTAATTTTTATGGTTTGTGAATCAGCTTCTTGCATCAGTTGGAGAAGATTTTATAACATCCTTAAATCGGCATTAAATGGAAGTCTGCTAAAACATTTACTCTATTTTACTGTTTCCTGTACGAAGTATAAGGAAAGTGTTGCAATTATCAGAAAAAAAAAATTGATAAAAACTTCGAACTCGAAATTTTGAAAAATCTCCACATTTTAGACCTCCCTGAGTTCGGAAAACACATTTTTTAAAAACTGTCTGTATGTCCTTCTGTCCGCCTGTGATGAAGGTAACTGCAAAACGATTTGAGCTAGACGGGTGAAATTTGGCATACAGTCATTACACCGAATTCGAAGATTTCCATCAAATTTTGAGCAAAATCCCTTCTGAGGAAGTCTGTCTGTCCGGCTGCTCGAATATAAGTCAGCACGACAATGAGAGCAGGGTGGATCAACTCGATACACGGATTTAACATCTGTAATGTAGACAGCTGTCTAATTTTTTGATAAATCCAATTTGGAATTGACTATTCTTTGGTTTGTATTTTTAGGAAACTGTCAACGCGATAAGTGTATCTAAAACACAATTCACCTTTCAGTTCTCCATGATTTCGTATTTAAAAGTGCCTCCTGGTAAACTGAAACAAGTGCATGTCCAATTTACCATTTGTAGTTCAGCGTCAAATTTTTGTTTCAATTCTGTTGTTAAATACAAGTCTAAAACACAATTTTTTTTTTCAGATATTATTAACCGCTTGCCCAGATTTAATCACCAAAAAACTCGTCAAGAATCCAATGATCGATTCAGTAAAAGTGTTAAATCCACGTTAATATTTCGTAATTATTTTACGCCAATGCTTAATGCTAGGCGTTCTTTAGGTGAAATCTTTACTAGAGAGTATAGAAGAAACTTTCGAGGAGGCTACGCCCTCTTGTTCTAAAATACAGCTCGCCAGAAAAGTCTTCCTTTCTTATTTACAAAAGTGTACGAAGAAAGTCTTTAAAAAAAGATTGACATAACAATCGATTTCATTGACTTATTTTATTTTGTTGACTCCACAGGCAGGTGGTTTCAAATGCCATGATTCACCGAGATGTACCCAGACGTACAAAATGAGCAGAAAACAAGTTTTCATTACTATTTCATAATCTATTAAGTTTGCTTAACGTAAAAACATTTTTAAATTAAATACCCTGTACAAAATGTTAAACAGCACAGTTCTTTTGGAAAAATATTTCCGAGACATTTTCTAAATTTTTGATAAATAAAAGAGGATTTAGAAGAATGTGGATTTTTTCTCAATATATAAATGTCATCGTATTTTTTTTAACTTGGCAGTGACAATACTTATATCTAAAAGCAATTTCTAAGTCATGTTTTGAAATTTTGTATTTTCTCGGTAAGTCAGTAAACACTCAAACATATGACGGTTGCTACCCAAAAATGTGTCAGAGATAATATTAATTTATATGCTTAATTTTATCCATGTGTTTATTTTCATTTTCGGATTCACATTTCGTCTAAGAATAATACTGGCATTTTTTTAAAAAAGGTCATGTACCAGATTTTATAGCATTCTTGAATTATCACTTTTGATTATCACCGACAAATATGATTCTAAAAACATCTTTTTCGAGATCAGAGATATATGAAACTTTTTGATTCATCTAAATCTATTGATCGATTTTTCAGACTACAGCAATTTTAAAAGTAAATTCTATAGTATAATCGTCCACCACCGTCTGTAAAGCTGGGCAGAATTGAAAATATCCTAGCCTTTTGGTTCATGTCATTATCGCATGCGAAGTTCAAACTCTTGTTTTGACTTCTAGTAACTGTGACAGAATTTTAAAAGAATTAAAATTAACTGATTGATGTCTTTTTTATTAAACCTAAACATGAATAAATAGAAAATAAGCTGAGATCTGCAACTTTTTTTTATATATATATTTTTGTTCCAAATCGTCCGTCTAATATTAAATCGTTCGAAAACTCGCCAAAAATCTGCTATTCTGGATGGATGCCAGAAATTATAACAAATAGCGTTTAAAGATTGCAAAAAAAAAGGGGGGGGGCAATAAATCGCCACAAATATCTCAATTTTGGCGACCGCACATTAATGTAAAGTGTAGACGTATCGTCATGACTTCCCTATGAAAATTGATATTCATACTTTCTAAAATAATTATCTTGCAAAAAACGATATTTGTATTCTCTTAAGATTCAAAAAATTATCTTTTTAATGATATCAATTTCATTTCTGCGCAATTTCTTCTATAAAAGAAATAACATTTTTAATTCAGTTTGATACATTATCTGTAAAAAATGTTTTTAAGTTCTATGAAGGAATTAAAACTACACATCAAAACATTCAATCGTTTGTTTTTAGCAGTCATTAACTCAGTAGTGAGATTTTCACTTCTGCTTTTATTTCGTAATCTATATACTTTTTTAATTTACAGTATACTGATTGAATTCATGTTTCTCAATCGTATCAAATAACAAATTAATCATTTAACAACCTAAAAAAATCGATAAACTTGGTGAGCGAATTTGTCACCAGAGATGTCTAGTATAAAGTAATACTTTAAAACGATTTCTTAAAATTAATATTGTTTTTGCTCATTATTATTCTAAATGGCAATGATATCGTTTGGTAAACTACAGAAATACAAATAAAAACAAACTGGAAAAGAAGACTATTAAAACTAAAAGACAGCGCTCAGATTTTTTTTTTCATGGTTCTTAGTTTTTATAATTTGATAAGTAAAATTCAGGGCGGATTGGCGGAGAATTAAATAAAAATATTTTGAATTCATCTATAAAATAATTAATTAAAAATCACTCGTTAACGGTATTTTGATCGTTCTTACTTTATATTAAAGAACATTCGAACTATTACTTCAAAAAGTTTTTAAAGGATGAAGGAATTAGAATATCGAATATGGAAATTTCAGTCACAATTTTTGTAATTTCTCCGAAAAAGTAATAATTTTTAAGAAATTTCTAGAAATTTAATAAATTATGCCAGAGGAGCAAAGCGAATTTCTTTAGAACGAAAATTATTTGTTCTTTTTGACAATGCACAGAGTTTTTTTATTTTCCACTATCGTCATTAGAAACGATATTAAGGACAAATATATACGTAAAAACAATATATAATGTTAAATAAAAAAAAATTCTATTTTAAATTTTAAAATTTGCGGTTCGAGGTGTGCTGAATCACCATTGCGAGAACCTGTGTGTTAATTTCATGGCTAGCTGTAGGGGTAATGGATTTGTCTGGATAACGTAGATACTCAGAAACATTCCTTTTTTTAAGTACATATCTTGCAATACATAAATGTTACAATAAATAAACAAATGCGATAACTAAAAAGATAAGGTTTCAATTGAACATGAGTGATGATACGTATATAAAATGAAGATAGTAATTAATTAGCCAAAGTAGTTTCTCCAAAACCTTCTCGCATAATCTCTAATAATGGTGTTATCCCAGAGAACGAATTGCTTGGTATTGCCATACGTAAGGTGCGAAATGTTAATCTTCGGAGTGAATTCAGCATTTTTATTGATTCTATCATGTGACCCTTGATGAGTTTTTTTTTTTTATTAATTCCAAGCAAATGGTTAATAGTATCCAAAAATTGAATTTTTGTTTTAGACGCGATTTTCACAACTGATTGAAAACAAAATTTCACACACACACACACAAAACCCTTACAATTGCATTCCCAAAATTACATTCAAACCCGAACTTAATATAATCAAGTAATTTTTGAGACCTGGCATTCAATGTCATCGTCTTATTTTTAAAAACAGAGAGCGAAAGACAATCAGTCCCTCGTTGGATTCGGCTGAAAATTTGATCTCTGCAGTGCAGATGTTAGATCTGATTATCCAATTTTATCCATCAAGTTCTCTTCTCTCTGTAGTTATCGTGTTAATATAGGCGGACAGACAGACTTCCTCTGCACAGAGTTCGCTCAAAATTTGGTAGAAATGTACAAATTTAGAGTAAAGATCATATACCAAATTTTATGAGTCTATTTCAAAGTGTTTTGGGGTTATCTTTGTTACAGACAGACGGACGGGTAGACAGACATAATGCAAGGTTAGGTTTAGGTTTTAGGTTTAGTTATATTAAGGTCCCGTTTGAAGCAACACTTGGGCTATTTTGGGACGGACCTCGTCATTTTGAACCTCGGTCAGATGACGAGGACGACACCTGAGCTGGCACCCCCCTCTCCACACCACACCAGCGGGAGGACGTTTGGTCAGGACAGATTTAACGTGCGACAGACCCCCTTACACGACGGTTCTTCGGTGGAATCGGGTCTTGAACCTGAAACCCTCCGGTTCCGAAACCTTACCCCCAGGCCACCGCGGCCCCCAGACATAATGCAAAAAATAGATTTCTCGATCTCAGGAAGGTCTAAAACCTGGAGAATCGTCAAAATATCGAGTTCGAATTTTTCGATGATTATAATATTTTCTCTACACCTCGCATACGAGAATATAAAAAAGTTTGTAATATTTTATCTAACGTAATTTTTTTCCTTCCGTGGATTTTATTTAAAGGGCACAGATTTACTGTTTGAGTGTAACGACCATAGGATAAATGTCATTCATCTAGCTCATTGTGATAATGATTTATCGTAATACATTATTTTGCAATTTTTTTTTTTTTTTTTTTTTTAAGCACTCGAGAAAATTTAAGTATATGCAATGTTGAAATTTTTTATTGCAACCAGTAGAAACGAGGGGGAGAATGAAGACAAAAGCAACATGAACAGAAAAAACGTATCGGAATAATACATGGCTAAAAATAATTAGATTTTAAAACTTGGAGGTGCAGTTTTATTTTAATGTTAAATGCCAGATTGTAAGTGTAAAGATGTCAACAGCTTTGTTTATCTTTGCGGGATTCAAGTTCTGATTGTATTGTTTTTGTCCATTATCTGTTTCCTTAACAAGTGTTTAATTTTTTTTTCTGTGACTGTTTCATAATTATCAGAAGTTTGATTATTTTTTTCAGTTGTTTTTGTGAAAAATAAAACATAATAGTAATCTAATCTTGGGGTTTGTTATCATTCGTAAAATTGCCTCCAACCAAGGCATGAAATGAAAAGCACTTTTTTTTTCTCACTCTCATACGAGATGAAAACTGAATCGGGGATTTTTAAAAAAAATCTTCTAGAATTTTTAGACCTTTTTATCCACTTAGTTATGTCACGGGGAAACATCTCCGATTACACAATTGATACAAAGCCGTTTTTGTAAAATATTAGTGATAAATTTCAAATGCTTTTATTTTTTTCAAAATTTGTTATTGCATTACAAGTGATTTGTAATGCAAATGCAGTACACTCCTCTCCGGACCGTGACTATCCCGCATCCTGCTTATCCGGCTTAGTTTTCTTTTAACTTAATTAAATGAGGCAGGCGCCGGCGTCCTGGCTCTGTGAAAAAGGGTTGAGTAAGCGAGTGTGTGAGTGTCATCTTCATATGAGTTAGAAGTCAGACTTCTTCCCTAGGGTGCTCAGGGGTCTTTACCCTCAGAAGCTACTGCATCTCCTTTCCGTGGTGACGCTGACACGACATCATCATCATCATCAAACGAGGGCAAGGAGGTGCATTGGAAGCGGGCGCCAATGTAACCAATGCAACTCCTTGTCAAGGCATTGGAAGCGGGCGTCTTATGCAAAATACAAGTTGTCACAAGAAAAGAACAGCGTTCTGCTCATTGTTCATTGTTCCGTCAGTATGTAATGGACCTCAGTTGTTGTCACTGTTCCTGATTATAGCTACACAGTACGTACAGTATTCATTAATTGTTCTTGGGGTATGCTTAATGTTTGTTTAAGTGCACCACAGTGAAAATTATAGAATTTATGTTAAAATGTTAATAGTTTATATCTTTTAACTTAATTTATCTTTAATAAATTCTTGAAACGTGCAGTGCAATTTATAAACATATATAAACTGCCAGTACAGAGACTTCTATTTTAAATCGACATGTTACCAGCAACTGCTTTTATAATTTACTGCGCCGCGGCCGCGTTCATATTCTATGTGACTTGAGATAAATGAAGGACTTAGAAGGACAATAAGAAGCAAGAAAATACGTATCAAAAGAGTGAGATTTTGGTATAAAATCTTTGCCTACTGGTATTGGTGGACAAAGAAAGGAATCCATAGAACCCCGGCCTATCCGGCCTACCCTTCCGCCACATTAGGCCGGACACTCGGGAGTGTACTGTACAAGAAATATTTCAGTTTTGCATTTCGAACTACATCCATTTAGGACCAGATTACTTTTTAAAATTCTGAAGAGGCATTTTCGAACTTAAGTGGGTCTAAAATTATTGCAATTCATAAAAATCAGGAAATTAAGATTTCAACAGATACAATCCGTTTATATTTTTATGCAGCAAGGGATCAAACTCAAGTGCTAATCTATGCGCACAGCAAAAAAACGAAAACCACTTATCTTAATTTTTATAGAAGCACATGGTTTTTTAATGATTATATATTAATATAAAAAATGGTAAAGTTATTATTTTCTTAATCGAAAATAATTGCTCCCAACGATGAATACTTCAAATATGGAAATATTATCACATGCCCTTTTGTCAAGGGTTTTCATACTTGAGAAACGAAGCGGGAAAATACGAATATTTTAATAAAAATTTCAATTTGGAACATGCTGCTGAGTTTACTGATCCAAAAAGATATTTGTTGTGGGCCAGAATCTGAGCTTCTTGTAGTGAAAGCAAATAAAATCGACGGGAGTGGTCTCTCCTAAAATTTCTTGCATAATCTCTGATAGGGCGTTATCCCCCCATAAAACTATGGACCCAAAAATCTGAAAACTAAGAACGCTAAGAGTTTTCAGACTTTAGCTTTAACAAAGTGCTTTGTAGTACATACAGTAAAGAAAACCGTTACTTGGGTATTAACTGCATGCTGCTGCCGAACAATAGTTGCGAAATACGGATGCGAAATACGAAAGTGAATCTACATTTTTACTGCGTCCAGCATCGGAATCATTGGCTACTAATCCCTGGAATATGGCAGTTGAACAAGCACTCAAAAGCTCTATGTTTATTTTGGACGACGTTTTACAACCGATAAAAATCAAAATTTGACAAAAGATCTTCAATTATAGTCATAACATTGCATATTGAATTTAATTAATTTCAGTCATTGCCATTTTACTTTTTCCGTATGCTTAGTATAGAGAAAGTATTGTAATCGTCAAAAAATTCGAATTCGAGATTTGACGAATCTCCCCGTTTTATAATTCCCTGATCCGAAAACGCACATTTTTGGAAAATATCCGTCTATCTGGCTATCTGTGATACAGAAAACTCCAAAATTATTTCTGCTAGACGGATGAAATTTGGTATTCTGTATTCTGCCTTGGCACTTAATTTGTAGATTTCTATGAGACTTTGAGCAAATTCCATTCTGAAGAAGTGTGCCTGTTCACTTAACAAGATAACTACAAAAAGAAGTGAACTAAATGGATAAAATTCGGTGCACAGAATTAAAATTTATAGAGTACACACCTGTCCAATTTTTAGTCAAATCTAACAAGGGGTTACTGTCTGTAGATCAATACTTTTAAAAATTTGGAAATGGGATAACTAAAAAAATCCTCAAAATTCAATACATGAAATTTGGAATGGGAATTTTTGACTGCGAGTATAGTTCTGTGTCAAATCTCGTTTACATCTAAAACATAAATTCGGTTTTTAGATATTGTTAACCGCATGCTGGGGATTAATTGTCAAGGTACTCACAGATAGATCAGTAAAAATGCTTAATTCATCCTTTATAGTAGTGTGTTGTGGTTTTCTAAGGAACTGCCCGGTTTTAAATACACTATTTTACAAAATAATGCATTTAAAACCGTTACACTATTTAGTAGAGTACACCGGTATTTGTGTACTCTGCAAAATTCACAAACACTTATTACTACAGACACACATAAAAAATTAGGTTAAAGAACAGTATGGTGGAGGGATTACACGGTTTCAAGCCCGCAAGGGTTGCGCATGGGGAAAAAGTCGACCTTAGAGTGCAGGTCTGCACTTCAACTGATTGTCTTCTGTAAAACGCTACAAGGGGGTGCTCTCTGCTCAACGGGAAAAAGAGGTGATACACCTTAAAGTTTCTTAACTATCATACTTTAATTTCATGCAAGCTGTTCTGTGGGATAATACTTTTATGAGAGAGTATCTGAGTACGCTTTGGGAGGCCACTCCTTCTGGTTAGTGCTTGTGTTTATAAATATGTAAAAGAAAAGACTTACGTACCTTTCTCTATCCCTTGAAATGGATTCAGTTCAAAACTTGGTTTCAAATAATTTCTTTTTTTGTATACTTCGTATACGGAAAGTAAAAAATTAAACGTCATGATATGCAAGTCTGACAGACTCGAGATACAAGTGAGTAAAAAATTATTATGTTCACTGATTTTGTGAATTGAATTCAAATTTTTATAAAGCGAAAGAAAGCTTTCAAAAGAAACGACTGGCAGGTGAAACAAGAAAAATTCTCTCAGTTAAAATGGTTGATACAGCGGCTAGAAAAGCATATAGTTTGACAAGTATGAAGAAGAACTTAAATTAAGATTTTATTTATCTTTTCAAGTGTATAAACCAACAAAATATAAGAGTCAAACCAAGGACATGCTAGTGTGTGTTTCTTCAGAAAACATAAATGTTGATTTTTTTTTCTTTCTTTTTGACTGATTCGATATAGCATGAAATGTTTATAGCTTTTCAGTATATGTAAGGGGTGCTGTTTATTTCAAATTTCATAAACATACTGAATGATGTAAACTACCTTTTTTTTTTCTATAATAACAAGATACCTGTTTGTTCTTTAATCCATAACCTGATTGATGTAGAGGAGCTTATAAAACTATTTACTCTTGTGATCTCTTTTCGAGCAAAAAGATTTTCATGTCCTATATTCAAGAGAAAAATCTTGTCGATATAGTAGAATTTGAAAATAAATCATTTTAATAAATTTATTTAGAGTTTCCTTTTGATTGTACAAAAATGCTGTTTAGAGGCATTCATACTTTGAATTTCAAATTAGGCGAGACAACTGGCAATTAAACTGTCACCACGTATTCATATTTCCATGCTTCATCAGTAAGAGGATATTTAACCCGACACTATGTCAAATATTTTGGTGAAAATTATTCTTGAATCTAAGATTTTCTATTCAAAAACAGAGGTCAAATGATACGCCATTGTAGTCCAAATTAAAGCAAAATTAGTACTAAATAAAAAGAAATTAAATTAAAATAAATACTTCGCAAATTTTTATGACATAATTTAGCTGTTATTTTCTTTTATAAACTCATTATAAAAAAAATTGAAAATTATCGAAAGGGAATCTAGGAAAGATTTTGAAATACTAGTGGTATTTTTGTTGATCGCTCTTGGAATCGCGATTAATCGATTAAAAAAATTGATTTAGAAACAGAACATTTTGTATATTTAATTCGTTGTTCTATAATTAACCCGTTGACCATAGATTCAAATGAATGGAAAAAAAAAACTTAATTTAGTTATATTAACGTCCCGTTTTGAAGCAACATTGGGGCTATTTTGGCACAGATCTCGTAATTTTGAACAGCGGTCTGAGGAGAACGATGCATGAGTTGCCCCCTTCACCAAGCTTCCACACCACACCAGCGGGAGGGCGTTTGACCCCAACGGATTTAGCGTGCACTAAGGCCACTTGCACGACGGTTTTTCGGTTGAATCTGGTCTCGAACCAGAAATCATACCATTTCAAAGCCGAGACCTTACCACCAGGCCATCTCAGCCGAAAGTAATGAATGAAAAATTAATAAAGAAAAATTCAAAGCAACCGCATTTCGCATAAATTTTTTTTAGGTGGAACAACGGAATGCTCTGAACTGAGTCCTGAAATTTATTAAATTCTTAACTGCTAATCTTCATTATTTTCAATGATGATTTTTGAAAGAATTATTGTATGAAACTGATTTTTAACTTTATTAAAATTTATTTCTTGTTTCCATACTTATTGAACTTGTGAAATTTCAGAAAAAGATAATAAGAAATTCTTGAAATATTGATATCACCTTTTGTATTGATTTGGCTGTATTATTTATTACTTACAACATTAATCTTTTAATCTCAAAATTTATCTCAAAAAGTGTTTATTATATGTATAACTTATTATGTGTGTAATTTTTTTAAAAAAATTACAGAAGCTTTTTTTTTTTGATAATCAACAAAAGAATAAAGACAGAGAGGGGCTATAATTTATATAGGTATAATGTAAAAAGGACGGGAACATTAAATTTCCTCCTTTTAGTTAAAGAAAAATAACTGATTATTCTCTCAATTTAAGAATATCACATAGAATGTTTGGTCAAAAATGATTTTGTCTATGTGTGTTTATTTTGTCTATGTAGTACATCATGCTTTCCTATTTGGCATTGTTAAGAATATTCTAATGTCTTCAATACGTATAATATAAAAAAAAGAACGTTGGTTTGTCAATTGATTAAAAATTTAAAAAATTCTTTTAATTTACTTGTTTTTTACTCTTTAGTCTACTTTTATGTTCTTTGTTATAGAGGTCATGGAATTTTGAACTTAATTCTTTCTTGAATTTTCTATCAGTTAGCGGCTCTTGTACGGAGTAAAAATTTTATTTAATCAAACGATTAACTGAAAATTAAGTTTTGAAAACAAAAATAGTAAGTACATCAACAACATTCGCTGTTGAAAACTTCAAGATCAGAAAAAAGAGGAGAATTGGTTTCTAAATTCCATCTTTATCAACAAAAAATACGTCGAGGAAAATTAAAATATTTCATAATAAATATATAAATAAAATTTGGCGGATTTTGGCTTCAGGCGATTCGCCATGCGATACCACCAAAGACACACTCTAAATTTGTCCTAATCCTGCTGAGGTGGAGAAGCAGTTTAGATTAGAGGCCGACTAAGGCGTCATCTTCCTTATTCAAGGGACAAACTGATGAAATTCGCCCCATAATCTCTCGAAGGCCGGACGTTAACCCAACTATATTAAAGCAAATTTTATTGCTTAGCCATTTTTCTTTCATTTATAAAAAAAATAATTAATTTTTATTATGACTTGATAGCTAGTGAGCAAATAAGTATTTAAATATTTACATCAGATCAAGTATCGAAATATTTAACCAATATGTATAATGCATTACAAAAAAATAGATAACAGCAATGTTATTTATAACTGATAGCCAATAGCGTTCAGCTGGCTAGCCGAAGATGTTGATTAGATTTAATTTCGTTTAAATCGTTTAGATATAGCTTCAGGTCCATGATTTCATCAAATAATCAGATATTAAATTGGCTTACATACGCTGTGTCCTTTAATGTTCATGAACCTTTCTCGTGGAGTCAATTCCGTTATATCATAACGCTATTAAAAATGTAAATATACGATTCAACTCCTAACTTCTGCGATATTGTACTTTCAGTTTTTATACGGCTTTTAAATTATACAGGTTTTAAATAGAATACTTCTTCTTTAACTCTCAACAAGGGAGAAAATAACGTATGAAATACAGTACACTCCCGAATATCCGACCTAATGTGGCGGAAAGGCCGGATAAAAAAAAAGTCGGATAAGTCGGAGTTCTATAAACTCAATTCTTTTCCCACCATTACCAGAACACATACCAAAACTCACTGTTATAATATTATTTTCTCACTTCTTATTGAGAACTACGCCCTCCATCTATTTTATATCACATCGAATGTGTTCACGGCCCGGTAAATCATAGAAGCAATTGGCAGTAACATGTCGATTTAAAATAAAATGCCCTGTTCTGGTAGTTTATATATATTTTTATATTGGACTGTACGTTTCAAGAATTTACTACTAATGCTGTACGTACTGTGGAGTTATAATTAGAAAGAGGGGCAACAATGTAGATCCGTTACACAATGACGAAAAAATGAACAATAAGAACGCTGCTGCTTTCCCGTCACAGTTTGTATTTTGCATACGACTCATAAGAGGATCGTAGCAGAGCCCACTTCCAATGCATTGGCAATGTTGCCAATGCAACGCCATTCCTTCCTCATTTAATTACGATAAAAGAAAACTAGGCCGGATAGTGCAGAAGCCGGATAATCGTGAACCAGATATTCGGGAGTGTACTGCAGTTGATAATGAGCTTAGTAAGAAATTAGATAATTTTTTTTTTAAATTTTAGAAAAAATCATCAGTGCATTAAAACTGGTATCATTTAAGAGATAATTTTTTCCAAGTTTAAAAAAACGAAATAGAAATTATTTTTACAATTATATTTTCGGAAGTTAACACGAAAAAACGCCAAAATTAAATTTAATTTTTAATTAGTTAAAAGTCTAATCGAAATTTCAAAAAATTGCTTTGAGGTGTAAAGTGAAATGTGTCAGATTTAATAGCTATTAGTCAAATGGCCTGACATGTACTAGAGTGCAGTACACACATATTCTCCTTTATTACTCGTAGAAATAATGTCTGATTGTGAATAGAATGCATATTTTAAAAAATTCTCTCTAAGTACAAACGTTTATGCGATTTCGTAGAAATGAGGGAAAATATCAGGTAACCGCACTTAGAGAAAAATTTTAAACTGTTCATCAATTTGTTTCTTGCTTGATTTCATCCTTAGTCATTTTCTTTTAACTTGAAATTTTTTCAAAATCTCGTGATAGAATAATTTGAAGACCAAAATATTTTTTTCTTCACAGAAGAAAAAGTTCACTCATAAGGCCACTTTTTTACTTTCTCGTATAAAAGTACAGAGAAAATATTGTAATCGTCGAAAAAAAAAAAAAACTGAACTCGAGATGTTGACGAATTTCCACATTTTAGACTCGCTAGTCTGAAAAATGCATATTTTGGGAAATGTCTATCTGTCCGTCTATCTACAATCTTCGACAAAGATAATACAACAACGTTTTGAGCTATACGGATGAAATTTGGTATACAGTTTTTGAATAAAATTTGTAGATATTTTCATCAAATTTTGAGCGAAATCTATTAAGAAAAAGTCTGTTAGTCCGGCTGTTCAAATATGAGTTAACATGGTAATTACACATTTAAAAGCATTATATGGATACAATTCAGTACACATATTTAACATTTACAATGTAGACACCTATCAAATTTTAGCTGCACCCAACAAAGGGTTGAACGCCCGTGGGTTTTATGTTTTCAAAAGCTTTTAAACGCGATAACTCAAAAACGCAATGACTTAAAAGTATCTAATTTGGTACGCGATTTTGTGATTGCAATTGCAGTTTTATGTCAAATTTTTGTTTCATTCGGTTGGGGAAACATATTTCTAAAACACAAATACACTTTTATGCGAGAATGTTTTGAGGAATTTTCTCTCCTTATGGTTTTTATCAAGTAATTTTATTTTATTTTGAAATTAATCCTTTCATTTGATGAATTCTAAAGAATATGAAAATGCACTTGAGGTCTTGAAAGTCGTCGAAGGCATAATGTGAGGAAGTTTTGTTTGGAAAGATAATCAAATAAAAAAAAATTAAAGTTGTTTCAATATAAGGACAGAAATCATCTCATTTTTCTGTTTCATATTCGAAAAAATGAGGTCGTTTCTAAATACTTCAAATATCTGAAGGAATTCTCAAAATTTTCCTTTCGAAAATGCTTGGTTCGATATCATTTGGGTTCAATTATATAAATCTGTATTCTAAATCGTGTTTGAAAAAAAGTTATTATTGTTTTTTTAAAGTCAAATGATAAGATTTCAGTAATTTACTTCTCGGAATGACGTCACATTCTGTACGTCAAAGTGAATATTTTGTTTCCTGATATCAGTCTTTATCGCACATCCCAAACTGGCGGCACCTCTGCGCACGAGAAAGGACGAACGCTTGCCTGGAAAGATTATCTGAAGACACTTATAAGAAGGTTTTGTATTCTAAAACTTTGATAAACAAATGGGACGTTTTGACGCAAAGCTTGCGATAATGTCAAGTTATTTAAAGAATTTCTACAGAAGAGTTCTTTACTGTATCTTTGATGCATTTTGCAAAGAGGCTCAAAGTGAAATATAAGCGTAAAAAATCCATTAAAATCGTCTTTATTTAAAAGCTTTAATAAATTGATGAATGCATTTAAATATTCTTTATTTGCTATCGTAGCTGGTAATAGGCCAAAAGTGTGATAAGACAAATTCATGAAAACGCTGATCCTTTAAAAATACTTTCGTGAAAATCTTTTCATTTAGGGTGAACTGTTAGATCTAGACCTATAAAATTCGGCATGCAGTTACTTCTTGGGTAAAAAAACAGCTCAATTGCATTTTTAATTAAAAACTTATTGATATTAAATAAGATTTTCTCCTGGTGACTTTGGAGCACAATATTTCAGAAAAATCATTTTCTCACAACTTCAAAATTTTCAAAATTAATTTTTCAGTGACACCCGTTTGTGTGTGTGTGTGCATGTGCGTGCGTACGTGCGTGTTTGTGTGCACATGTATTTTTGCTCACACACTTTATTTCTCAGATTTTTATTCATTTATAATAATATTTTTAAATATATGGCATTGTAACATTTTTTCAATTTCTACTGTTAGTTATCACTCTCCCTATAGACACTGGTGTGCAAAACTTAAGCAAAAATGCAAATTTTAAGCAGAAAGCCATGAAATTGCAGAAAAGGAGTTTTTGCGATCAGTACAATGAACACGTAATTCAAGAGAAAGGTCATGCGTATGCAAATATCAGGAACAAAACGTCACAGGCGACGTGAGCGTACGCAAAACACGCGCGGAAGGCGCGCGCAGCTCAACACTACAATAAAAGGAAGGACGGAGATGCAATTAAAGACATTCGCTGCAAGTGCACGTGAGTTAATTCGCGAAATATGGCTAGCAGAATCACCTGGACGATTTCACACGTGGAAGAATGATCGGAAAGCTGGAGGAGGGGGCGTAGTGTGACCAGTGTACCTGAAGAGTTCGGAATCAACAAAAGTGTCGTTTCGCGCGCTTGGAAAGCCTTCCAAACCACAGGTACAGCTGTGAGAAAGGTTGGTGGTGGCCACCCCAGGAAAACAACTGCAGTGGATGACCGACATATCGTCCTGCAGGCGAAAAGAACCCGAAACCAGTCAGCAAGCGCCATTGCTCGGCAACTGTGTGCAGCAACGGGGCGACAAGTGTCGCGTTTTACTGTGTCCAGACGCCTTCACAAAGGTGGCATATTAGCCCGCCGTCCTGAACGCTGCACCCCTTTGGCAGTTTCCTACCGGCGGCACCGTTTAGAGTGGTGCAGGGGGCACAAAAACTGGACATCTCATCAATGGAGTCATGTCCTCTTTACAGATGAGAGTAGTTTTAGTGCCACAAGCGATTCCCAACGCCAGTTGATTTGGAGAGAGGTCGGGACACGGTTTCATCCCAGTAACATCACGGAAAGAGACCGTTTCGGTGGTCCTGGAGTTGTCGTCTGGGGAGGCATTATGATGAACGGGCGGACTGAGCTCCACGTTTTCGATAGAGGTTCTGTAACTGGATATCGCTATTGCCAGGAGGTGATCCTTCCCCATGTGCGTCTGTTCCGAGGTGCCATTGGATCAGACTTCGTTTTTATGGATGACAATGCACGGCCACACAGGACTCATGCTGTTGAGGAGCTTCTGGAAAGTGAAGATATCACTCGAATGGATTGGCCGGCGTGCTCCCCTGATTTAAATCCGATAGAACATGTGTGGGATGCTTCGGGTAGACGCCTTGCGGCACGATTACATCCTCCTGGGAACACCCGACAACTTAAACAAATGCTGATTGAGGAATGGGTACTCTTACCTCAAGAACTGTTGGACAATCTGGTGCTGAGTATAGGGAGACGGTGCAAAGAAACCATTGCAGTAAGGGGAGGGCATATCCCATACTAAGGAACATCTGCTTGCTGTTCTTCCTCTTGGACAGAAAATCATGTGTAACGATACTATGAGTTCAATAAAGCCTTTTTTTTTTGTTTGTTTTATTCCATACTATATGCATTGTATTCATTTCTGCGCAACTATGCTTTCGTCATTCTTTCCGAAAAAAATGCTGTATCTCATTTCTGAATTTCATGTCTGTCAGATGATTTCTCGTGAAGTTATGGAAAAAAACATAACTGTTGCTTAAGTTTTGCACACAAGTGTATATTTGTATATCTTGTTCAAATTTTCAATCGTTAATAAAATACTTTTTATTCATCCACTCAAGTTCAAATACATTTTTTTAAAACTTGTAGTGGATGACACACAAAGATTTTTCAAATATTAATTCATTATTATTAAATTTAATTAATTTTTAATACTTTAAATAGAGTTTTAGCAGTTTGTAATGAAAATTGAAACCAACAGGCAGTAGTTCAATCGGTAAAATGCAAGGATTTCAGTATTTTTCACGTGAAGGTGAAGAACCCGAGAATTGTAAAAATCAATAATTTTTTGACACTTAATAATTTTTTTGATAATTATTTAATAAAAAGTAACTAAAATAAAAATTTTCTTCGTTGACCTAAGTAGGAATTGAATTTTAAAAAAATTATTAGTTACTATTGATTCAGTTACAGCGTTTATACACACGCGCGTTGCTATTAAATTATATTAATCCCTTAACCCACGAATTTTCTTAACTTCCTAATTAGATGTCAAATCGTATTCAGAACTGTGCTGGAAAATACAGTTTCTAGGTTTAATTGCTCTTTAGAATTAACTTATAATCTTTTAATTTTATCTTTTGGTAACACTAATTTTTTTCATGGCAACATAAAAACTATTTTCTTTCACTCACCCGTAATGTGCTGTGGTGTGCTAAATTTCAATTTTATTTTACAATAGCAGCCTTTGGCGACCAGTTTATTCGCCGGAATTAATGCTCGTTAAAAGTTTCAATTCAATATTTAATGTTACTTGGTCTCTTAATAGCTTATACAGAAAAACCATTTTAAGTTTCAAATTTTGGTAGCCATATAACTCAGATTTTTTTATTTAATGCTGTTTTGTACTATGTATCTTTCAAATTTTCTGTCAACAATGCAGTTCTGTTCAATGTAGTTTGTATTTTTCCAAAATGTCCCAGCAAAATATTTAAACGTGTGTATCCTTTCTGCAAAACATAGAAAATTAGGAATAATACTCCACTTGCGCTTTTTAGATTTAATTTTTTTTTTTTTTTTTTTTTTTTTTGCACACGTTTTTTTTATGTCAGTCAGGAAATTTAATATTGATATGTTTGTAATATTTATGCCATTCAGTACTGAAGGGTCTTTTTAAACATAACAAAAGACATTTCTTTATATCTTGCTCTAGCCATCGATAACTTATCAGGCAATGATCACTGTGTCCCATTTCTTTTTTTAAGGCTATTGCATCACTCAGATAAAAATCCTTTTTTTTATTTGTTTATTTTTAGGCTGAATCCTGACAATATGGCTGACTGCGCGGTATGGGATCTTTTGGAGGTTCAGCAATATACATCTTCATGTAAGTGACAGAACTTTCACATCTTTTTTTAATACTAAGGGAATTGGGAGAGCATAATTTGTTCATAGTTATGCCAATATTTAACTTTAGATGGCAGCACTTCCGTTGCTTAAAGATACATTCGTAACTAGAATGTACTGTTAATGTATACATAATTCGTTTACGATTTAAGTCTTTTTCGATGTGCTTTTCCATCGTAATTTTCCGTACTCGAGATTCTTTTTTCTCGATAAGAGAGTTCCTTGTGGTCGAGACAAGGGAGGACTCATACGGTCTGAAACCGATTCGAAAACTTTGTGCAATATCTAATGAAAGTTTGCCAAAGATTCATTGATGGAAAAGAATTCGAATCATAGGCATATGCAATCTATTCGTAAGTTTCAGGAAAAATCGACTGTAGCTGGTGTTGCCTTATGATAATATCGGACCCAAAATGGCCTCATATTGCTTCTAAATGGGATGTAAATATAATAAATTAAACTAATTGGTGATATGCACATGCAGTAATTTATTTTTTAAATATTTTATTTCCAAATTGTTTAAATTTCTTTTGTTGTCTGCCTTAAATGGTTTAGTTACAACTCGTATCTTAATATTTTAACTTTGATTTCGGGGGGGGGGATTAGTGCCCAAATAGAATGGTCAGCACTTTCTCCCATTCTCCTCATGTGACTGTTTAGTGTGGTTTCATCGCGCTTTCCGTTTATTGACCTATTTTGTTTGAAGAGCTTTGCTCTGTATCATGGCTGGAAATTTAAACACCCATTGCAGAACAGTAGGTTACGCTTTTGTGTGACCATGTTGTTCCTTTATTGCAGGAAGAGGAGTACTGCCTATCATCACTTTCATGCCGAATGGTGACTCGCACAATTTAGTACGTGAAAGTCAAGATGTTTCAGTAGGACACTTACACTAAAAACTGAGTGAAACTTGTAAGTTTAAATGGCTCTCACGATCAGCAGGTTTGACCCCTGCAGATGTTTGGTTGTGAGGATGGTTAAAAACTCGTGCATACTAGGCATCCTAGCCACTTTGGTGGAAATGAAAGATGCCATTTGATCTACCATCAGCATCCATCCTAGCATTCTATATTCCTGTGTCAAATCTTGTTTACATCTATACATCCTAGCATTCTACGCGTGCGTGTGCGTAATTTTCTTTTAATATGCTGCCTTTTTTCTTTTCTTTTATTTTCTAACATTACTTTGTAGTACTTTAAGAAAATAACATGCTAGTTAGGACATTTACAAATCGGATGTTTTTAAAACAGGAACAAGCAGAAAACAAGGCAAGATATCTGAAAATATATCCAGGTTGTATACGGTAAATTATATAAAAAATATTTAGGTAAAATGCATGTATAATATATTGCAGATTGCATTCATAAATACATAATTTATAATAGTGTCATTGCAATGTTAATCAAAGTTATTAAACTTAGGATTTACAGACTGGTTTTTACAATATTGCCTAGTATTTTCAATGTGGAATTTTCATTATTGTTTCCTTAATGTTTTACAATATTTGACTTTTAATCAGAGGCGGCGACAGTAGGTGGGCAGATGCCATTATCAGTGACCACTTGCCTCCTACCATCAAAAATTAAGCGAAAATTAAGAGTTTGGTTAACAAAAGTTAAAAGAATAACAGAAAGGTGGTGTGGAGAGCTGGGTATTAATGAAAACGATAATTTAAAGCGACTCTTAAAGTTAACATATTGTAAACAATCCGGATATCCGATTAATGGTTTAAATACCCAGAATAATTACATTTGGAAAAATAACTGACATCTTGTAGCAAGTGAATGAGATGTCTTATTTTACCTACTATTTTTGGTCAGTTGACAAAGAAATCAATACAACGGATGCCGATAGCATCATGTCAACATTATCAGACATCTGATTTAATTGTCATCCATTTAGACTATAATTTGCTCTATATTTGGTAAAATAATCGGCAAGGTGGCGAATGAATATTGTCACGTAGGTACTTGAGTGTGGAACTCAATGACACACACAAGAAATAGAGCTAAACCAATTTATTAACTCAACTCTGAACTCAGAAACTGACAAATCTTCTGCTTTTATACAAGCAGAGAAAGTTCCAGAATGCTTTTCTGGTGACAGTAAGAGAAGTCCAGAACACTTGTCTGGTAAACTAAAGAAATGTCCAGTATCTTCTGGAACATGAAATAAAGGAAAACATAAAATCAAGGAATTAAGTATTTACATATACTATTGATTGCATTGTCTCGATTCGAACCCAGGTCGCTAGATCATGAGACCAGTGCCATAGCCATTCGGCCATGCAGATTCGACTGTCTTTCTTCAATGAGGCAATATGATGTTGCATTTTGTGACTAATTTTGGTGTGTTTAGTAAGAAATCAAAGTAACGGCAATCGATGACGTTAAATCATCAGATTGTCAGGCATCTCATTGGATTGCTTCCATTCAACCTCTAGTTTTCACTACATTCAGCAAAATAAAAAACAAGATGATATAATAAAATGTCTCAATTTACCGATTACTTCTTATCGGTGGAGTTAGAAATGAATGCCACGGATGACAACGATGTTAAGTCCCCAAATTATCAGTTATATGATACAATTGTCGAACATTATAGTAAATTCGTTCCTTACTTGGGAACGAGATGACAAGAGAAAACGTTGTGTTATTTTTGAAAACTGTTATTGCCATTAGGCAAAGATATCAACAGTATCATAAAAAAGTGAGTTTTTACTTTCATCCACTATTTCGGGCACTTGTCGTAGAATAAATAGAAAAATTAGAGCTCATATTTTATAAATGAATGGGGTAATAGTGTTCCTTGATTCAAATTTTACTGAATAGTTCAGATAAGAGGTGATATTTTATATTTCCTGGGAAATAAATATGAAAAAATATCCAACTTACTGTTCTTCATTTCATTATAATAATCCCCCCCCCGACTAAAACATAGTTACTAATTAAACTAAATTTAGTAAAAATAGAAACAACTGTTGTCAACAACTTTTGCAATATAAGCATTTTAAGAAAAGTTGCATTGCTAGCAAATGTAAATTTTCTTTAAATCAATAAGGCAATTAAATTATAAAAATGTAGATTTATTTAATTCTAATATATATATATATATATGTAATCTTATTTTTTAAGGTATAATTATTTCATTCGTAAAATGTTATCGATTGCAATTTGAAGACAAAAAGATGAATATAAATGATATGACAATCGTTTAGTTATACAAAAAGAGTTTATCCAAGTGTGCACTAAACTAGTTAAACAGGTTAATACTAAACTTTTTCAGATTTTTCATTCAGTATTATAACTATACAATGAGAATGTAATTTTTTTCTTCTGTCAAATACTTCACAATAAAAAGCTATATTATTCCGAATGCGTCTCCCTTTCCTTTTGATTAAGATGTCTTAATTAAGCGATGATTTAGAAAGCTATTCGTAGAGTATTCATACATAGCACATTGAAAAAAAAACCCGCATAAAATTGAGGGAAGGGGCAACTGCTTTTTTGAGAATATTTCAGTTTGCAATTGCGCCAACGAGATAAGAAGAAGTACTTAATGATAAAAATAAGAATATAAAAATAGATAGAGGAATTCGAGTTTAAGGTCTGATTTTTTTTTAGTCTAAATATTACATATTTATATGTGTATATTTAGACTTAAAACTACCGTTTAAGCAAATTTTTTACATGTGTGTTTTTCATGCCTTACTAAACCATTACAAAAGAATAATTTTAGTGTTGTTGTTGTTGTTTCCAATGGCACTTGCCATAGGCAAGCCCGCTAATTTGAAATCAACGATTTTAAGCCGAAAGGGAAAGTCTCTTATTTTAGTAGCGCCAACTAGGGCCAAGAGTACGATTTTGTTACTCACGCATCACATTCGCTTGCACAGCCCCTTTTTAAAGGGGGGCACATTCACTCATCTCACAGATATAATTTTAGTGTATATATATTTATAAAATATTTTCTCCAGTCTGCTTAAAAAAAGTACATCGTATGTTTTCTGCATTCTATATTGTTTGTGTCCGAAGAATAATAACTTTGATCATATACGGAACTCATTTTCTGGGGACACATCTAAATTCTGGTTCACAGGATGCAATTCTTAAACAGTGTTCACACGAGGCCAACTACTACGAACAATTTGTTTGTAATTATGGCACTTGCCACGGACAAGCCCCGCTGTTCAGAGACAGCCGATTTAAGCCTGAGGGGGAGCGTCTGTTGTTTTTATAATAGCGCCAAGTAGGGCCGAGAGTACGACTTAGCTACTCACGCATCACTCATTCGCTTGCACAACTCCCTTTTTACAGGAGGGCACATTCACACATCTCACAGATAGAACAACCATGCCCAAACCGAGACTCGAACCCGGGACTCCCCGATCACGAGAAAGACGCGCTACCCCTATGCCAGGACGCCGGCATTACGAGCAATGAAACTCACGATTACCTCAGGAATATCAGGTGACCACAATGAGACTATGGTAAGTAGTTGCGTTATCGAGACAATTATTTGCCATTGTCCCATTGAAGTCACATAATCGTCCTCAAGTAGGCGTGTCCTATTGCGTTTAATAGTTGTCCTCGCATGAACGCTGTTTTATTTAGGTTTGTTGAAAAACTCCATTTCTTTTGGGGTAGGGGGAGATATTATTGCTTTATTGAATATTTTGGATTTCTGAAAACTTATTTTAAAATGACCGTTGAAATTTAATTTCTAAAGAAATTTCATATAATCATTGTTATAAAAACATAGATTGTTCATTCACTGTGAAATGATATCCAGGCGGAACGATATAAATGTTCAAGTTCACTAGAAAAGGAACTACGATTTGACAATGATTACGTTAAAAGACAAACTAGAGAGAAGCATCCCGAACAACAAAATAGTGTTGCTGCGATCTCAGAAATGGGAGCAAGAAAAAGAGAGGAAATCCATGGAAAATTATTTCACCGAAAATTCCTCGGTTTGAAGGAGATGAAAACTTTAATATTTTCAAAGTACCGATATGAAAAGTAAATGAATTTCTTTTCGTTTTTATCTGGACTAGGATAGATTTATAATAATAAACATATTATTTTTTGTGTGTATTTTCTTTTGCTTTGACAGTGTCTGAGGCATTATTTACTTCGTATAATTATATTCTTAGAAACATTGTACACTATCAAAATAATTAGCAAATGAAAAAACTTTTTTGCTAATTATTACTTAATTGTCGTTAATAAAATGCAAAACTAATTATTAGGGATTATTTTGAAGCTAAATTACAGAAATCATTCTTGTTCAATGAATAATTTCTGTCGCCGCCCAGGTTGTTGGTAAATTGTTCCAGTGAATTTTTGGGAATGAAATATTAAATTAAGTGAATATTACTTATTACGTTATTTAATTTTTAATTAAGTTAAAAAAAAACTAATATTTTTGTGCCACAGTTTTGCGATAGCAATGCTTTTAAAATTTTTGGTGCCTTTTGCATATTATTACATATTGTTACGAATCTGTAAGGTTGCTTCCCAGCATGGTTAATTCCATAATAGAAAAGACCGTTTTACCATCAAGTCTGTTGGATGCTGTCGGGTCCCGGTTCAGTGACACCCGGGCTTAGCGACCAACTTGGCTACCATTAGGTGACTTGGTGACGATTTTGGCGACAAAATGGATAATGCAAGAATCTTCAAAAATTTTAGCGGAAGAGCCAAAAGGAACTAGATATGCTTGATTGTTCCAGAACCTTCTCTGTCCTGTTTCGGAAACTATAAAAGGTCGGCAGTCCAAGTAGTTTAGAACTCAGATTTAGAATCAAATAGCGAGTCAACGGCGAATTGGTCAATTCAGCGAAAGGCAAGCGTAGAATGGAGCTCAAGAGATTTGTGAATTGAGTTGTGTGCCGAATCTTAGAGTTTATTATGGAAGCAGCATCGAGTCGTGTGCGGAGAAGTCAGTTGTAAAGTAGTGAGTCGGCAGTTGGATACAGCTGAAGCGAGGAGGCAGTGGAGACCTTCAGACGCTTCAAGAGACAATAGAAAGAAGCTACGAAAATGCTAGTTCTGTCTGACCGCTTTGTGTGATGTGGTTTTTCTTACTACCGATTATTACTTGTGAACTTCTGTTTGCTCTAAGTGTACTACTGTGATTTGCTTGTGTACGTCTCGTCTGTATATTCGTGTCTACGTGTTAATAAACGTCGTTATTTCTTATTGAGGCCTGTTGACTGTGTTACCCCATACACCCACTACAAGCGAACCCGTTGGCTTTAGGGAATTAGTGGAGGAAGTTCCATAATAATATTTTACAAT
Source organism: Argiope aurantia (assembly GCA_026543865.1). Classification (NCBI taxonomy): domain Eukaryota; kingdom Metazoa; phylum Arthropoda; class Arachnida; order Araneae; family Araneidae; genus Argiope; species Argiope aurantia. Next base: position 393,028 of record JAPMOR010095296.1, on the reverse strand, counting down.
ATTGTTGATGCAGTATTCGGCATTCACAATACTGTAAAAAATTACCCAAAATATTTTACCATTTTGTTGTGCTACCGGGGTTCCTTCAAATTCCATTTTCCTTTTAACTATCATTGTTACAGAGACAATAGAAGTTGTCATATATTCATATAATGGTTTTTGTTGCCTTGAAGTGCTGTTTCTTTCCTTTTGATGTTTGAGCGCATCATCGGAAAATATTACATAGTGCCCCTCCTCTTTCTACCTCAATGGTAAGAACGAAAGGGACTCGGTAAGTTTGGATGACTCTACGCAAGATTAAGGATTAGCTAAAAATTAGCCTGGTAATGGATCGATATATCGCATAGTAATTAAACATGTCTGCAAGCATATCAAAAGATATGCGTGCTACGAAGTGAAAATGGAAGTGAAAATTCTACCTTGAAATGAATGCAATATTTTATCAATGCTGTAATAATGAAAAAACATGTGAATGAAATATTTGATGCAACAATAGAATTAGTTCGAATACAATTAAAACAAGGGGAAGCATTGTTGAAAATTGTGTTAAAAATTAATGTTGCAAAAGCTATTAAAATTAAAGAAAAAATGTAAGATAATTAAATTGGTAGTTTTAAAAAGATAACTGTTTACTCCTTAAAGGAACGTATAATTTCTTTATGTACAGTAATTATTTTAAAATTTATAAAATTTTGGTTAAAAAAACTAAGCAAAAATGCCAAAATTTCGTTATTTAATCAAATAGCTCAAGAATAAATTAATCTTGATTGTGGAATGAAGTATATTTGGAATCCAGAATGTCAGATACAAATTTCATGTTGCTTCTGCTCAGTGTTTTGGGGGAATTATTGTGAAAGACAAAATGATATAAATTGTTTCAAAAGAAGGAACTGAAGAAAAAAGTATGAGTGAACATTGCCGAGTCCAGCCTGTGAACCTGCGTATGAGGGCCATAAAAGCTAAACAAATCCGGCAATAGAAGTGGATTTACGATCAAGTTGGCGTCGTAATTTTCCTTCGTGTACACAAAGGTCATAAAAGTGAAACTAAACAAGATTCATGTAATTCATGGTTAAATTTGATACGGGAACTGACGCCAACCAAAGGTAAGGAATACAGTTTCGAAAGAAAAGTAATTTCGAGGAAATTTCGAATACAGAAAAAAAAAATATGCAATAGTAATAAGTGGTCAAGATTGAAAATCATAAGATTTATTTATGGCTTTTTTAATCAAGTATTTGAATACAGAACATAATAAAAATAGGTTGTATACATTTATATTTATGTACGTTTCTAAGAAATTTTATAATTGATTTCTCACTCAAATTCCATAGTTTTTAAGAATGCATGGTGAATAGTTAGTGAATTGGGGGAGAGGGATTGATTTTAAGATTTCACAATGCTTATAATCCGTCGCCTTTATCGACCAATTAGTTCGGCGAGGAAACTGTATTTCATTTCAATTAAATCATTTAAGTTTAATTTTATCTCCATGATTCTTTCCCATTGTCAGACATTAAAATCATATAATTATAATTATCTTATGTTCTGTTCAATGTATACATGAACCTTTCTAATGAAAACCAGTCTCATAACATCGTAACTCTATTAAAAACTTTAACATCTGAATTATCTATATTCTAACCTTTGTGCTATTGTAACTACATTTTTTATTCATCTTGTAAATTACACAAGTATTAATTAGAATTCTTATTTATTACTCAACAGTGAAAGGAAATCATATGATAAAATAATTGATGAGAGAATTAAGAAGGGAAAAGATAAATTTTTAAATTTTGAAATGGTGTAAAATTCATTTTTGAACAATAATATTTTCGGAACTTACTGTGGAAAAACACCAAAATTCAGCCTAAAATTTAGGTAGTTAAAATTTCAAAAAAAAAAAAAAAATGCTTAGAGGTATTGATTTCCATCCTCAAAAAAATAAGTGTGCCCAATTTGGAAGCATTAGGTTAAACGACCTGACTTGCGAAACATAACATACATTATTATTGGTAGGGGTAATGGATTAAAAATTAAAAACTAGAAACAGAGAAAATAAATGTATTTTTTAATTTCCTTTTTTTTTTTTTGCTTTTTAATGTACAAATGAAATATGATGGATTATTAAATAAAGTGAATTAAATAACTATATCGATTTTAAATAATAATCTTTTAATTAATAGCGGTCGTTAATACAAAAATCCCATTTACCTAACCGCCGAAAACAAAAATAAGTAAAATGAAAAAAATTTGAAAATTTAGATTTCTATTGATCATAAATTATGAAATGGGAAAAGGAATTTTACTTCCTTTGGTGTAGATGACTACTTATAATTTAAAAGAAAATTTATGCATTATATAAAAACAGTCATTACAAAATAACAGTCCAGGCAGATTAAGAAACTTTTATTTCAAGAGAGAACTTATTCGGAAATATAACATTATTATTACAATTATAAAATTTCTTTCTTTATGTCCAATATAATATTTATATATAGTATATTTGCTTGAGAACGAAAATTCCTTTTTCTTCTAAGAATCAAAATGAATCTTATTTTACTTCACACTCATTTAGAAGCAAAATTAGGCTCTAACCCCACATTTATAAATAAGTTTATTTTCACAAATCATCATAGAAGAAAAAAAAAATCGAATTCTGTATTTTACCCTCATTGTATCAAGAATAGTTTGTTGTGGGCTATATTTGAATTTATTTAATTTTATAAGACATATATAATAGAGAGCAAGGCTTGTTACAGCGCGTCCAAATCTTTAAAATTTACTTATTATATTTAATAATTTATCGTAAAATTGAAAATTTTTCGCTATTAACTGACTTCCAAAGGTCGCATCCGCCGAATAATGTAATTAGACTATGTCATGATTTGATGATATTAAGTCGTTACTTATGGTTTAAAGTAACTCTGAACAGCTAAGCGAACTAACTCCTACTATTTGAGTAATTCAAAACAAATAGGGTCAGTTCGTTATAAGATTCGCTTTCGTATATTGATTTTCTTTGAAGTCACTGTATGGTTTCATTCTGTTGCAGCTCTGTGTTTGGAGGCAGCACTCTCCTCCTTTTCCTCATTTGTTTTTGTTGCCAGAGGAAGCTACAGGCGCGGACACTGGCCATGGCAGACCTGACCAACGTCGAGAGCCAACAGAGACAAGTAAGTCACCCTAGGACCTTAAACATTAACAAAAAAAAAAAAAAAAAATCTCGTGCAGTTACAAGTTATGACCAGTTATCTAACAAACCATTCTGACTTGAAAAGATTACTCATGGTAACTGGGATATTCAGTTATTTCAAGAACATAAACATGAATGGTAACTGGAATATTCAGTTATTTCAAGAACATAAATATGAATGGTAACTGAAATATTCAGTTATTTCAAGAACATAAATATGAATGGTAACTGGAATATTCAGTTATTTCAAGAACATAAATATGAATGGTAACTGAAATATTCAGTTATTTCAAGAACATAAATATGAATGGTAACTGGAATATTCAGTTATTTCAAGAACATAAATATAAATAAGTTTCATGCTGTAATCTTCTTAATAACAAAATAGCTTAATTTAAAAGAATTTTTAAAAAAATTAAGATGTTTTAATTATTTTCCATTTTTTAGTTTTAACCTTATGAATATTACTGGATCCTAAACTAAACTTTTCTCAAATTCGCCACCAGATAAGACCACAGGTGTTCGTATCAATTTTTTATTAAATTAATGGATAATCTAATAAATAAGTTTTGAAAACATTCGAATAGTGTATTTTAATCGAGGCCGCATAAGTATATAAAAAATCAAAACTCTAGAAGAAGAAGAAGAAAAATCAAGTGAAATTAAGAAGAAATGAAAAATCAATTACAAAATTCAATATTTATAAAAATGAAAATCAAATTAAATAAAAGGGCATAAAAATATATGCAGTTGAATCATCTTTCCCTTGCAAAAAAAATTAGACATATTCTGTGATGTTAATATAACAATAAATGTAACACATTTTAGAAATAAAGAGCTAGAAAATGTTATTCTTTTTCAATATTTAATGGTAAACTTTTGGGGCATATTTTTTGGCAAATAAAAACAATTTTTTGATTTTTATAGTTTCAAAATAAAAAAAAATTATTTAACAAAATAAAAATGTCTACTATAATGAAAGTATTTTTGTAATAACTCATTTATATCAGGATGAAAAAAAATAAGCTACAGTTTTTTTCCTCTTCATTTTATCATTTTGAACTTTCGTTGTTTATAAAAAAAAATTTATGGATAGGGACATCATGCTTGGGGTGTATTATCGCGGATGATGTA